>OY282587.1:13151029-13473447 GCA_958298965.1 Chrysolina haemoptera
GTATTTTCGGTAAATGCCAAAAAAATCTGTTCTGTGAGAAAACTCTCGAAGTACATTTTTACAAAATAATTTTTTGAAACATACAGAGACCGTACACCTTTTTCCATCATTGAGGGCCAGTGTAACTCTGGTAATTCATATGATACCTACTTTTTTACTTTTTTACTAATTTTTCTGAGAATAAAGGTTTGCCATTGGGCCAAAATATCGGCAGATTTATTTCTTTTGTAATAGGCTTGCGACGTTTCGCTTTTTTCTCAAAGTTTAGTTACTTGATGTAGAGTTTGTCTTGTAAATTACTTTATATAAACCAAACCGTCGCGCGTCAGCTGATCTGTCTTCAGAGCTATTTGTGAATTTTTATCCAACTTATAGCATGTTTATCGATGCTTTTCTGTCTGTAATTGCCTTTCCTAAATTTATTACTGAGACCATTTTCTCCATTTTAATTCCATTCACAATGATTTTTTTTTTTCATTCGGCATGTCTTCGTGATATTATCATAAACTAGTCTGAACCAGAAGAAAACGAAGTTTATTCTGATATATGATTGAACTCCAGTGGGGCTCAGAATTTTTTGTCAACATTGAGTTTCCCCATGGCTTTTATGAAAATATCGGCTGTCTGGTTCTCGGTTTTAACGTAACCCAATTCAATTACGTCTCGTGCCAGTATGTCTTAAACTATGTAGAGTACATACCAACAAAAATGCGCGGTGTTGAGTGAGGATCTAGTCTTTTACGCTTTTCTTTAGGAATTTGTGCTTCATCTAGTGTTCCGAAAATGCGAATATGTCTCAAGTCTGGAATCTTACCGGTCCAAATTCCTTCTGGAGTCACATCAACAGTATTCTTACTTTGAGATCTGTTGAGTAAATATGCTGAATATGGAACACCTCACATCAACTTTTGCGTCTTGCAACATGTATTTAACTTTCTCCACAATTGAGCTATTTCATTATGTTCGGGAGTATACGTGCAAATAGTCTGATGCTCGATTCCGGCTTGGCGAAGAATTCTCTGCATTTCAGAATTCATAAATTCTAAACCATTGTCTGTTGGGAGTTTCTTAATCTTATGGCCCGTCTGAGTCTCACGCTCACGCTCCACACACTGGCGCCAATGTTGGGACCAACGTTTGGACCAACTTAACTATATTAACTCCCAATGTGTGGAGCCGGCGTAAGCGTAATCTCGAAAAGTATCGAAAGCATTCTTCACTTCCGTGGCTGATTTTGCGTTCAGCAGATAAATGAAGATCTTGCGTGAGAAATCGTCTTTAAACTTGAAATGTATCGCGAGCATTCATTCTCATGTAATTCAAATTTCAGAGCTTGCTAGGTCCTCTGACTCGAAAACCCTTGGCGATCGCCAACTTGGCCAGTCCGACACTGTCAGTTTGCTATAGGAGGCCAAAACTCCTAAGAGCTCGCCCGCTGATACAAATTACAGAAAGTCGCCCCATATTTCTAGTTCACGGGCGCAACGCTGATGTAATTGGAGATAAGTGAATTCTTCAGAGATTGTTCAAGAGAAGTTACGGAATTCAGTGGAAAAATAATTGAAAGCGCTACAGGCCAAGAATGCCAAGAAGGAGTATTTTTATTCGGATTTAACCTATATGATGAAGGAGAAAAATAATTTTCTTTATAGTCGTGGAGGCGAAGACATGAAAGGATAAGGAAAAGAATTAATAACAATTAATCAATTATGAATAGCAGGTATTCAGTTTTGAACATGCCGGGAATATGAAAACTGCCATAACTTTCCACATAATTCAATTTCCTGAAGATCATCGATAATAACCTTGGGGTTCAATATCGTCAACCAGTATATCTGCTGAATAATGATTTCATCTATGAATAGTTTTTTGTGTAGCAAGGCCTTAAAATTGTTTTTTTTGGTTGAATTAGAAATTTCAGGTACGGCCGTAACAACCTCAGGGGGTTGATAGGTTGGTTGAATGAAATGCAGGTGATTCGGTATACTATTTATTCATACTATTCATACAGATTAACGACAGTGCTTGTTAAGGTTAATTAAAACTTGAGAATAACGAACCACTACACGAGAAAGCTAATTTACGAATTCCAACAATATTGGAACTATTAAACTTTTGTATCCATAATTCTTACTTCCAGAAAAAATGCCAGTTCCTTGCCCAAATGGATAGACTTTCGATGGGTCCTCCTTATCCCCAGTTGTCGCCAACATTTACATGGATTGGTTTGAGAACCATGTCATCCAACAAGCTGGAAGGAAACCTAAGCTATGGATGAGATTTGTTGACGATACCTTTACAATATAGAACCATGGAGACCAAGGGCTTCAACGATTTCTGTCTAATATTGATGGCATAAGAGACAACATCAAGTTCATGATGGAGAAAGAAGTCAACAACCCAATACCCTCATCCAGACGTAAAAGTAGACGAGAGAGAAAGTGATTCCATTCGTACATCGGTCTACAGGAAGGTGACTCATACTGGACAGTATATGGCCTTCGACTCCAACCACCTAAATTCAAAGAAGAAAGGTATCGTAAAGACACTCGTTAAGAAAGCGGTGACGATATGTAGTGATCAGGAAGCATTTCAAACTGAAATTACTTATTGAGGAGTAATTTGCGCCAAAAGTGAATATACTCACAAAATCATGGAAGATGTGAGAAAACAAGCCATTCACTCCAAAATTAGTGACGAAGAACAAGCAGAGCTGGTAGTGCAAGGAATCTCCGAAAAGCTCAGGAGGATTGGGAACAAATACAACATTGAAAGATTTTTCATGGAAACCAATCCGAAAAATTCCACCACCTCTTCGAAGAATTGCATCTATGACTTTTTTACATCGGTGAGACCAAGAGACCTTTAACAGTCAGGCTAGAAGAGCATGAACGCTTCACGCAACGATGCGACATTTCAAAATCCGGTATCGCAGACCATCTGTGGAAATAACATCACCAAAGTGAATGGCAGAATTCGCGAGTATTACATAGGAGGAAACTTTTTCAGTAAAAAATTCGATAGGCTGTTTGTAGCCAAACCAACGAAGCTTTGAGGCCACCTGTTTCCCGTTCGAATCATCCCACCACTCCGTCCATTTGGTTACTTTGGTCACTCTAGTCCCACGCTGATGGAACGGTTGTAAGCCGCTCCACCTGTCGAGCAGATGAAAAAGCATTCCAATTCTCCAGGTTGATAGATTCAGTTATGCAGATATCTGAACTCAAAGCTCAGAGATCTTTCAGGAGATCATTTGATAACGATAATCGTTGCCAACCGATGTTTCACCCTTTCTTTTATTTGCTTATTGTGGCAAATACCTGTCAGAAACAACAACTTCATTGGCTGATACCGCGAAGGGTATTTTGCAACGTTACCTGCACTCCGCTTCGCGTCATGCGCATGCTCTGAAGGCTACTTTTATTGTATTCTAATTTCCCGGTATTTTTTTCGTATGTCGCTTTACCAAGCAGAAACCTTTGATATCTTATCACATCATCTTTAAACCCTTGTACAGGCATCACAGAAGACAGGATCACTTTATACATATAGGTAGATAGTTGGACAGAAGCAGTGAAATTAAGTGAAACAAACCAGCTTACATCAACGAGGACAACTCACCTGTTCCTCTTTCAGGTACATGAGGAGCTGTTATTATGATTGCATTTCACCCCCCTGGTAACAGATGACAATACATAACTCATAACGTAATTTTCACTCTTGAATGTCGATATAGATTTATTTTCGTTTTCGTTTATTGATGTATCATATAAAACTATTACTGCTTTTTCAGTTTTTGAGATGTCTTGTTGTTTCTAATTATTTATTACAAGCATCGGTGTTTCGGTGGTAGAATATATGGGAAAGCAGACACTGAATATCTTTTTTTATCTCTGGTTATAAATTTTGGAAATTTCTACACGAGAGAGTAGTTTGAAATTAATTTTTTGAGGGTTTACCAGTTCAAATTCTAGGAAAAACTATTTGCATACATTGAAAAATCCTTCGAAAATATATTGAGTGCCAAATACAAACCAAGCTATTGATTTGAGACCAATAAATATTATTACTATAATGTTACAGCTAGAGTGTTGGAAAAGGTTATATATGAGCAAATAATGGTTTATTCGCAGAGAATTAAGGTCCTATGTGAATATCAATCAGGTTTTCGGAGTGAACACAGTTGTGAAACTGAATAACAATACATTTTAACAGATTAGAAGAAAAGTAATAATTGCATTTTCCAACATGAGATGAAAATACTGTTTTTTTGTGTGGTGAGAGTTTGTCCACGGGTGAAGAGAGTGTGGCAATCTCAGGAACGAAAAAAGTATTTCATCTCGAGTAGGAAATGTAATTTTTTCTACGATAGATGTTGTTTATGAAATACTGGATTACAATTTTTAGAACTTAAATGTTATAAACTGTCAAACGAAGTGACGTCCGTTTGTTGCTTCATGTGCCAAGTAGTGAGTTTAACTGTAATTAGTGTCAAAAATGCATTTTCATATCTACAGTGAAAAACTGTCACTTTCATGTAGGGTATCCGGTTGAAAAAGAAAATAATTGAAAGCGTTGGTATCGATGGAATGACATAAAAATGGATGATGAGCTATCCAAGCAATGGACACTAGCTGTCAAAACTAGATGAAGTTTATTCAAATGAAATGCAAAACAATATACCTAGGTGTGACCCAAGGGTATATTTCGGGACAATATTTATTTAAATAACATTGTTACCATAGCAGAAGAATGAGAAATGCACTTGTTTGCTGACGACACCCTTCTGTACTTTAGTAGAAAAGATGTACAGGAGTAAGTTGATATTAGCAGAAAGGAATCTATTATTTAACAGTGAGCTTATCAAGTTAGAAACTAGATGTCCTGTCATACCAGGATGCTCACTGCAATTTTCCTATACAATATAGGAATATATTTGGGTCAAAAATCCATCAGAAAACAACTATTTTCCTGGCTAATACCACCACGAAGTGAGCATCCTGGTATGGCAGGACATCTAGTTTCTAAGTTGATATTATTTTTTGAATCGATGCAGGCGATACTTGATGAAAATCCATATTAACGTTTCTAATTTTCACAAAATTTTAGTTAACAAATCGTCAATACAATGGCTCCTTCAAGCAGAAGTCTACTGTCAACTCTGCTTTGCCAGTTAATTTTTATATGAGAACTGTCCGTTTTATGCGCTTGTAGAAATTATCTTGATTCTCTTGCGGAAAATGATTTATTTATTGTATGTGTTATACAAAAAAATTGATTGCAATGTTGAAAAAAATGTTGTTGAACAAATGAAAATATTTACGGCCGTATGTATAGTGATTTGCCAGCACGGCGGCTCTCTGGAGAGTCGCCGCACGGGCGAATGACAATGCATACGGCTGTAGGTCTCGTTAATCATTCCAGTCCCATTCCGGTACAAGCTCTCGTCCACTAATCCCCCAACCTGAACCCGAACAATCAAGCTTATCCAACGACCGACTCCTTTCCGGTCGACTTACCTGAATCAAAGGCGATCTCGCTGATCAACATCCACTTGTCGGCGAAAGACAGTCGCAGTCTGACGAACCTGGCCAGCCGACCGCGAAGCCGAATGGTGATGTTGCGGGCGGATTCGCGCAAACGATCGGGCGGGATGATGGCCCGCACGCTCTTCGGCTGATAGCGATCGCCGTCCAGGCTGAACCACACCTCTGCTTCGGCGAAGACCTGCGGACAACGATAAACCGATATTGAACTGTGAACTGTGTTTGATACCGAGTAATATTGACGTTACGTCATATTGAAAATGCCTAAAAACTCTTAGTACAGTAACCACAGACAAATGTAAGCCACAAGTGAAGAATGAATCGTAGCACTTTGAAACTCGGCATATGACTTATATCATATATCATATATTGTTAGAAAAAAATTGTTTACCAAAATATCAGGGCTGGAACCCAAAAACAAAGTTATTTAAAAAAATTATATATTTTTTGCTGTTGTTTTGGAAAGTATAAGATATATCAGAAAACATTCAACAAGGCGAAAGATAATTCAATTCTCCACATGAAATATACCTAGTAATTTCTCACAAAATGCACTCGTTTTCTCAGAAAACCTGATTGAATTCCGATATCAAATTTCAGGCTCGTTGTAACCGCCACTGCCATTTCCGGCAGGGCCAAAAATTAGATTTGTCATAACTTTGATAAAAATTATAATAGAAAGAAGAGAAGAAGTGTATATTGGTCCTGAAGACTTGTAGTTCCTCATGCCAAACTAACATGTGAGTATCTGAGTACCCAAAATGTGTTTTGTCCCACTTCACATAACCCTTCTACGATATTTATGGAGGATCCGAAAGTCATGGATATTTGAGTTGATATGAAATAGTTATACTGAAGCAGGAATCAGTACCCTCTTTGGACCATATGCAACGATTTTAGACTAGTGAGACACGTCTCACTTAGACATGCCAAAGAAAAAACTGGGTTTTACTCCTGCCTCAGTTTTCAACTCACCCATAATCCCGGTAATTTCTTCGATAAAAAAACATAAAAAATGAAGTATGTGATTGAGGTTTGCACTTCATAATAGTGTTATTAAACATATATGAAGGATATGAATAAGCGATTATTTTCTGAAGGGAATGCCGGTTTTATGGGTAAGTTGAAAATGAAGCAGGAGTAAAATAAAGTTTTTATTTTGGCATGTATAAGTAGGAACTGTCACACTACTTTAAAATTGTTGCATATAGTCCAGAGAGGGTATGGGTTGCTGCTTCAGTATAATAATTCCATTTTTACTGAGTTATTCATGACTTTCGGATCATCCGCAAACATTTCCGTGAAGTGCGACAAAACACATTTTAGGTGCACAAATACTCGCATATTATGTTTGCATGATAAGGTAGGAGTCTTCAGAAACGATATGAACTTTTCCTTCTTCTTCTCCGATCATTTTCAGCAGAGTTATGACCAATCAAATATTCGGCTCCGCCAGAATTGTCAGTGGCGGGTAAGGCTGAACCTAAATGTTAATGTCGGCGTTCAATCACATTTTCTGAGAAAACGAGCGCATTTCATAAGAAACGACAGAGAATAATTTTTGTTTAGAATTGAATTGTCTTTCACCTTGTTGAGTTGTGTTATCGATAAATTATATACTTTCCAAGATTACAGCAAAAATGTATTTATTTATTTTTAAACAAAAAAAAATATGTTCCACCCCTGGAATTTTGGTAAACAATTTTTTTTCGTGTTTATCATAGTTCTCTGAAAAATTAATGCAGAGAATGATAGAACGAACAAAATGAGAGTTAGTACGACCAACCGGATAATTAGCACCGGAACCGAAAAAAGTTGCGTTTTTGTTTTTTTTAATTCATAACTGCGTTATTTTTCGAATTATAGGGCTGACTCCTTTTGAAAAACTTGTGAATGATTTTATGTGCGCACAAAACAGGTGCTGCCAACCATTATTAGTTTTAGCACAATGATAATTTAAATTGTTTTTAAACTTTATTGAACCATATTTAGTGGAAAAAGACGTTCTTTATTGCACTAGTGCCATAAAATTTTTATTGCACTCATCTGTCATTCTACTTCAACGTGCTGTCATCATGACAAACATAAATGTTCAAACCCACTACATATTTAGCAGATATTCTGTGAGGTTGGAGATATCTTTCAAACATTTACATATTTTATATTATTTTGTATTAATGTTAGCAGCCAGAATTAAACAAATGATGTCGTCCCGGCAATAACTCCATAATCAACCATCATTTACCTGCGACTGTTTGTACTGTGACCACACCTCGTGACAACATACGCGCTCACGGCTACTATGATTTCGATTTTTATAATGCAACTGTAGTTACAGAAACGTCAGTCAAAAATTAATTCTGAAAGTTTTAAAATGAATATTAATAGTAATAATTAATTATTTAAGTTTCGCATTTCATTTTCCTACACCCAGTGTAACACCTCAATAAATTATTTTTCGCTTTTTGTAAGAACGTAGAAAAAATATTGTATGCAACTCGTGCAAAAAACACTTACTTTTTGCACTTTCGCAGCGTGCCTTATGAGTTATGGATGGTTCGATTGGTGTTTTCGAATATCAACAGAAATATTTCAATCCAATCATAAAACGCGCACTTTAGCATGAATGGAATAATCATTAATAATGATAATAACGATAATAAAAATAACAAATGGCATTTATTTCTTTTCGTGGAGTTTAATAGATTAAACAATCAAAATATTTTGAGTATGATATTTCTTGAAAAACAGTTGAATGTACAATAACTTAGTAATATAAAATTAATGTGAAAGAAACTATTTGCCAAAAAGTACAATCACAAAAACAGAAAAGATTTGGCTATACATAATCCATTTTTCATTATTGATTAATGATCTTCCATCAAGTAGTGTCGTCCACTCGTCATGAAATGTTTTCTTTTTATGAAATTGGCTTATGTCTCACGTTGGATCCCACAGCTTTTATATCATTATCGTGTGTATGTGACATTCTGGATAGATCAAATACAAATTTGACTCGAAAGAAAAGAGTGTTCGCGTATACGACAAGTTTATTTGACACCAACACTATTCAGTTCAATTTTCATGGTTGCCTTTCCTGCGAAAATCATTTATTTTATAACTTCTATTGTGAGTCTTGCTGTATATTCATAATTTGAATATCAGATATATTAATATGCTTGCAGTATCAAAGTTTTTTAACACCTGTATCACTGTGTATTGGGAATATCGAAAATCAACCATCATACTCGAGCTCCAGAAACTCTTATTATAGAACTTAAAAACTTAGCTCGTTCGGTTTTCCTACTAGAGTGTGAGGTAATTCGGCAAAGTTTCTTGTTACCATATACGAAGTATTGACCTTTGGGTATATAACTTCTAGCTGAGAACTCGTGAAAAGCCGGAGTCACCGATAGGTCGGACGTTTTCAGGTAATCCTCGCTAAGAGGCTGAAAGCGCTCCTGTTTATCGCAAGTTCGTCCAAGGATTAAATACCAGACCAGTCAACTCCGTCGGTGTCGGCGAGAGGTAACTTTCCCAGAATAAATATCGTCTCAATCAGGTATTTCATTAAAAGTTTCTGCTCCGGACCTTTTCAGGGTTTATTTGCATTGGAATATTTGTTTTGCTGATGTGTTTGCGAGAGTCAAGCAGGATTCGACTTCTGTATTTTGTCTTGTTTTACACAGTGTTGGATGTGTCATTCTTCAATTCTCATTTTTGAAATATGACTGGTAGATTAATTATTTGAGTTCTATGGTGTCTGCACTTAATACCTACGTGTAAATTCATCATGACTTATAAATAGAGACGAAATAAGAACTTCCAATTTACGCTCGATTCCCTGTGAATTTTAGTGTAAATTGGAACTTCTTATTTCCTCCCTATTTATCACATTTTTCACTCGAGTCGCATTTGCCAATGGGACCTGAGGATATTTAATTTTATTTAATGCAGTTTGTACTTGCTTATTCAGTTTTCAGATGAAACAGTATTCTTCGCAAACATTTTTGATGAAGAAAAAAAAAATATAACGTGACAAATTCAACCCAACAATGCTGACTCTTCCAAAGCATTTTTCACCAAATGAACATTAAAAATCCGGCTACATAATGCTACGAACCCCTTTCAACGTTGGCCGCTTGATAGTTCGTCGTATCGTGTGACCAACTTTCAAATCTACGGGCTACCAATGGCAAGCGTCCAACGTTCGCATTGGCCACGTTCCGATGTGGGGCGAGCTGATCATAGAATCTACCAGAGATTATTATTATTTTTTTCTTCAACACCAGGTGTAATATCATGAAATACGGTAGTAATTGGAGGCTTGGGGGAGGGATGCAGCACCAAATCCTCTCCTGGCAGCATCACTGATTTGAAGGAAAACATTCGTTGACTTTATGCATGTCTACACAATTGGCTCGGAATAGTTTGAGTTATACAGTAGTGCCAGTGTTGTATTGTTTTTTATTTCATCATGTAAAGAAACTAAATATTCCACACTTGACAGAAAACTATAAATTAATAATGAAAAATTATTTAATCCAATCTTACGCTAAAACAATAGGTGAATCTACTGCCACTATTATATTTGTTTAATACTTCACAAGCAATTTCCCAATAAATACTCTGCAATGCTCTTTGAATACATATCTGTAATTATTTTTCGATGTAACACCTGCGTACTGGTTTCAGGCTTGTTGCCACTCATCAGTGACGGCTACTTTAACACAATCAAATTGATAAATACTGAAGTATATATCCAGCGCCATCTAGGTTCCAACAAAAGGATTCCGACTGTTGTGCCGATTTCAATATGATGCCAAATCAATTCCTGAAGAATTAACGGTACTTTATGGAATATCATTAATAATCATGACAGATGGGTTAGAGAATCCAATCTTCCGCAAAACAAGTATGCCATTTAAGTGGAAAAATACTTTCAACTGTTCATTCAAAGAGCATTATTCATTGTAAATTAGTTCTTGTAGAATATCTTTGCCAAGTATTAAACAAAAACAAATCATAGTTGTAGGAGGCAGTAGATGTTTTCTTACATAGCTGACATATGATTTGTCGATTTAAATGGATATGTATTCAAAAAGCATTGCAGAGTATTTCCTGTAGAATACTTCGCCAAATATCATACGGTTTTAATTCAAGGGTTGTATGGCAGTAGTTGTTTTCTGTTGCATAGTTACCGATAAATTACCCATTTATAGGGTTTCTGCTAAAGATTGGATTTTATAATCCTTTTTTCATAATTAATTAATAGTCTTTCGTCAATTAGTGTTGTTTGTTCCTCAGCTTTTATCAAATGGTCTTACGAAACCTACTGAAATGAAATAGTAGAGCCACAAGCAGTATAGATGTCTCTGTGTCTACCACTTCCTTAGCAGGTAATGGAGTTGTAGTAGGTCCGTCTGACAAAAGCGAATGGATGTCAATTGCACGATGGCGGATATGAGTATCAGCTCTCCGTCCTGACCGGATCTGCACTGAAGATCGCCACAATCGCGAAAATAGTAGGTATGCAGAAAGTCACCTGTTCTGATGGCACAAATAAGAAAAATATGAGTCATTGAAATATGTGATGAAAAAAGAAGCAACCTTTGTTGATGGTCACGCCCCTGATGAAAATTTAATGGCGTCAACACTGCAAAACAGCCTAACGATACTGAACCGTAGACCTTACATTTGAAGCAAAAAAAAAAGAATCTACTCATTTCCTGTCACTCACAAATAAAACCACTTTTTACCTCGGTCAAAGGCTTGATATTCGAAAAAGGCAATTGTTTCATTTCCTTTGTCAGTGCACTCTCATCAATCACTCGGCCAATTTTCCTATCGAGAAATGTCATCACTTCAATCTTTCTATATCAATGAAAATGGACGCCGATCGCTGAAAGCGCATCGGCGATATGGTCAACCGAACATTAGCCGTATTTATCGAAAAATAAGGAGAAAAACGTTCGGTCCCAATTCGGTTATAAATCCATTTGGTATGCAAATTCCGTGTTTTGCCAAAACGGACGAAAACGCATTGTGACGTTTTCATTATGGAGCGGATATTGCTGTGGACCGCAAAACAAATTTCGCTGATGACTATATTTCCAGATGAATGTGAATTATTTATATCGAAATGGAAAAAAGGAATCAAAGAACCAGCTGTTCGTTGACGAATGTATATTGACGAATGGGATGGGTATTATGACAGAACAGTAATAATCGAAGTTTTTTCGGGGATAATATAACAAGACCTCGTTTATCAGCAAATAAATTTTTCAATTTCAACGAAAACGATTTTGTTTGAAAATTTATAGAGTTGAATTCGGAGATTTATGTTCTGAATAAAACCCGAGAGCTTTTAAGCTCGAGGGTTTATTCTTTGAACATAAATCTTCGAATTTAACGAGATGAATTTTCTAAAACAAAAATGTTTGACTGGAAATTCCAAAATTTATCCGATTTGATGAACGACGGTCGAGTTATATTTGATCAGATTATTTCCCAAATATGTCAATTAACCAATAACATTTATTCCACAACGTATATAATTATTTTTATTGAATTAATGCACATAATTATTTACGGCAATATGTCACAAGACTTGTGAAATATGTTGCATACATTCAGGCAACTGTCAAGAAGGACCATGCAGTTTATCCGCAAAAGGAACGAAGCAAGTTTATCAGCGTATACATTTTGACAGATGAGTGAAATAATCGGGCGTAATATAACAAGAACTCGTTTATCAGCGAATACATTTTTCAATTTCAACGAAAACGATTTTCTAAAACAAAAATATTTGAGTGGAAATTCCAAAACTCATTCGTTTTGATAAACGACGGTGGATATGAAGTTGAGATGTCCTTGGGAGGGTTTTTAAAATTTTGTTGTTCAACGTTGATGAAGGAAGTGTGTTTGAATATCTTGTATTGGAGCATAGAACCTTAACAGCCTTCAAACACAAATGTTCAGGCCCACTGGAAACAATTCCAAACCACCAAAAGATCTTCTAGGCCCACCAAAAGAAACCTCGTTGGCAAGGGTTCCACACAATAATACAAGGAATCGTAAGACGACAAAGATATGTTGGGCCATGGTGTGAGGTGAAAATTTTCTTTAGCAACAGCAACAATGCCCCAAAATGAAAATTGCTCCACTCAAATTAACGATGCAGCAGTATATTTAGATAATCTTCATTATGGGATGACATGATGGCCACTAGATGTCTTTGGGAATATTTATTGCTGCATAAGCACGTCCACTTAGATTAGATTATCTGGCTTATACCATCATGCCCATATATGGAACGACGCACACGTGGGCTTGCTTATTTGGTCACTACTGCGCATGCGGTAACAGAAGCTTGTCCTATTACTTTTTACACTAATGTTTTGCTTCTATCCACTCAGACCCACTCTCCAAGTACCATTTTGACACTTGAGCCAATTGGACCTTCAATTGGTGATACCAACACACTTCTAACAACAACCACGAAAGTGCGTTTCTCCTCACTATATACAATTAATCATCCAAACACAATTAACAAAGCCTTGAAATACATCAACACAACACTGAGAGACATTGCAATGATCGTCAACTGGTATTCTAGCTTGAATTCTATAGTAAACATCTGCCGACTGATTTCTATGGATGCTGCGAGAACGTCTTTGGGATGTCCTAGGTCGGATGTATTTATTCTGTCACATTTCCAGGGACATCCAGAAGTCTTCGAGAGACTTGTGTGAGCTAGGGAAGACGTAGCCCTTACCTTTTAATGTGTAATGCCATGAACGAGACCGGTGACCGCGCGGTGAATCGGACTCGCCTACCTTGGACGTCTTTGGGATGTCCTAGGTCGGACGTATTTATTCTGTCACATTTCCAGGGACATCCAGAAGTCTTCGAGAGACTTGTGTGAGCTAGGGAAGACGTAGCCCTTACCTTTTAATGTGTGATGCCATGAACGAGACCGGTGACCGCGCGGTGAATCGGACTCGCCTACCTTGGATTAGGAAGCGATCACTTAACCCACGCGCCACCATGGCCTATATTTCATTTTATTTGAATACTTACCTTGAGACTTTGCCATGTGATTTTGTTATTTATTCAGTAGCATTGCTGCATACATTCAAACATTAAGAAAAAAAATAATACAAAAAATACCAAGTAAAACGTGAAGAATAAAAATATTTATTTTAAAAGTATAGCAGTGAGAAGAAATACTGAGTGATAAAATTATTACACATACACCCAGAAAAATCTAGTTATACAAGTATTTTTTCATAAAAATCTTATATCCGCTAATTGAAATATTGTAACCACTAAATGTTCTCGGATGAATGCAAAATGTGACTATTTTCAATATGAAACAGGTCTTTTTTTCAAAACGTTTTTTCTGTCTCTAAAGGTTACCTTTTAGTTTCGACAAAGAACACGATTGCAGTTAAAAGATGGTATTGAAAAAACAATATTCAAATACGTTAATAAGTGAGAGACTTTTAACAGTAATACAATAGTTTTGAAAAAAAGACCTTGATCACACTGAAAAGCGAACTATGCTGGCGCCTATTCAATTCAGAAATCATTAAACGGTTATACAATTTTGTATTACAGCTAATAGATATTTCTCTCGGTGTAGGTTTGAAGCAAACGAATAACATTTCGTTCAAACGAGTCACTGTTTTCAAAACTGTTTACTGTCTGAGTAAAATTATTACAGTTTCACCAACATAGCTGAACATTTGTTGTGTGAATGCGCATCGAGGACGTGCATATTTTCACATTTGAAGCTATGTTTGTTCAACTCATTTATGCAACGAAAATGTAATTATGAATATTATGTCCAAGCTGCAGATTTGTAGACAAATATCCGAAATCAATAATGAAATAATGAAAATATATGAAAATCTAGATGACATTGAATCCATAACGAATTTGGTTCTTTCATGTAATGCAGAAAGTTGTTGAGAACAAAAAAAAACATCGGCCAATGCACTCCACCCACTGTTGTATGAGGCATTATACCTAGTGCAAGGATAGGGATGATGAATTTATGAAGCTGAAAAAGTTATTTCTCATTTTTCTGCAGGTTGTTATATATTTATGGCCTGCCATTTGAAATGGTAATATGAAATATTATTCTCTTCATCATATCCCACTGAACACCCAATACCTATTTATGGGAGTATTCTCATTATGAGTCACTGGTGGATAAGTAAATACCTCGACCGCTCTTTACTATAGCAATAAATGAACTTCACCCACACACTTGAAATAAAATTGGATTCTGCGCGAAATATAACAATCCGTTTGAAATTCTAATCTACTGATCTGTTCAAAACAATTTTTATTCATTAGGTTTTCGAAGCTTTTGATACGTATCTTGTTTGCAGTTTTTAACATAGCTGTCTGAAACAGATATTTTGTATAACACAAAGCTCTTCAGGTTGAAATAAAAGAATTTTCTGACATTTTTGTTCGTTATTTTAATATAGTTTATTTTCTCCTTTGAAACAGACAAGCTGAAGTCGAGGCAGAAGTTTGGAAAGCTTATTTAGAAGTTGTTTCGAATAACAATGTTGTGGGGAAACGAGGAATCATGTGAAAAATCTTTCAGGAATTTCATCATGTACATGGAGCGAGTGAAATATGAGAGCTGAAATCAGCCACGTGGAAAAGCAATGAATATTTCTCATGCATTTAAGATGAGCTTTTAAATAATGAAATTGGCAATGAAATGGGTAACAAATTGAATAAGATTTCAAAATGAAGTGAAATAGGCGATTTCAGTTGAAGATAAACTTTAGGAATACCTATAAAGTTTGATATATAAAGTGTGTTTATTGGATATTTTGAATGAATGCACAGGGATCTAAAAAACAGAGAAAGGAAAAGGAACAAAAAAATCATTGACTTCGTTCATGAAAATATTACGTACAGAAAACTAAAACTAAAATTTTAACAAAAGAAAGAAATGCTTCGAAAAGAGTATTCTTGGAAATGACTTACATTTTTCAATCTATCAATTGTTTAAATAAAAGAACAGACCTCAATCATCTGAGTGAGATCTATTCTTACTTGCTTTTATTGGATAAAGACCCCAGTGCTCTGAGAAACAGCTCATTTGAAATAACTTAATAATAATAATATTAACATAAACACATAATTAATTAAAATGTTTTCTATATATAAACTTTCAAAATTACAAATATAATTTTCATAAATAAATTCCATTCCCATAGGAATGGTTTCCCATACGAATTTTCTCTCATGAAATCCCTCTTTGGTAGCAATTGGAACTGTATAATAACCCTAGCTGCCAAAGCCAATTGTCTCTTTCTGCTTTGTATGACAGTGACAATTGACATTCCCTTCAAAATTAATTCAAATTTAATCCACCATTTTCTTTTCAACGCCGTTGCTACTACCTGTGGCCATGCTTTTTCGGTAAACCGGTGTAGTTTTCTTTTAAACATATTAATATTAACTTTTATTGTTGCTCCATGTGTTACATGCTTGTAATGTTGTCTTGTTCATTTCTCACAACTTCTAAAAACGACCAATCTCAATGACATTGTAAGTACTGTTTTTGGCTTTTCACTTTTTTCATTTATATTAATCATTAAAAAAAAAAATTTGTAGCTCCCTGATGATGACAATATTCATTGTCGAAATATATATATATATATATATATATATATATATATATATAACACTATTGTGAAGTGCAAACAATCTTGAAATCACATACTTCATTTTTTATGTAGGATGTGTATGAGCGATTATTTTCAATATACACTGAAGAAATTGCCGGGATTATGTGTGAGTTGAAAACTGAGACAGGAGTAAAACCCAGTTTTTTCTTTGCCATGTATAAGTGAGACTTGTCTCAGTAGCCTCAAATCGTTGCATGTGGTCCAAAGAGGGTACTGATTCCTGCTCCAATATAATATATCCATGACTTTCGAATCCTCCATAAATATCGTAGAAGGGTTATGTGGACAAAACACATTTTAGGTACTAAGATACTCACATGTTATATTTGCATGAAGAAGTAGAAGTCTTCAGGAACGATATTCACTTTTTCTTTTCCTTCTACTATAATTTTTAGCAAAGTTATTAGAAATCTAATTTTCAGCCCTGTCTGAACTTGCAGTGGCGGGTTAGCGCGAGCATGAAATGTGACGACGGCGTTAAACCACGTTGTCTGAGAAAACGAGCGTATTTCATGAGGTATTACTGAAAATCTTTCTTGTGGAGAATTAAATTATCTCTCAACCTATCGAAATCGCAAACATATTCAACTTTTTTTGTTGGGAAACAACAAAATTATTCCAACAAAAATCGGAGCCTGAGAAGCATTAGCGCATTATCACAAACCATTTGATTATTTGCAAATTGTGTCTGATTCTCTGATCAATAAAAAGTCCTAGATATACCAGTAATGTTTCGAACCGAGGATAACTCTCGTGGGAACTGTTATGTGTGCCATGCCGTACTTTTTTCGAACCTACTTTTATCCTCATTTTCGTGGAAAAATAAGGAAAGTATCTTGGTTGAGTCTAATCTTGTTGGGTGAATATTTCACCTATACAATGCAGTATACGACAGACGAGTATTCAGAATCGGTATCTAAGAATTTTCGAGGGACCAGCAGATTTTTGTTTGTTTATGATCCTAACAATAAACTCCTCAAACCAGTGTATTTTCATTCAGCTTTAATAAAAAAAGGAGTGTTTTTAATGAAAAATTCATGGCAGGCAATTTTTTTTGGGAAAGAAGGCCAAGATTTTGTCTTTTTTTGAAAACATCACCTACTTGAATAAGACTAAGGATAACTCAGTATAACACTCATATGCAGTAAAATTATCTTGCAAATTCGTTCTCCATCAAAAAAAGGCTCGTCAATGTCTTGCCCATCTTTACCAAAACTCATCATCACTTTGTCAATCGTTCTCGTTTCCCATCAAAAAAGAGTTCGTCAATGTCTTGCCCATCCTTCCCAAAGCAGGACACGTATGGTGTCGATATACAGTAGCATCTTTGAATATTTACGGGTTGAACATATTATTGAACATGCAGCAATAAATTCTTATTCACAAAATAAGAAGAATACGTTTGCATTCTATGTAATGTAAGTTGCCTATCATTTGTTTTGCAAACATACCACTATTTCGACCTTTTGCCTCACTATTAAACCACTCAACAACTATGAAACGTTATCCAAAATATGAAAACTGTTGAAACACACACCTGAAATTTCTTAACAGCTCTTCAAAACAAATATGTCAAGGCAAAATGGCCGATCATGGTAACGGTGTTGCCAAGACTGAGATAATTCTGGTAAATGCTAAACTTTTTCAGAACGACATGTATCTTTCACTTATATCAAGTTTCTGGTATGATCCTATATAGTTGAACCGTTGCGTTGGGAAAAAAAATCGTTTATACGACCATTTTGTTTTGCATACATATTTATATTTGGTTTTTGTTGCAAAGCTGCAGGTTTCACGAGAAGAAAAAACACCGACCCCGTTCAAATGGTTGTTTTGGATTAAAACGCTTTGTTCCGAACAAAAATAACTCAGTATTTAAATTAAAATGGGATGGAGATTTTTATTCAATCAAATTCTTTGAGTAGAGACCACCCGGGGGCATTGAAATACAAGGTAATGGAGGAATACAACTTTATTTTCGAATGCGCGATATATATTGCCGAGTGTTCCGCTTATGAAAGCATAAATGAAATTTCATTTCTGTGAGTTATTGTTCGAGACAGTAGAGGATGAGGATCGTTTAGGGTTCAATTTCAATTTTCCTGTTTGCGATTCTCCCTAAAGGTAGAGAATTTGATGTATATCATCGTATTCTCCAGGCCGTCTCAGACTTCATTAAATATATTATTATTATCCTTTCCATTGTTTGTTGGGCCCATCTGAACAAGAAAGGATGAATAAGAACTTGAAAAGCATATTTCAATTTTTTTTGCAACAGTTCTTTGAACTAGTAATATTGAATATTCTCCTTTACAAAGGAACAGGGGCAGGACATGACACATTTAAGGGGCGGTCAAGTTGTATGGGTCACAAAGTATATCTATAGTTCGATTTCAAATCGCCTTCCTAATGACATTTCATATGTAATTACTGAGAATTTAACAGGTAATGACTAAGTGATTTGGAGTGCCACAAGGGTTAGTCCTTGGACCATTACTGCTTTCGATGTATTTGTCACTTTCATGAGACAGTTATATTCATCGGTATGCTGACGATACTCATTTAAACGCCAGCTTTGACATTGTCAATGTCAATTTAACATCAGCACAAGTAAATGAGAATTTGACCTATCTGTTCAATCTTTTCAACTGATGATTACCTTTAGAGTAATTTGCCAAACTGATCACTATCCGTAATTACAAATGAAGTTTCTCATTACACAGTTACAACTATTTGGTACATTTTAATACTTCAATTAAGTTAATTACTGATTCTGATACTGATTCGACTTAGATATTACCAATCAATAGACCATTGAATGAGTGATTTTTTAATACAAATACTAGGAGGAAGGTCGACTGTGCCATCACTTGACATCGAGAATTACCATATGCAAAGAAATTTCCTTGACTTTAAAGAAATTGTCGAATGTTTGAAGAAATAGGGATTTTCGATTGGAAATCAATGAAATCTGAAGAAAAACAGCAGCACCTATCGAACCAATATTTGAGTTATAGAATAGAGTTAAATCCCGTTGAACACCTTGATTTCCAACCATAAAACATAGAATTGATAATCACATTTATCATAATCCTACTGTATTATGATTGACCAATCGACCATTGAATGAAGAATTTACGAATTTAGTAGACACTCAAATAAAATAGTCATTAGGTGATAGGAACGTCGGAAAAAAAAGAGGAAATGTAGAGTTAAGTATGAGCATTCCATTCAAGAAATATAATGCTACCTAAAACACCAGAACTACGTCACTTTCACTCGATGCGCGTATTGCCAACAAAGTTGGCATTCTCAAGAGCATATAAGCTTATTACGGAACGCGCGTCCACTGAAAGTGACGAGGTTTCAGTGTTTTGTGTAGCTTCTATTTCTTGAATTGTATTCACACCGAAGGTTCCAAACTAATAACTTTGATTTATTCAATAATATAATGAGGCAGGATATTCAGGAACAAATACCATTTTGATGTAATATTTGTTTTTGTTTAGGTACAAATTTGTTTTAGATTAGGGTATTCATTGGGATTTGTAATTTTGTCCGATTGATTTGCTTTTATTTGGAATATATACTAGGTACTTCGCAGTTGAAAAAATATTCAATATACCAGGAAAATATTGAACTTTTGCATTGAATATTCCGTAACCTTGGTTTTTGCGTATGCGTATAGTAAAAATTTTGCTATCTCTTAGGTTTCATTATTCTGTCGGATTGATTCACTTTCATTTGGAATATCTAGTCCTTTCAGTTCATTCATTCCCAAACGTTTGTTATACTTATATGTACCTGATAGTATAAAAAAAATATTATAAAACCAGGAAAATATTTAAATTTTTCATCGAACATTTTGTATCCTTGGTTTTAACAGTTTAATACAAAAAACGTGTTTTTTAGTGTATTGCTAATAAAATTAAAACTAATACAGGTTTCTGCTTGCTCTAATGAGAATAATTGTAGATAACTGAAATACAACCCGATCGGATTATTAGTAATGGAGAAAAACTGAAAAAACTGGAAAATTAATTATATATACCGGGTGACCAGGAGGTGAGGTGCGCCACCCAATTTTTCTACGAATATTTTGACCACTCTACTGAAAATTCACCACTTCCGGTTTAACTGGAAGTGACCCAAACTTTTCTTTTCAAATGTCACCCTGTACATATTTTTGCATTATCCGAAAGAACACGCAATTCTTGATATCTCTGTTCTACAAAATTGAAAATCGGTTGAAAAATGGCGGAGATACAGTTGATTGTTTAATCGAACTAAGTTGGCCATGAAATTCAAACTTCAATCATCACAACTGACAAACGATATCAGAAACTGTCAGAGGAACCTTTGAAGTTCGATACAGTTGAAAACTGAGTGTCTCGTATGATGCAGCTCCCATTTAATTCAACAATTATCAGAAATTTCCTAGAAACGGAATAGTCTATAAAGAAATGCTCACAACTGCTATTTCTCAAATGGCAACATGTTTCCGGTTTTTCCGTTTCTAATAATCTGATAGGGTGGTACAAAATCCTAATTTTATTTGTAATTCAATTCTTTACAATTCTTCTCATTGAAGTGGTCAGACTGCAGTATTAGATTTCATTTTATAAGAAAACACACAAAAGAAATAAGTTTTTTTGTTATTTTAATATTTATAACAAATTAATAAATGACAGTTGTGAGTCCAATACATAACAGAATATAACTACGGACCATCGTTCATATTATACCCTAGGTGGTTTCCTCCTAGTATTTTTGTTACGAAAAAATCCTGTATTGATTGGCCTATATAAATAGAAATGTTCCAGTTGAATACTCTTTCTTATGATCCCACGTGCAATTCACAGATAGAGTCGAAACCTTTGAAAGCAACAAACCCGTCGCATCAACGGAACCCTTAAGGTCGCTCAAAAATAACCAATCACCTAATAGCACACCACACGCAGATACGGCCATTCACGAAAGTCGTAGTCTTTGAGTTCGCACTGAAAGGTCGCTAATTAAGAGGATTTACTGACCTGGACTCCTCTCGTGAACATATTGTTTGAATGGAGATGTACTGCGTTGAATTCCCTCACTGTATCGAACTCGAATGTGATGTTGATGGGTTTGCCGTTGTGGGTGTCATTGTTCCATCCGACCCATCGGCTACCTGAAAAAGAAAGAAGTATCGAATGAGACGAGTTCTTTGAAGTCCATCAAAAGACTGATTGCAATTAGGGCATTCATTCAGGTATGTACACCCAACATAAATTCAGAATTAAATTTTCAGCATACATGTACAGTTAAACAAACAGCTGAAAAATATAAAACTCCTACTCTATGCGCAAACAATAACGTGAGAAGGTAATCGAAAGGAAAAGGATAGACTATACGCTCGGGTCAGTGAGCAAAAACAGCTACAATCGGATACACAAATATAAGAACCATTAGGTATGTGGAAGAGTTTGGAGAATAAAACATGTTTGATAAAAAATTGTTAATTGTTTTTCGCCTCCTTTCTCATAAAATCAAATGGAAAATTAATCCCTGTAGAATTGGTTGGAATTTGTATATGTTGTAGTTTATACCCTTCTGATCAAAAGTCTCCATTGGCCCGATACCTAGAAATAGACAGGTTTTCAGGTATCGAAGGTCAAAAGTTGCAACTAGTGCAGATCTCCCAAGCGATCACATTTGATTTTGACCCCGTATAATGTCGATGATTTTGATTTTAGTCTGAAATAACCTCTTGGGAGGTATCTTGTTGAAAAGGGATACATTCTCCATGAAAATTGAAAAATAAAAAATGTGATTAATTTGTAATATCTAACAGAAAACAACTACTTTCCCGGCACAAGCCACGCTGGACATTGAACTACATCTGATAGATATTGTGAAAAGACTCTAAATGAAAAGAAAAGAAAAAATCTGAAAGTGAAAATTCGCATTTTCCTTCAGATAGTTGATTTTCTTTATTTTCTCCAGTTTTCGTGAATCATTAAATGAATTAGATAGGGAGAATGTTATTAAAAAATATCACTCACATCTCACTCACATCTCTCATTTCATTGAAGCAAGGTTCGCTTCTCTCGCATTCAATCCCCAATACATTTTGGTCGACGAAAATCTATTTCGCTTTGCCAAGCTCTTCAGGAGGATTGATATAGGATTAAAAAAGAAAAAGGCTCTTCAGAAGCATACACATCAGGGATGGATATAAGGGAAATATTTCTTCTGCGGTGAAACTTTGAAAGTTATTTTTTGACATAGACCTGTCATGGGCATTGGATTTTGATTCATTTGTAATATCTAACAGAAAACAACTACTTCCCACATTTTTTATTTTTCAATATCCATGGAGAATGTTCCCCTTTTCAACATGAATACCTCCCAAAAAGTTATCTTGAACGATGAAAAATAGCGACTAATGTTTGTCTTTCAGTCGCAGATGATTCCACAACAGATTTTATGAATGCCCTATTTATATTTTCGAACTAAAATCAACCTTGCTTCAATGAAATGAACGATTTTTGTGAGTGATATTTTCAATAACATTCTCCCTATCTAATTCATTTAATGAGTTTTTTCAATGAAAACTAGAGAAAATTAAAAAAAAAACTATCTGAATGAAAATGCGAATTTTCACATTCAGATTTTTTTTTCTTTTCAGTTAGTTCTTCACAATATCTATCAGATGTAGTTCATTGTCCAGCGTGGCTTGTGCCGGGGAAGTAGTTGTTTTCTGTTAGATATAACAACTAAATCACATTTTTTATTTTTCAATTTCCATGCAGAATGTTTCCCTTTTCGATGATTTTGTTTAGTTTTGACAGGAATAATAACAATTTCTGAATTATTGTCAATAAATGTTAAGTTTCTACAAAAGCTAATGTTTTGAGGATTCTTATACTCGCATCATTTTGAATAATATGCCTTTTAGAAATATTTTTATTTGTTACGAGTGTAATGGGCGATTTTCCCCGAGACTCGAATAGATGGAGAAGAAAATGCCAATAAACGTGAAATCGCCAAACGCAGACGAGAGGGGTTGAATAGACCACCTCTTGATGTCATGCCTAATACAAGAATAATGTATTCGAGTCCATTACACTCATAACAAATAAGAATGTTTCTAAAAGCCATATTATTCAAAATAATACGAGTAAAAGAATCTTCAAAACATTAGCTTTTGTAAAAACATGAGATTTATTGACAATTCAGAAATTGTACCTATTCTTGTCAAAACTAAACAAAATCATCGCCATTATAAATCAAATGTGATCGCTTGGGAGATATGCACTAGTGGCAACTTTTGACCTTCGATACCTAAAAAACTGTCCATTTTTTGATCTCGGGCCAATGGAGACTTTTGATCAGAAGGGTATATACTACAACATATCCAAATTTTAGCCAATTCGACAGGGATCCATTTCCCATTTCATTTGTGCGGGGTCCTTTTTGCCTTAAAGATTAGACTGTACCAAGTTGTTTTCTGCATAAACAGTTGCCTTATCACTGGATCATACGAAAATAACGCACGAACCCACCATCGCAGAAAGTGCGCGACAAAACAGCATTATAAATAACGTACCAGGAACGAGAGCTCCAGTTTTAGTTGATAGGAAGAGTACTTCGACCTCGCCGATGAAGATGACTGCGGCATTTGAAACATTTGGAAATATCAACTTGAGCAAAACCCAGGTATCAACTATAATATTTATAATCTATTTTCCTGCCATGAAATTATGATCTTTAGTCAAGTACGCCCAATTCCACAAGTAAAATATTTAATAATTAACATAAACATTTGCTAGTTGTTACAGGAAGCATGGCAAATTATGATCTTGTAGAAGAACTTTACCGGGTATGGGGCAGAGGTGATTTGGCAGTAGTATGGGACTGTTGGTATGTTTTTAGTTCGATGCTTGCTGACAAAACTCCTATAGTATGATATATTTGTGACAGATTGTATTATTTATAATATATTTTCATGTTATGGAATTATGATCTTTAGTCAAGTACGCCCAATTCCACATATAAATGATTCATTTATTGTAGATGATGTAATATTCGTTGGCTTTATATAAAGTCTGGGCTCTAGTCGGAGTGCTTTCTGCAGTTCCTATAGATGGCTCTGTTGCTCCTTTCTTAGTGGGTACTGGAGTTATCGTA
Source organism: Chrysolina haemoptera (assembly GCA_958298965.1). Classification (NCBI taxonomy): domain Eukaryota; kingdom Metazoa; phylum Arthropoda; class Insecta; order Coleoptera; family Chrysomelidae; genus Chrysolina; species Chrysolina haemoptera. The sequence goes on from OY282587.1 coordinate 13,175,469, forward strand.
GAACCACCTGACAAGTAAAATTTAATGGTGTATTTTCGAAAAGACTCGAAGAAACCGGTTATCACTTCTTCTTTGATATATAGTTGTTTCTTCTGTCGTATTGCCTTTCTCGAAAAATGGGACATACACAGTGAGCATAGCTTCAATTCTAGAAAAAGAATTCGAATAGCAGGGCATTGTTTGTTTTGTACAGGATCTCGATCAACAATGAACATAGCTCTTCTTTTCGATCTCAAACAGTAAGAGAGAAACATTGCAGATATACTGGTGTACTTAAATGTCCGTCGCGGGAGCAGTTGGAAAGTAGTTTAGTATCCCTACAGATCCGATATAAAAACCTATGACGAATAAAATTCAGGCAATCTCTTTTTCAATCATGCAAAAGCCTTCAATATTTCAAAGTGATTATCAGATCAATTCGAAGGGCTGTTTCAGCACCCCATTCTGTCGACCTATATAAAAAAGAAATACAATTGTAAAACGTGTTAAATCAATTGCGAACCCAAACGACTATTAGGCAAAACGGTCTGTATCAGAGTGCTAAAAGCGGATCTCAAACATTGTTAACGTTGCTGCGATAAGCCGAAACGCTTCGTTTAATATTCCTATCGAAAAAAAAACGAGTATAAAAACGCAAACACCTGTAAAAAAATTCGCTTGAAATTCATGTATTCGACAATGGGTTAGATATATAAACCTTGTCCTGCTCTGAGCAGATAACGCCGTTTTGGCGCGTCTTATCGCCGTCGGATCTGGCTTCAAATTCGTCGGGGGCATGTACAGACACGTTCGAACAAGTTCTCACGACGCTTATCTGGCGTCAAATAGGCCGAATCGTATAATGAAGAGCAGTAAAAGGGAGGTTATGGTCGGGTAGAGGCTGCTCGAGTGATTTCGCGAAAATTAAAGTAATAGGAAAGTGTATATGGCTATGATATTCATAGGATTTGCCTGCATTATGTTCTGAATGAACTAAATATTAACCGTGGTCATGTACCAATTTAATATAGGACGTATTATCAGAAATTAAAAGTTAAGAGAGTGCTTTCGATGCAATTCTGAGAGGTCCAGCATATGCCGACGGCTGTTTCGTTGTTTACATCTCGTCAGGACAGTTTTACGAAGCTCTCGAAATCAATATAATAATAGTTACGATGAAAAGAAACTTATAACATCTACGATGATTCAATTCTGAGAGTTCCATCATCTACCAACGGCCGTTCATTTGTTTATACCTGGTCAGGACAGCTTTATGAAAGCTCTCGAAATCAAATCAAAAACACTCTCTTCACTTTCGATTCTGTTTTTGCATTTCTCTTAACACAATAAAAACTTGATTGAACGTTGGATCGGTTAGAACACATAATTTTTCATTATTAGAAATGTAATCAAACTACCCGAATTAGCAGTACTTTGTCCATAAACTCTGTGATACGATCGGAGGAGAATGAAATATGGATAGCCAGAATACATACACAAATGTGTAACTCACCAATACCGAAAGCTTTGTTAATGGAATAAATAAAATAACTCAATGTACAATATAGGATAGAGAAAATAACTTTATAGTGTTACAGACCTGAAAGTTGATAAAGACTTCTCGAATTGTTCGAGATCGTTCCATGAATTAGATGGAAAAATCTAGAAGCACTAACTTTTGTTCTGGATCAATCGTCGAAAATTCTTATTGTAATAATAATAATAAATACCTCTACACTCGCATTTTTGAAAATTTAATAACTTTTAAAACAAAAAAATTATTTTGTGGTTTATATATAATAAAAACAACTTTTGAACAAAAAAGTTCTTTTTATGTTTTTTTATAAAAAATTAATATACTGGGATATTAACAAAAAATTAAAAAAATCAAGATTGGCGCCATTTTTTTCTCACCTGTCATACTTTTACCAAATGGGACTTCTGGTATGTTATAGTACAAGTCACTAGGTACCGTTATCAGTTACAACTAGCTTGTCTCTAATTTGTTCAACCTCACCATATTGTAAGCATGCCAAGTTTATATACTGAGGTATTTATGAAATATCTCTCTTCTGAAATAACTATTAAATTGTTTGTCACTGAACAAACGTTTCTGCATTTTTAGGAAGTATTCCAAGAAAAACACAAGACGCTGAAAGCTGAAATTCAATATTTTCTCGAAGACCCATGCTAATACCATTTTTGTCGACATGTCACGAAAAGCAGCATCTAGCGTAAACAAGGAGCTCCACAATACAGACAATATTGTCTTGGGGTTGCACGCCATAGGCGGAACTCTTTTTATCGAACGGGTGTGCTATACTATTTTTTTTTGTATGAAACAAAAAATACCACTCTACAAATAACTGCCGTGGAGTCCTTGATTTCTATGCTCATATTGGATACTAGTCGAACACACGGAACCTCTTGACTCTAGTACGAGGAGAGCTGCCTGTTTGCTTGGCATTGTGTCATGACCATTTTTCCGCCTGACGATAGCAACATATTCTTAGGAAATGATCGTAATAAATTCAGTTGAGTAGATCTTTCCAGATACCGTAGAACAGAGATAAAATATATGAACCGGGTCAGTGTGAGAGAGAAATAAGTATATTTCATGTGCATTGTGGCCTGATATGAAGGTGCGCAAGCATATCAGTACTCGAGAGAATTTACTTGAGATCCGAAATTGATGATTGATATTGATATTTTTAGTCGCCCAATCCAATTTTCAACTTTGCCACCTTGTAAGATGTGAGCTATTTTCAGTTATTGCCAAAAACCACAGTTTTTTGTGGTTTTTCGGGGTTTTCGCTCATAGCTCTTATGCTAAGCATATTAGGATTCTCATCTCAAAACTTTTCATCTTAAACTTTTGCTATAGTTTTGATTTTCTCACTGTACAAAATGCCCTGTTAGTCCACAGAAAACTGTCTGGACTGTATATATCAATAAAATTGTTCTGTTATGACTTTTTATTCGTCTTCAAAAAATGACATTCTTAAATTACTTATTTATAACAAAATCAAAAAAGTAACAATAACATGTATCTTGATGCTTCTTGTTATCGTTTCATGTACCAGGTATGAAGAATAAAACTGAATATCGAACACACCCTTTGTGTTTTTAAGTGTTTTAAGTGTTTGTAAGTTCAGCCAAAGACAGCTAGGGTTTAGTTCACAATGACGGTGTCGCGAACTTCTGTGGCCTGGCTCCATGTCATGCTTCGAAAGTATCATTTCTCTTGTTGTTCGTATTGGCCACGAATTATTCTTTATGGTCGGTATCATGTTCTCATCGGAGAGAATGTGAGCGGAAATCGATTCCATAGACCTCTTCAACCGGTCAGCACTTTTTGATCCACCTTTCGTACCTGCTGGATATCCATCGAATACAACTACTGTTTGTGGTCCATAGAAAGTAATGACGTAGTCAACATACGTGTTGCACATTGCAGAGAAGGATTGCTTCTCGGGACAGACAACTTTTCCGCTGAACGACTTCTTTTGTATATAGAAGATTTGGTTCCTTTTTCCAAAAAAAAATTAAATAGGGAGAAGGAGTACGGACTCAGATCGTAAGGAAAATTTCAGTTTTTCATCACAATTCCTTGGAAAAAGACCACTTTAGCGTTCCTTCCAAAATTTAGGAAATTTAGAACATTATATTCAGCATCATGATAACCCATACTTTCTTTAGCGGCGGAACAATTAGTCATCTAAAATAATGTTATTCATGGAAAAATAAGGAAATTTCGTCTTCTCCAATTTTACAAGGGATATGCTTGTCGAAAAAACGCTTCCTTTCTGAGATATAGGCCAAAAACTGAAAAAAGGGCCAAAATTTGGCCAAAGAACAAAGTTCTGGGAGAATTTTTGCCAGCATACTTCAAATTTCCTACCATTCACTTATATCAACTTGATTCCTATGCTATTCCAAACTGCCGCTAGAACGTTCTGAATATGGTGTCTTTTTGTAAGTTAGTGAGAAACGTAGAAAATGACATTTTGAGAGTTGGATTAAGGTGCGATATGAACTTTGTATGCCCCCTAATGAAGAGGTATCTACGTTCACAACCTAAAGAACCTAAAGGGCAGATATTGGGTCAATTTGCCAGAGCTACATTCAATATGTCCAACGAAAGTGCAGTAGTTAACTTCGGCAGTTCTCGTTATACAGAAATAGGGACAAAACACATGATGCGAATGAGACGATCAGCAAAGGAGTCAAAGGTTGAAATACAATTCAACGAGACCATGGTACCCACAGCCAGCCAAGAATAGTTGCTTTCCAGTTCAAAAAACAAAATAATGCTGACTGATATGGTAGGATACGACTCACTGCAGCCCAAATTGATAACAAATAGGCAACGGTAGATGCAGACACCATGATTTGTGAAACTGCCCAATTCCTGTCTTCAGAACACGAAGTATTCACCTGAAGACGATTGCAGATTCAAGCAATTGAAACGTAGTGAAAAATTGAAAGAAGTAGAAATATTTCAACCATTAAGACGATGGAAGTCCTAAGCACAAGTAATCAAGTTACTACAACGAAGTAGTTGTTATACTGGTCGTTTTTTTCGGTTTCCCTGACGAAGTGATTGAAATAAAATGCAGGAAGTATACGTTGATAGTTGATGGTTCTTGATATTTTCTTAAAGGAAAAAGCTTCTCAGATATACTTTATTATTTTTACATTACGATGGTAAGATCTGATACGTTTGGGTAGTCGAGTTGTGAATCAGTTGTTAAGTTTTGCAATCGGAAGATTGGTTACATTGCAAATTGGAATAGACTGGTTTTCGATAAAGCACTAAATAAAAGTATTTCTATCCTATTCATTGTGCATTACGCATTTCAATAAAATCATTCACGGAAATAGATAATATAAGATTACGAACTACAAAATCAATATAAGAAATGAGGCGATGCGGAGAAAGAAACAATCGTTTTACAACAGCTTTTGTGTAATAATACATACAAAATAGTTCAAGGGACACAATGTTCCCCTTGTAGTTTCCAGGAGATAAAATATTTATTATGAAGATCTTCCTCATTTATATGGAATACGACATTCTCCTGATAATAAGCTGTTCGTTTTTCTAAAAAAAAAGGAAACGGCTTTTCCGACAGCGGATCGCAGAGATAATCAAATATTCACCTGTTGCAGTAAAAAGTCGAGAGCCGAACATAAAGTATTGCAGTGAAATGTTGTTTTGTACAATTTGTGTAGTCGTTTCTTGATCTTGTCGTAATAAATAAGAATTTCCTATTGACAAAAAGATCAGAGAATGTCGTATTTTTGGATCTTGTCTGGTTATAAAGTAACTTTATTGTGATCCGTTGTAATAAAATTCCTGAAATATCTCGCAGCTGAACAAATGAACACTGATGTTTTTCGCATCCTTGTTTTTCTGTTCTCGTTGAGACAGAATATGAATATAGCTTTTCAATAATACACCTGAAAAATGTATTCGATTCAATTCGAAGTCAGATTTTAACGAATAAATTTCAAGTCTGTCATTTTGTTTCTTCTATTTAGAGTCTAAAATGAAGTCATTATGAAACCCAAATGCATATCGGAATGGCTTCTATTTCGATAGGCATTTTAAATTTTTTCGAGATTGGTAACTGTCAGATGAGCGTCATACAAGGGGAATGGGATTTCTTTTCGTAAACTGAACCAGATTTTTTGGGCGTCAAATCATTCACAGCCGTTTGAGCAATTACTCTCAATTCAGGAGTGGTGCAACTTGAGTTTTCTTCATCAGTCATTTAAAAAAAAGCAATTAACAGACAGCCTCCTTCAAATTTTAAATATTTTATCAATGTTACCAACCCGATATTTCTAATATTATTTATTAATATTGAATGATATTTCCAAAAAAAAAAAAAAACTAGTAAACATGCCAAATAGAAAAAAGAGTATATAAAACACGTTTCATAAGACACATTTTTTTCCCGTTAACCAGCTGTCATCCCCTTACGAATCTATCATCTGTCTCGGCTTGAAAATATAGTTACTACGCAATTGAAGTCTGGTTTTTTGAATCTCATCATTTTGAAATTATTACTCTTGTAATTTTTTCATTGTATTTGGAACATTTTAATACAACGGAACAATGATAAAAATATATTTATTCTAAGAAATAGATATTAGAATCTATACCAGGTGACCCGGAACCCTGCATCTTCGTTGTTCTTTTGCATAGATGTTTCAAATTCAGTACATCAATTTGATGTCATCAATGGACAATATGGTAACTAAGTATAAAAACAAATATGGCACTTTTGGTTTGACCGGAAGCGCATTCAATTTTTTCAGTTCAAATGGAAAGTACCATTTTTTCTTGAAAATTAGGTTTTGGTACAAAATTACCTTTCCAACGATATATCACAATCATACTTCTAATTCACAAACTAATGATATATTTGAGATTTTATACAAAATTATGTTTATTATTCCCCTCGTAACTGAACATTTTCATGAAAGTGTGCTATGGAAGATGAAACAATAGCATGTGAGTAACATTATTTCTATGTCAAAGTTTTCACACTATGATTTGTATGCAGACGTACCTATTACCCAAATTTTTGTTTTTTTTTTGATTTTTTAACATCAATAAACTCATCTGTTTTAAAAGCTAGCATAGTATTTTTTTGTAGGTTAGAAACTCCTATTTGTATTGAAATACAAAAAAATTAAAAAAACTACCTATATTTGTTCCCTACTAATTTTTTAAGTTGAAAGATTCAATACAAATGTAGGTATAGGATGGATCATTTTCATAAAAAACTAAATAGGAAACACAAATTAGCAGTTCTTTTTATGTTTTGTTTTTTAATATACACAGATGGGAGTTTCTAACCTGCACAAAAAAATCCTGGACCATTTTATTGATTGGCTCGATTCATAAGTTACTAATTTTGAAGAAACTGACAGAAAAATAGTGTTCTTCTGTTATTACCTGCTTTGTCGCTTGTATACGATAAATAATTGTAGTTAATTTGTTGCGTCACCAAACTAATTATTATGCATTGAATATATATTTAAAATCATGAATTTTGAAATATTGTAAATTATAAACAATATCGACAGCGTATGGATTAAAAGTTGACGAACCATGAAGCAGAATACATCCAATTAGTATTCATTGATGGAAATAATTACCTAGGATGAGCACCGAATGAGCACATGTGCTGCACTTTTCAAGCTCAGACTGCCTCTTGCTGTGTAATGTAAACACGCATTCTGTTCGTGCTCAAATCAGCGTCCAAACTATCCGAGCATTTGCTCGTTAAGTGCTCATTCGGGGCTCATGTGGAACGAATGATCTAGTGAACACGCACCTTTATACGCGTTACTTCAAATGAATGAAACGAATTATTTCTACGCGCAGTCTCTACACGCAGTCTCTACAGGCAGTCTTTACACGCAGTCTTTACACGCAGTCTCTACACATTTCCACGAATTGGAAAATATGAGGCAAATATCTGACAGTAAACAACTACTTCGCCTTATAGGCGAATTGAACTACATCTGACATTCATTTGTACAACAATGAGTGAAATGTTTAAAACGTAGTACATGCTGATTCTTCAAGTAAGTACAACTATGAAGTTGCTACTACTCTAACGAAGCATTTACTACTCCCCGTATAGCATATGCTACTGTGTAGTTCATGTTGAGTGCCTTATCACTGGATATACTACGGACTATATTCCGTTGTAGAACGAATGCGCACTATGGGCGTGCATGTTTCCACTGTTTCAGCTATGTGAGTACAGTATAACAAATCTACCTGAAAATGTAAAATTCTCACTCCATGCGCAAATAATTAACATGAGAAGGCATTCGGAAGGAAGAGGATTGGCTGTACGCTCGGGTCAGTTAACAAAAAGAGGTACAATAGAATACACAAATATAGGAGCCGTTATATGTATGTGCAGCCTCTAAGATTGAGTTTGAAAGTCCAATTTGATTGTGTATAAGTTTTTCACAGACGGTCCCAAGTTTTTTCCTGCAAAAACCTTTGCCTTGTCACTAGGTATTCGTCATATGGCTACTGCGCATCGTGGGTTTAAATATTTTTGAATTTGCTGCTAGGTGTATAGTTCTGTACAACTGTACGTGTTGCATAGTTCAGAAGTATCTAGTAGGTACTACAATAGTAGTAACTCCAGTTTTAAGTGAGTTTCGTCCACCGCAAAGTGTTTTGTAAAAAATGGCAGCTTTTATGAATTTACGTCGTAAAAACGTATATGAACAAATCAAGTTGTATAAAATCATGTTACTTTCACAATTTAGTATTTCCGGTTCTTTTCTTGATGATGATTATTATTCTGTAGAAACAAGAGGTCACCCACTAAAAAAATTGAGGTCTTTTTGAGAAGCTGAGGTGATTCTAGCAAAGTCATTGTGAAATTTGGACAAAGAAAATAATGGTTGGTACAGTAGATCTTGGATTCCAGCAAGTAGTTGGTATCAACAGGTGTGACACGTGATGCACACGACAAGATAGTTCAAATGTGCCATCCAGTGCACTGGCGCACTCAGGAATTTCTCTTGGGAGGGGGCTCATAGAAGCCAATAAAAATTGTAAAATATGCGAATTAGGGTTCAATTATAGGAAAATTAAAAACGATGATAAACAAAATGATACATATGTAATTTCTATTAAAAAAATCATTCTGAAGGTACAAACATTTTGTGCAAAATCAACAATTCTTAAAAATCTATAGTTTCCTTCTTTTAGAAGTCATCTTATCTAATATTTCCTCAGGAGACACCGATATATCTTTATAAATAAAAAATTATGCCAGACCATTCAGCCGGTTTTGCACAGTAGTACTTCTCAAGTAAAAAAAAAATGTCTGTCCAGTGTAGTGTGTACTTCCCAGGGAGGCAGATACTTCTGCAAATGCTACAAAGACGATAATTTATGGTGAAGCAATAGCGTCTACTACTTTTTATGCATTCAACCCATGAGTGTTTTCTGTTAGACATTTCTTTGTGGAAATATGTGGAGAGAAGGGTATTTCAACTCAGTCGAAATGATTCGTTTGACATTTAGAACGGAGTTTTATAACTAAATAAAGAAGATTCATTCAAAAAAAATCCTAGTGTTAAATCTTTCCAGCCAAACGAATGAGTGATGTTCACTAAATGAATCTATCAACTGAAAAAAATTCGAACCTGTCAATCAAACAATTACTATACAGGTTCATATACGTTATAGAACGCCTACCACCCAAGTGTCTAAATTTTTGACGAATTCATTTTGATTTCAAATTATTCAGACCGCAGATGAAGATATAATGTCGGTAATACATAAAAATATCCTGCAAAATGAAGAAAGAAGACTATGCGATAAAATCATTCAGCACCGTAAAAAAATGTCGGCAAAGCTCCTTGTTTTAAATAGTTTATTCGGGTGTGATGAGCAAGAAATTTAGGTTTTCTCCACACTTTTGAGGCCCGTGCCGATCTTACAGAGGTAGACATTTTTAGTTTTTCGCTAATATCTCGTTTACTCTTTGTCTTACGGCTAAAATGGATGTAAATAATATTGAAGGTGACAACATTTGATACAAAATAGTTCAATATCATTTTTTCATGGGACTTACAGTTACGGAGCAGAAGCCGCGCGAATTTGTGCGAGTTTTGACAAATGCAGGAAATGTCAATTCTTGCTTATTGTGACTGTTGACAATTTGTTCTATTGTTTTTCATCGCTACGTATTACTTGTATTTCGTCATTGATAAGTATGTTTTGTGTCGTCTGCAATATATTATAAACTTCTTGTTTAACAAATTATTCCGTAATTCAAACGGCTGTTTGGTTCTAAGAATATCGAAAAGGTATCTTAGGTATAAATCCGGCCTCTTTCAGGAAACGTGCGTCACAAATGCCGCGGCATTGGGATACCCATTCCTACGTAAATATACGCTTTCCCGCAGGATTGTAGCTGCAGAAAGACTGGGCTACGTTGCTCGATATTTTGTGGAAGTTGTCGGACCAGTTCTGCACTAATATCGATATTGAAGAAGATAATTTCGACGTTGATGACGAGATCGACGTGCAGGTCGAGCATTCAGCTGTACAAGACATTTACATGACTGGTTCTGAGAGTGGATCGTCTTTAATCGACAACGAGGGTAGGAGTGAAGAAACGGAAATCACTGCCGAACCACCGAACTTTCCACCCGAGAACGTCGTACTTTTTTACTATATTGTCAAAAAGAAGACGATGACATTGTTTTCACTGACCCGCTGCAGAAATGTATTTAATGAAAGCCACAATGAATCAAACTGTTTGCAATTTCAACAAAAATTCTACACGTTTTTATGAAAACGTATGCAATAGTCACCACAACGAAAAAATGAGAGAAGAACTATTTTGTACAAAATTTTGTCTAATTTCATATGGGACCACTTTTGCCGTACGACAAAGAGAAACGAGATCAGCGCAAGCTTTGGGGGTGAAGAAAAATATAGATTCTTGCTAATCACACCTTGATAGATAAACCATTCAAAGCAATAAAAGCTTCGCCAACATTTTTTACGGTTTACATTACTTGTCGCCTGACCTATTGATTATAGATTAAACGTATTATTTCGACATAAACAAAATACCTTTCTCTCCACACACTCCCAGAAAGTGGAAAATATGAGGCAAATATATGACAGAAAACAACTACTTCCCCTTACATCTGACACCCATTCATGCAATGTTCCTCACTGAGTCTTTTGTGGAGGAAAGAGTATTTCGATTCAGTCGAAATGATTCTTTTCGCCTACCTAACGGTATAATCTTAATCTTATACGAAGATTCATTGAAAAGAAATCTTATTGTTGAGTCTTTTCAGGTGGGTGGCTCGAAATGAATAACTAATGTGCACTGAATGAATCCGTCAACTGAAAAAAATTCGAGCTCGTCAATCAGACGACTACTATACTTACATAGGAAGCCTACCACCCAAGTGTCGAACTTTCTGACAAATTCATTTGGATTTCGAATGATCCAGACCGCAGAGGAAGACACAATGTCACTAATAAATAAAACAATCAAGCAAAATAAAGCAAGAAGAACAGGCAGGCCCCTTTTGCGTTGATTCATTGTTCCAACTGAACCATAAAAGTTAAGCAAATGAGTTTTTTGGTGAAATAGGGTTTGAATAATTAATACGGCCGGAGGTCTTTTACATTTTTAATATTTTTATAAAACACTAGGAGCATTTCATTAAAGCAGGTTACGTGGAAAACTGGTCACGGTGAATTAAAACAGATTCGTTTCGTGTTCATTCAGAATATGAAAAATGAAAAATTCGAAATTGAAATAGGGTAATAATTAATCATCTCGCATTTCCATGAGGGAGTTTATACATGCAAAAATAACTTACAGAACAAATATTGAATAACGTTTGTAAGTTTTAGACTATGATTTAAACTGGTTACTTCCATTGCGGACTTCTATTGTCTGTATTGCTTTTTTTTTGAGCACGACGTTTCAATTGGTTCAATATCTCCGAATAATTTCAAGTGTGTATTGACAGCCATGGTAATGAGCCAGGAAGAGCAAAAAGTGTAAATCCCTACAAACGATCGGTCTATAAAAATCCTTCCTGCAGACAAAAGTAACGCAAGGGGTACAATGGACACCAAGACCTTTGATGAGACGGTAGAGGACGTCATTCAGAAAGGCTGTTAGAATGTGGCACAAAGAGACCCTACAACTTCGATTAAGAGGAAAATATATAACGCACTAAGGAAGTGCAGGTCCTACATACCTGACAAAAAAGAACACAACTCACACCTCACTTTAGCAAACCGCCTCATCTACATGGACTCCCAAAGTGTAGGTATACAATGCTCCAGAAACCCTCCAACCTACAACTTGGCCAAATATCTGTTTCCGATTTTAAAGGAAAGATCGATTTCCACGTAGAGAACTCAAGGGACTTTGTCAACATAATTGAGAAAGTAAATCTACAACTAGAATACCGCCTTATCAGCTTTGATGCATAAAAACTTTACACAAATGTACCCATTGGAAAATCATTGGAGGTACTAAGAAACAACCAACTGTATGAAAGAAATTGACTTCCTGTTCGTGCGATAATGGAATTGCTTGAAATCTGCCTACGTAACTTCCACTCTCAGCTAGATGGACTCATCATAGCCTCTGGATTATCAACGATTGTGCCCAACGCATACATGGACTGGTTCGAAAAGCTTACCTTTAGAACAATCCCGAACTTTTGCTTAGGTACGTTGCTGATAAGTTAATGATATGGGATCATGGACACCAACAAGTCGAAAACCAAGACAATGGCGTCCTTCCGTTAAGATTCCTGGATCCCCCATTCAAACATCGGTATGCAAAAAGAAATCCCACACCGGACAATACTTGAGCTTCGATTCAAACCACACATCGACCAAAGAAAGCATCGTGAAAACTCTCGTGAAAAGAGCAAAGACCATATGCAGCAACGAAGGACAACTGGAAATTGAACTCACCAACATTAGGTAACAGGCAAACCAAGGATCGAGAACCAAGTCATATTGTCCTCCTACCATAAATTAGAGGCATATCGGATAGCCTAAGAAGCCTGAGAATTCGAGCAAGAATTCGAAAAATGGCGTTTACCAAATACCCTGCTAATGCGGACGCGACTATGTCGGTGAGTAATTGAAGTAGACGAACACAAATTTGACTCAACGGGTAGACACGTCAAAGTAGGTATTCTCAGAACACGCTTGAAAGGAAAACCACCGCATCAAGTAGAAAGATGCTAATGTCTTAGGTAAGAAAGAACACTGGTTTTAACGAAAATTCAAAGAGTATCTTTACATCCAAGTCAACATCGCTTTCAGTCAACCGAGAGTAGAAATTAATAATGCGTGGAAAACAATAACTAATAACAGGTCAATTCTAGAACACAAACGATAAGGGTCCTCTTACCCATCACTATGCTTGAGTAGGCGGGTGTCTTTCTGACACCAAACTTGTCAGGTACCAAAATCTGTAGAAGAGTTTCTCAAATCTAGGGCTTCGCGAGACCATGAGACTGGTCTTGGTATTGATACAAGTTGTTTGTTCTTGGTCTTTGATCAAGACCAAGACCGAGACCGAGACCGTGAGCGAGACCGAGATTGAGACTGAGACCAAGTCCAAACCAAGACCAAGAAGAAAAATCAATTCAAAGACCACGACCTACTCTAATCCGACAGTCTTTTTCTCGACACCATGCCTCAAGAACTGTTATCAGGTAGGTAACACAACTGTCACCAGGTAGGTAACAATAAAATAATTATAATTATTTATTCTATTCCTATTCCTATCGATATTCTAATGACAATAATTTATGATTTATCTTCTTGTTTCATACACCTAATCAAAATTTATGTGTTCAATATCCAAGCTCTCAAATGTCTACGTAAGGTTAGTTCGTTCTGGTTCAATTATTTTAAATAAATACTTTTCACAAAATGTACGTACTTATTCAATTTCCACGCACTTAAATATCTATATGCACATAAACTTGAATAAATATATGTAGTATGTAAGGATCTATGTAGGTACATCAACTTGGATAAATATCCAATCTGGAACTCTAATTTTCTTTAACCTAAAAATCTTTTTGAAAAACAATATAATACTTTATTTCGCATTAAAATATAATAGGATTTTGCTTTTTGAATTGTTCACGTTTTCACTATAAACGACGTCAACTTTCATTTTCTAAATGGAACACCTGGTACATTTTCACATTTTTAGATTTAGGAGATCATTCCACATAGAGTAGTACCATTTTCGAGTGAACATTTCATGGAGGTCAATTTTCATCTTGATATTTAGAGTCATATGCCATGAAATGTTTTTATAAAATATAAGTCATACTATTACCCACCTGAAGTCTGAATTCGAAGTTAGCCTATACATGTGATTTTTCTAAAATAACTTTTATTTTTCAAATGAAACGAAGGTGGCCCATGCCATTTTAGACGTAAAAATATTCCCCAACTAATCCACTGATACCATATCTGCTAATCGAAAACTGAAGAACAAAGTGTTTCTAACTCAAAGAGCAAAATCTAATCAGATAGAGCGAAATTATATCTCAAACTACCCAAAAGGTACAGGAGAGACCCGTAACCCATGGTCACACAGATTATTGCGGGAAATCCATTCTTGAACACATTCCCATAAGGAATTTCGTGAGCAATTTTTCTATAAGATTGGTTCACTTTCATTATAACGGACGATGATATTTTCAAAATTTATAAAAAATTACCTGAGTGTTCGCCTTGTAATTGCTTCTGATAATCATCATCACCGTAAAGTCCATCCACCAACTGTCCAAGACCACCCCGCATCATCCTTCCACTAAGGGTACCATCGTAGCTTATATCTTCGAGATCGATATCTGGTTCTCGAACTTCTCCCCGTGGTGCTTCGTATTGGATGACATTTTCTGAAATATAAAAGTTCATATTAGTTTCAAATATTCAAAGGATATGAAGAAAAATCAGTTTCTCATTGGAAAATATTATTTTTCTTAAATAACAGTGAATTTGCTGTTACTCCCTGATGATTTTCTATTCATGACTACTTTTCCACCAGAGTTTCGATCTATTGATTCGAGGATCACCGTAGTTGTAAATAGGCAAATTCAGTGTAGGGTACGTTACTGACAAAAATTAATTTCTTTCAAGACAGTAGTCTTGTGAACGCAGTAACTTATCGGGCAAATTAATTAATTTGCCCTTCTACACTTGTACAGATTTCTTTGGATAAAAATTTTTTTTTCATTTTCAGATTGTGGAAGGTCATAAACCCAAAAAATCATGTCAAGAACTGGATTTCCTCCACAAAATCAAACTTTCAATCAAGGCTTATGCGTATTATACTGGCCGAAGAACTTGATGATGTAATCGCTATTATTAATTGCATAGAAATGAGTCGAATTTTTGCGGTTGGAACGGAAATCGTAAAAATATAATAAGAAGAGGGATCAGGGATAGACAAGAAATTGTATCCTCGTAAGAAGTGAAATACAGGACTTTAAATGAGGACATGAATAGGTTGTTAGCCGACTTTGTAAATAAAAGTTTGAAGCCGGGTGCATAGAACTAAGAGAAGAAGAGACAGCACAAGAGAAAAGAGAAAAAGAAAAAAGGTGAAAGAAGAAATAAGTAAGAAAAGAAGTACAAAGGAAAGAGAAAGAACAAAGGCATAAAAATAAATGAAAAGAAGGTGGTACGGGGAATATGAGGGAAATTAGATAAACAAGAAGATGAAGAACGAAAAGGGACAAAGGGAAAAAAGTAAAGAATTAGACAAAAACAAGACAAGAATTTTCAACTAATTCCTCTAAAACCTGAGTAATACCAAGTAATACACCAGTAATACATCAATAATACCTGTAATACCCAATAACTTTCAAGTAATGTCTTCAATTCCCGATGAATGCCCAAAGCATGTACATCACCAAAATACCCCAGCGCCAGCGGTTTCCTCCTTGATTCGTGCGGATCAACCTATCATAGGCATGAATCCGAAACATCTAGTAAATTCATTACTGAACTTGGTGAAACACATATACTTTTTAACCAGGAACCACTTACGACAGAACAATACAATAAACACCAGCCTCATCGGCATTTTTCCATAATTGTTTGATTTAGTGTTCTTAATTTATTAATTTGTTATGGAAAATAAAGACCTATTATTAATATTTATTATTGCTAAGGGACACCCCAAGAGTAAACCCAATATATCCAATATTTGAGCACAACTGTAACATATAGGTTGTCCAGATGAAATTGAAAGGTCCTGGGACGCATTACTTGTTGGAAATTTAAATGGAAATTCATATCGTAATGATGTTGCAGAAATAATGGTATTCTGTCAAACACTGCCAAATAATCACTTTCCCGTTTAATGTACGAATGATTTCAATTTGATTTTCATGAAGTCAAACAATGAATAATCTTATTCAAACATACATATATCTGCTTTTTGAGTTTTGCAAATGATATTTTTATTCTCGAAAAACTCGAACTGGGGTTGTAGTTGCTTTTGAAAAAAATAAGCTACATACTGAAAATACTCATATTGGTTCTAATAATCTGTCATACAAATGAATGCTGAAGAATTGATCAAAAAGTCAAATCAAAGAACCAGATCAAATATTCTACAAAGGGCGTTTGAATTAATGATGTCTGACTGGCAAAAGCGAAATTAATTAACGACGTTTAATAATGATCGAACGCAGGGTGTTGGGATTTTTTTCATGATTGATGTTATTCATTACGATAGTATAAGATATAGGAGATAAGAATATCGTATGCTTTACTGCCTCAATTCGGTTGGGATAACAAATACGCTCCTTATGGGTGGTAACGAAAATATCATTTATTATCGCGATCAAATCAAATCTCACACCCCTGCTAAATGAGATTTCCCCTTCCTGAATCTATTAGGAACAACGGAGCCCGTTTTAACTGAGGAGAAGAGGAAATGATTTGAAGAACGTGGGTATTTTAACGAATGTTGAGAATATGATGTTTCAGAATTTATTATTTGATCCCTGAAATCGGACCTACTGTTGAATTCGTCTTTGTTTTTAAAACATATTTTCGGTTTATGTCATTTAAATAATATCAGTGGGAAAATCAAACCAGGAAATGTATGATAAATGTGTCAGAATTTAATTTTCGTAGTATATTATCAATCTTCCAGGGTCCAACCATAGCTCCTTGTGTTTCTTATTCAATGTATTTTTTGTACAGACTTCAAAAAAGTGATCAATTATATAAAATGTGTGTCATGGACGAATATACAATAATTGATTGACTGAAATATAATTCAAATAATACAATACGTTTTCGACTCAGTTGGGAACTAGCCTTCGCTGATGATTGACAAGTACCATCAGACCGGTATGTAGTATGTAGTACGTGTTTCCCATTTAATCCAAAAATTAAATTTAGCTATGTATTCAAAAAGGATTGCAGAGTTGTTATTGTTGAAAACTTTGCCAAGTATGAAACGGGTATAATTCAACGGTCGTAGGGGCAGTAGTTCTTTTCTGTTGGATACTCGCCGACAAATTTCATATCTCATAGGGTTTTTTGCGAAAGACTGTTTCACATAATTCATTTTTCATTATTAAACTAATGGTCTTCCGTCAAGTAGTGTCGTCAGTTCTTCATATAATGATTTGGCTTCATATTGAAGTCGACACAATTGGAATAGTTTTTATTGATTGAAAGCATGATTTTGTGGAGGAAATCCGATTCTTGACATAATTTTTTGGGTTTATGACCTTCCACAATCTGAAAATGAAAAAATGTTAATCCAAAGGAATCTGTACAAGTGTAGAAGGGCAAATTAATTAATTTGCCCGATAAGTTACTGCGTTCACAAGACTGCTGTCTTGAAAGAAATTAATTTTGTCAGTAACGTACCCTACACTGAATTTTCCTATCTGAAAAAATGAGATCGAATTAACAAAGAATACTTCTCTTTTTTTGGAAATTGTTGACGTTTCGGAGGCTGTATCTGCCTCCGTTATCAAAACTTCTTGGAAAGACGCTGAAGAAACTGAATTTGAATTGCGGTTTTGGAAATAAGATCTTTCTTCGACAGCGTCAAATGAAATCTGTCATACATTCTTTTGATTGACATTTGGTATCTTGATACATAGGGTGTTCGGTATCAATCAATCACCATTCTATTGGTTCTTATCGACCATGACAAATAAAGACTACTATTTTCTTCAATTCATCTCGAGTAACTTGTAATTTGGGACAATTCAATTCGACCATATGAACATAAATAATTATAGAATATCTTCCTCCAGCTAAAGATGTCAGGAGTTATTCTGATTATTAATGTTCATATGGTCTCATTTAATTTTGAAAATACAAAGTACTCTCGATAGAATTATGAAGACAATGATAGTCGGCTATTAGTGATATTACCTACGAAAATTCACCCCATCATTCGAAATTCTTGATAATCAAGTATTGCTGTCTTCACTTCAGTTTCCCTTAATTCATTTATGAGTAGGTTTTATGATCAACGCCTCTGGATTCATTCGATTATCACGTGCTACAGCATCAGTAGCCGATAATAATCACAGCGGTCGATGCCACTTCGAACACACAAAAAGAAAATTTCCCCTGGATATTACCTCGTTGTCCTCTTTCGGTTCTGTCACCATCTAATGTCGGGCTACACGATTCCCTGGCGCTGCGTTTCTGGCCCGAAGGACCTTGTCATCTAATGAAGATATATACGTTGGAAAGGAATCGTGGCCTTCTACATATACGCGACGAAATACGGCAAATGTTCCATCGCGAAATGGGGGTGTTTTATGGCACGTGTTGCATACAACGTTGATGTATGAAAAGTTGAGGATGCCGCCCACTAACGCGCACCGCGTCAAACCCTCAACATGTGTGTGTTTCTCTTAATGTCCTTGCTGAAATATGGTGAGGTCATGCCTCGGTTGTGGGTATCAGAGTAGGCATTCAAGTTTTGGAACTGGGGTTCGGTTATCTCGAAATTGATCTTTTCTGCATGAGCGTCAGCTTTTGTTTCCCATGACGGGGTGATGAACATGGAGTTTGTTTTAACGTTCCGACAACGCTGGGCTCTTCTGAGATATCAGTTCCGTTAATCTTTCCAGTTTATATCTGAGAATTGGTACACAGAAAAAACGTCCGTCTTGTAGCAAAGAAATACATTATCTTAACCAAAAATTATCTTCTGAGAAAGACATAATCTCCAACAAAAGAAAAAATATCTTAGGTAAAGAATATTCATGGGTTTGGTTGAAATCCTTCATTACCTTGATTATAAATTATTTCATAGCAAAGACCGCGCCTTTCATGTAAAGTTGTGATTTTTCAAGAAGAGATCTATCTTTGCCCGAAAATCATCAAATCTTCGTCTAACATCTACTGCCATGTAGCACATGCATCTACAAGAGTCTGTTGTCCAGTCAGTTCAGTTCAGCGTGATAGATACTTTCGAAATTAATGTGCAAATGTGCAGTTTTGACCAAGACCGTTGAATGCGATTTTTTGTTGCTACAAAGTGAATATGTTATACTCTTTTCCCATGCAATTTTTGAGGAATGATGAAGAAATTGAAAATCTTGATCAATTTAACATCGAGCATCTTCACACCAAACTTGTAGGTACATGTATTTAGAGAATTATTAACAAATACATAACTTTCATTTGGCAATATTACCATAAATATATACATTCCATTTCCATAAAAATAAATCCAGTAAGGCGTGAAGCCAACCTACATGACATTTTCGTATTCTTAACTACGTATGTGCATGTCTACTTTTCTTGTGTGTCGAAAATGGCCGCCTTTGTCTTCGAACTGACCAGTGAACATACGTAAAAGAAAACATCGTATTTTGCGCAAAGAACATGTATTCAACATAAGCTTATAATGGTTTTCACAGAAAACAAGGTGATCTTATATCAAGGATGTATGATTTTGATGAAGGCAACTGTTCTTATCAAAAGGGGTTTGATGGTTTTCAAAGAAAATCATGTGATCTTATTGATATTCCTACTAAAGCAATTGTCTTTATCGAAGGACGTTTGTGAAAATGAGACTTTGAATTGAAGAAATTATTTTGAGGAAAATAATTAACAACAATAAAGCAAGTGTAAATGTGTTTGAAAACATGTTTTCCTAAATTACTCAGCAAGGTACTCAATTAACAGTCATGAATGCAGAGTTTTTTTCCAGGGTGTTCCAGTTAAAATTCTAATGTTTCAATGTTGCCATGGGTTTGGAGTAGGACTTGCAACGCTGCAGTTGTGATATATTCTTGAACACGGACTAGAACTCTATTAATATACCGTGAATCACCATGTATCTAACAAAATCCGTTGAATATTCTTAGCGATTTAACATGTATTCGGTGTCAGAATTCATTATTCACATCGTTGTTAGTATTTTCTAAATACCCAATATAACGTTAATAGGTATAGGTGAATAACACGCTTATATTATACTTTTTGTTTAGTTATATAGTTCGGCTCTATTTTGTTGTCAAAGTCTGTATCAATAACAGTAATTTTATTTCACATCTCGCTTATGTTTGTAACATTTTAGTTTCTTATTATATTTTTTGTAGTTAAGAAAAGCTTGTACCAATGATGGTATTACACGTTTATTTTTGAAAAATGTCAGTTCGTATTGTATATTCGACTATAGTTCACACCATTTTGTTAAACTTTTTTTGGCAATTTCTTTTGAAAAAAATTGCTGAAAACTTATTCTGTACCAATGAATGAACATTATTTCCTCATTAGATAATATATACTGATTGTGAATTGTGATATACAGTTAATTTTGAAAAAATTTTCATCATATGAAAACTTTTTTTCTATCGATATGTCAGAAAATTTAATTCTTCATTAAAATTGGTGCATTGCAAAATACTTGCATATGAATTGTCAATATTTCAAATTCCAGACAGTGTACAGCAGAGAACAAAAAATAGGAGTTTTGATCAAGTGTAAACTACCCCTTATTTTTGACATTATAAAATTTATAATTACAGCCAGGATACAAATATTCCGCAATATTTACAAGAATACATTTTTTTGACAAATAATAAAAAAGTTTTCCACATGGTGCAAATTTTTGAAACCCTGTATATAGACTGGACCACATTTTGATAGGCAACCCATTTTAGGTGTATTCGTTTATTTATGAAACTTCATAAAAAGTATGTTTCTTCATCTCTTAGACTAGTGTCTCATTTATTCGTTATTCTATACGGTTGCCCGAAAACAGTTTTTTCGGAGCAGACTTCCAATTTTGTCCACTCACCCAAGAAAAAAAAATAGTATTTCCGGTCCGGTCCAGTATTTCAGGTTCTTATTTTTTAGCCCTGTACAAGTTTTGAGAAAGATGGTTTTCAACTCTGATGTGATTATAATATACAAATTACTCATATACAAAATTTAAAAAAAAACAATTGACTGACAATGTTTACTGAAGTACACACTTATTAATCCAAAAACTACTTTAGATGGACATCTGTAACCCATTGGAATTTTTTTTTGAAAAATTCAAATATTCTGGAAATTTAACAACTAATTTAAAAAATGTGTAACTGATAGGGTTCAAATAACTCAAAAAACTTGAGTAGGAATTGAATGTGGTCCTGACGAGCAACATTCAACGATATCGCACTTTCGATTTTGTATAGCAAAGTATCACAATTGATGTGCGTTCCACAAACGACTTATTCATTTCAGAAACTCATTTCATCTACCACTCTGAGCGAGTTTGCAGTTTCTAGGATTCTCTCGAATGATGAATTATTCATCAAGCGAACAATTAGTCAACTGGGGTAACTGTGCTAATTGTTCGAAAAATTATTGAGGCCAACTTCACGCATCAGATAATGTGAATTGTGAACAAACTTTATTCAACTCGCAGACTCTTTACAATGGCTGTTTCAACTACCCGCATTAATAGTTCCTCGTGAGCTGTCTAGACCGTCTCCTGGCATAAAATATTCCATCCTCGTAAAACAAAATCAGAAATGTATCTATCAAGGAGAACTATAGTCTATTTCGAAAATAACGTAAGGAAAATTCACAGAAAACAAACTAATTTGGTATGCATATTCCTATGTATTTCTGAGAATTTACTCTACGTTATTCTTGAAATAGACTATAACAGAGATCAGATATTACACACTATAATTTTTAGGAAGGTAATCTGTAATAGTAGCCCAGGTAGCACCTCATGTTGGCTGAATCTTGTTTTCATATTGGGCCAATATGGATATATTGTAAATGTAAAAATAATATTGAACCAATATGGGTTCATATTGGAAAAACGATAATTCATTTATAATATTGGTGGAATATCGGCTCAACTTGTTCTGAATGTAAATTGTTTCATAAAATATTGGGTAAATATTGGTTCAATAATTTTCACCTACACCGATAGAGCGATATTGCATACATATTGTTTCCAGCATCTAGCTCCAATATTGCGATTTCAATATTATCCTCATATCGATTTTAGAGCTAAAAAACAATATTGTATATCCAAGTTCAATAGCACATTGGTGGAATATTATTTAATCCATATTCTCAATATTAAATTGACCCTATATTGATTGAGATTGTTACGAAAACCTTACGCCAATATTTGAAAGACAATATTGATACAATATAACAAAATACATAGGGTCAAGTAGCTCAGTGGTTGAGACTGAAGCGTTCCAAACCATTGACTGCTGGTCGGCTAGGTTCCAATCCTCAGCGACTTCAGATTTTTATCTGATGGCCCGAGAAAGTGCTAGGAATCGCACGTTAAAAGGTAAGACCTTGTTAATCCTTGGCTCGCACAAGTTTCGACTTTTGAGGGCTGCCGTTCGTAAGGGGACGACAGCTGGTTAACGGAAAAAACAATTTTAACAATTTAACAATTTTTAACATTATCACTAGGATTGAAATTTGAATATTGGCCGAATATTCAATAAACAATTTTAAAATGAATCATGATTAAATTTGGGAGAGAAACCGCTAGGTGGCCCCACATATGGCTCGACAGCTGAATCATAGTAACATATATTAAATAAGGTTACTCACATTGCGTTTACAAGTCATTCAAGTCAATCTACTCAGTGGTAAATTGAAGTAGAAACGAAATTGTAGAATTTATAAACTATTCGACATTTTCTGGAAATATTTCATCAATGTTTCCAAGGCAACATATTCACTTTGAATATTTTATATCCCTAACTATTTTGAGGCCAATATTGCTTCCTCAATATTTCACTAATATTATTTGTATAATGTCCAAGTAATATTGTGCCAATATCCTGAAATAATTATGATTTTATCTCGCCAATATTACGATTGAATATTTTGCCAATATTTCACCAATATTATTCCAATGTAAGTGTGCTACAGCGATATTGTACAAATAACGCCTAACATTTTGAGGCCAATATTGCTTCGAGAATATTAGACCAATATTATTTTCTAAATATTGGACCAATATCGCCGAATGTTCACATTTTTTTCTCGCCAATATTATTATTTAAATATTGTACCAATATTGTCCCAACGTGAACCTGAAATTTGATGTCGGCGTTCAATCACGTTTTCTAAGAAAAAAAGCACATTTCATAAAAAATTACTGGGAATATTTTTGTGGAGAATTGAATTGTCTTTCACCTTGTTGAGTTGTTTTTCTGATAAATCATATACTTTCCAAGATTACAGCAAAAATCTATTTATTTATTTTTAAACAAAAAAATGCCCCTAGAATTTCTGTAAACATTTTTTTCGTGTTTATCATGGTTACAACTAGCATACCAAGTTTGGTGGTGCTACAATCGATCCTCGTCTCAAAACCCAATCGTACTGGATTAATATTGATTTCAAGGTTTCTGCTTGTGTTGTTTGAAATGGTTCATGTTCACCTGTTTGTAGATGCATCTCCCAGCTCAAATTGGGTTATATTTTTGATTTGTATGAACTGGAAACGCCTACCTTGAATATCTATCATCAAGACATATTTGTCCATGACTCCACTACTCTTCACTAATTGTATTACTTGAGAATGTAGGGCAACAATTTAGGTGAAGATAATTTATTTCCATAAGGCTCAGATCATTCCACAAAACGAGGAAATTTCTTTTCAGCTATTGAACAAACATGACCGTTATGATTGATGATTAGAATAATTGAACAGTATGTTCTCTCTCTGTCTTCTGTGTTGAAATGACCTAAAAATCAACTATCACGCATCAGATAATGTGTATCATGAACTAACTTTATTCAACTCGCATCTACCAGCATCCAAATTGGGTCCCACCAGACAATGGCTATTCCATCTACCCACATTAATAGTCCCTCGTGAGCTGTCTAGACCGTCTCCTGGCATAAAATATTCCATTCTCGTAAAACAAAATTGGACATGTATCCATCAAAGAGAACTAACAGGGATCATATATGACACACTATAAATTTAGGAAAGGTAATCTCTAGTAGTAGCTATTGAACGTCAGCGTAGCATGAGGGTAGTAGGGGGTAATATGTGATATCAGTTAAAAATTCCGCCAAAATGATTCGAATTTGATATCGATTATTTTAACCAAAAAAAAACAATTAATTATAGCGTGTTCCGGAACCCCTGGCCATCAAAATTGCATTTGAACCAACTGGAAAGATATCAAACTGTAGAAAGCCTGCATCTAAGCTTTGCTCAGATTGAGACTTTTTTCCTTTCAGTTGAAACTTTTAGGTTGTTTCTAAATTTCAATGGTCTCTCTGAATATTCTCGGGTGATACCCTGAGGTCCCTTCTAGTACATGGGTTTGAATAAAAATTATTGCATGGTTGTTTTAACTGAGGCTCTTCCTTTGTAACTGAGGCTTTCTCAGAGTGCCCATACTCGCAGTTCCCTTAGTGTTCGGTTAGGTTCTCTCGGGTCTTTCGCGGAGATCACAATTTGTCTCATGGTCTTCGTTGGTTTGAATATTTTTTTCAGAAGTTTGCCTGATTCTGTCTGTGACATTCTTAATGTATAGTAGAAATAATGCTCTTTCTTGTGGTGTACGTTATTGTTACGTGACCTCTGTTGGTGTTTCTTTCTCGTATGGCCTGTTTCATTTCTTGCGAGGTATACCCATTAATATCCAATGCACTTTCAAAAGGGACTCAGTTCTTCATTAAAAAGTGCTGGTTCACATATACGTATAGCCCGGTCCAGTGTTTTTATTTCCCCTAGTTTTGGTTTTGTTGTTGATTTGACTCTTTGTTTGAGTATCGGTAGGTATGGATACTTTTTCAATATACTCTTTGTCCTAGTTTTTCATTTGGCTTATTTTCTTTCAAAATATCTAGGAAAGCAATCAAAACCGAACGGAAAGTAAGAGAGAAATAGATAATTATTGTATTTTGATTAAGATGAATTACCTACACCAAGGAATATATATTCAACCAAATGGGTGAATTCAAAAATGTCGACTGATGTGAGTCTGGAACTTTTACAAAACGATCAAAGGCAGGAGAAATTGAATATCTACCGAATGAATTGAAAAATGAAAAAAAAAAATAGAGAAAATGCACTTCAACTGAGTTACTGGTACGGAGATCAAACGTATTCATATCAAGTTTTAAGATTAGCAGTGGATAACTCTATTGTTTGCTGCAGGCCCTTCCTTCAAACGGGAAAACATAAATTTGATAGGTCTGAGAAAAATAGTGTGTGAGGTGTAGTTCAATTTGATTTAAACTTTATCTGCAAAACCAAGTGAACTTGTTGGACGTTCATAATCATCAAGTTCTAGTGAAAGGAATGGTTTGCTGGCAAGATTTGATTCTTTGTCAAAGGGAAAAATGTTCATTCACTCTCAGATTCGAAATGAAAAAAAAAATCGTCTCACTTCACTGATTTTGTTAATCTGTGGTATATCAATCAACCTAATTAGGTTTCCTGCCTTTACCAAAAATTTCGAATTGTATAAGAAACATAAATAACAAAATGTATTCCGGTTTGAATAAATTCAATGAAAAATTCATAATCGCATTTCTCTATAACAATAAAGCAGAATTTCACTACGCTATAAAGAAGATAAAAAGTTGTAGTTGTAGCAGTACATTTCATCAACCATAGTTGAAATTACCATAAATAACACATTCTATCAGAATTAGATTCGAAACATTCGTCTGAATTTTTCAATTCCGGTTAATATACCTGTCACGCTTACTTTCATCTGAAGGATTGTCGGTACCTACATTGATTGAATTGTTTCTCATGATATAGTCTTTCGAATTGAAATGCCGACTTCAAAAATCAAAAACCTCATACAGGAATACAGTAACTTATATTTCGTGAAAAATATTGAGTTGTTACTTCGAGAATTTTTCAGGGAATCCACAGATGGGAATGAAGCGTCTTCATCCTACTAATAATATATTTATCTGCGGGTACGAAAAGGTATGACTCATTGTAACGTTGCGCCTTAGCCGAGCATGCAAGCGAGAGCGCGGAACAAGCGATAGAGAGCCACGATCGGCCTAAGCGTTCGGCTTGTGACGCATCTATCTTTCCTCCACTCCATCGGCCGATGCGTCCAAGTAGAAGAGAGACAGCGGCAGCACACAACCTAAACGTGAACTGTTTTGTCAATTGTTCATAAAGTGAAGTGAAAAGTTAATGTGGTTTCCATTGTTTATTACAACAACAATTGCGGCAAGAAAGGTAATAAACTCTTGAATTTCAAGAATTTGATTGGCGATATAATATAATAATAATAATAATACTCCCTCATAAACACTCGTAGAGTGTACCCAAAGGCATAGCCTGTGCGGGTAGATGACGGCTATTATTATTATTTGCCGTGGCGCACCGGGGCGACTTACAGATTTTTGGTGGCGTATTCACTTTTCAGCTGCAGGAAAACCCGGAAAACCTACAGCACCACCTGAGGTGGCCGGCATGCACTCCAAGCTAGCACTAGGTGAGATTGACATCTAGACAACACACAATACACTTGCTTTCAACAAGGCCTGTGGTCATCTATCGATTCCAATATTCAGTATTTGAGAAAAAATCCCTCGCACCTACATCGGGCTCGAACCGACTACCGCTAAACTGAAGCTTCGAACGGCCTGCGCCTTAGACCGCCAAACCACCGACCACCGTCATCTCATATATTTGTTCCTTGATTATTAAAAAAAGTAGCAATGGTCGGCGAGTGCAGTAATAATAATTTCACGAAGCAATTCAGTTTCGTTCAGAAATAAATCGACAGACTTATCGCGAAAATTCAATCACTCGTGGTATTACTCCTGAAAAGTTAATGCAGTGCAAGGGAATATATTATAATATCGAGCAGGTTTTGACGAGATTTTCAAACGCAAAGTTTTATGAATTTGATTCATAATTTCAATTTCATCGTAATTTATCGAAAAAATTGTAATTTTAAATGAAATCCTTCTTTGTACTATACAAAATAATGATAATTCAGTGATGATAATCCAATTCAATTCATAAAAGTATGCAATTTTCCATCAATGTTTTTTTATGGCGTTATTACATAAAATTATCCAACTTTACAGACAACCAATTTTTTTCAGAAATTATCAACCAGTAATTTGTAGTAGATAGCAATCGAAGTATTTACTGATCCTAAAGGTAGTAGTGACTACACTTTCTAATTCCAACAAAAGCCAGGGCTTTTGGGGAAATAAAAAAAAAATTTTTACACGCTTTATATTAACTTGACTTCGAATATTTGGTGAAAGTCTGTCAGGAAAGACAAAATATCTGGGGTTAACCTAGACTCCAAGCTCACCTAGAGCAAACCTCTGGAAAAAGTGCTGACAAGGGCAAGGACATTACTGATGATCGCCAGGCGCTCCTTTGACAAAACATGGGCACTTGGACCCAAGCAATCCCGTTGGCCCTCGATAACTTATGGAACCCTGCTGTGGTTGCCGAAGAAAGAACCAGTGACAAGCAAAGGAAGGCTGGCTAGTTTACAAAGACCGGCCATGCTCGAGGTCATTGGTGCTATGTCCAGCATATCGACGAATAGTCAGTAGGTCATTTTGAACGTTTCTAGTCTGCCTTTGCATATTGTAGCGGAATGAGTTTCCAAACTAAAGTACCTGTGCCAATGAAGGAGCATCAACCTAGGCCACTCCAACATAATGGAGGTCATAAAAATAGAAATATCCAAGATGCCGTTGGACAGAATCACTCCAACCTACTCCTTCGATGAAACAAACACCATCATCACACAAAACAGGGGGAGTATGGACTAGACCAGGTAGAGAGCAAGTCAGGAGGGGTCCTAGAAACCCACCCATAGTTATCCTCTTCAACAGTCAGGCGGCTTTAGAAGCCTTTCGATCAAGCAGGTTTTCTTCCAAACTAGTTTGTCAGATTCATAAAAACCTAAGCGACCTAGGAGCACAGAACAAGGTAGAAGAAGTCTCTGGAATCTCTTTTGATGACATTGAGCAAGACGCGAAGAAATGGGTTGAGAACCATCATTAATCTTCCCGGGAGAAAAGTACGATGATGATTGTGCCAACCGACCGGCTATTTAGATAACTTCTCTAACAGAGCCGTAACTCTCATGGAGGTCGTAGGGCTCCTGACAGGGCACTGTCACCTGAGAAAACATCTGCATATGCTGGGATGATACATCAAGACTCCACCTTATGCAGGTTCTGTGATAAGAAGCAGCCTCCCACATGGTGTTTGATTTCGAAGCTCTGGATCGCATGAGGATGGATAATATTTGGACACTGATTAAGATAATCACTTTACAGTAAAACCTTGTGGGAAATCTTCAGATGTTCATCAGAAGAGATAGACCTAACAACGGAAAGCAGAGAGGTTCAACGCAGAACTAGCTGTACTTTGGCTAATAGCGAGTCCCGCCGAATAATAATAATGATATTTGTATGTTCGATACAAATTTGGTATAGATTTCAATCGAACTCAATTCAAACGTAGCTCGGATCTGTATGACAATGCAATATTATACCATGATGATGGTAATATGATGATAATAATAGTAGGTTATGTTTGTCTGTTTGGTAAAAATTTAGCAATTGATTTCAATCTAACTTTGAACATTGCTCCAAACTGGATAACAACGCAGTATTATTGGATGTTATGTTGAAAATAATGATTATAATAGTATTGTGAATTTGATCTAAAATAAATTTTGTAATCGATTAAAGAATTGAAGAAGATTGAAATGAAAAATTAACTTTAATGTTGAGTGAGAGTAGGGTGCTTTTAACTTACATTTTCATGATTTCATCATTTTCATTTAGAGCTATAGCAATTAAAAAATTAAGATAACTGATAAGCAACTCACGCTTTTTCAACATTAAAGTTTACTTATGCACTTTTCTTCAGTTTCCTGAACTATGATTTTTGATATGATTGTAATGCATTGAAAAACAGTGCAAAGGAAATATTCAACGAAACACGTTACAGAACGGTTATTTCGGATATTATCAAAATTCGAATTGATTTTATTCTGGAGTATGAATACAGATCACGAAAACCTTTTCGTCAACTCGTTGAACTAAATTAGTCAAGCTGGGATATTGTTTGTCTGTTGAAAAGCGACATGACAAGCTCACACATTAAATTTAGTGATTAATACACGGCAGCCTAACACACGAACAGTCTCTGTGTCACAATAGAGCAAGCACTCTGTTGAATTGCGGCCACTTTAATTTATCGCGCGCTCCTGAGTTACGTGCAGCTTTACGTGTGTGATCTACTGAGTGATTTCTTAACGGCATATTTATGCCTGGTGTGGTTGGTGATTACATCAGTGATATTTGTTCGAGGGATAATTGAGGATGATTCAGGAATATACCGACGGGTCAAAAGAGACTCGAATATTCATGGCTAAAGATTTTTCTAGGTAACACTTTGGAAAGAAATGACTACTTGATATCAGAATAGTTTCTTAAGACCTTGATATTTTTTACCTACTATCAATATGTAATCATTACGATACTGATATGAGTTTCGTAATGAGATACTTTACTGCACTAGAGCGGTAAAGTAAAATTTATTTGCTTCTCTTTTTAAATCTCAGTCTGTTCAATAAAAAAGGATAACAAGAACTAATTTATTATAAATTTGAGTATCTATCCCGGGATTTATCAGGTAATGAGGTTTGAATTTTTTAATTTGTAGCGTATTCTCTATCTGAATCTATTCTCTAATGGTCTGAACTAATGTCGGGTCCTGCTCTCTTTGGTCATTTGCCAAAGCACTGGAAAGAAATTCCACTTCCAGCTCATTTCCTCTCCTAACTGAGGAAGACAGAACGAAAGTTTGAAAAAAAGCTAATATCTTTGCCAACTGTTTGCTACTGATTTTACACTGGATTAATTAGGAAGATAACCCCAGAACATCATTCCCATTGCAAAGCTCCGATATCAGCCGCGGAGAGCAGAAATGAACGAGGAAGAACCGTGAATGTAGTAAATACGGACTAAGCCAAAATTCTAGAATGGGGATCCAACAAATTGGTAGAATTCAATGCGAATAAAACCCAAGCATGCCTTTTCTCTAGAAAGACCATAACCAACAGAAGTACCTACCCATCCATGGTTAAACCATATGCGGTCCATTGTCACAAATGCCTCTAAAAATCTTGGTTTTCTGTTTCGCGCCAAAAATAATTTTGCTTTTCGTCAACTGATTATGATTTATAAAAAACAAATCCGACCTGTCTTGGAATACTGTCACAAACACACATTCTGCTTAAAAAAGTCTTTTGTCTCGTCGGTCGGTGATACTTTGCTCAAAAGCTTGCTCATCTTTGGAACACCACAGAAGGGCTGGCGATATGTCTCTGTTTCATAGATATTTTCATGACCATGCTCTTCCGGAATATCATCAATCGTTCCACCTTTAGCGGTCCCGTCGAAACTGACCCGTTAAGCTCAGTCCTCAAATCCATTTGTCATGACTTTGAAGACATGCCGAACATATCTCACCCAGGACTCGTTCTTCCAACGAACGGCAAAGCTTTGGAACTCACTGCCTCCGGATGTGTTCCCTGAGGCAATGTAGGAAGAACATCAATTCCTACCTACTTTCCCTCAGCTCTCACGATGTTTTCCGAGGAATAGAGAAATTTTCTTTTCGTGGAAACTAGAACGTAAAAAAAAAATTTTTTTATGATAATTTCGGACACAGTCCATTTGATATTATGTTGAGTCGTCCAGAGAAGATGTCTCTCTTCGTTGAGTATGTTTCTTGTATTCAGCGATTCCAATATTAGGGGGTCTTTTGGTTTCTTCAACATAAACTTCACCGCATTCACAAATAACCGGGTTGATGCAGTTTTTGGAGTCACTTAGCGTTAGGTGGACTTGGAAGTTGCCTGAAGTTGGTGTTACTCGACCTGAAGCATGTTCGTATATTGCATTTCGACCCAACTCGTCTTATTTCTTCCGATAGATCTAAAGCGCTAAAACAGGCAGGGAGGCATAAAGACGGCTCGAAAACCGAGGTGTAGGAGCAGGAATATGTATGGCCAAGCCAAAGGCAAGAATTTCACTGGGCTAAGGTAAACACGTGACAATATTCCAAGAAGAAATTGCAGCCAAATATCAGTTACTGAGGTAAGAGTTTAGAAAAAGACCATCGCCATATACTCAACCAAGCCAAGCGGCTATAAAAGCAATCATCTCCACGCAGATTGATTCCATCGTTTGGGATTGCATAGAAACCCAACATAAGTTGGGCAGTCAGAACAAACCTTTAGCCTGGGTATCAGACCACATAAGTTAGAGGGCACGTGCTCCAATTGGTCCAGAAGCTCAGCAAAAAACAAATAAGTGTACCCGGGGAGAAAGCAGTCTCTAGAATGGCGGTACAAGGAGCCGGGAATGAGACAGGCCAAAGAGTTCCTTAAAGAACCATAGCCGAAATCCACCTACTGATCCAGAACAGGTGAACAACCAGGATCCTAAAGAGGCTCCTAGCAGCACATTATTAATTTGTAAATTCTTTGTATTTTCAGTAAGGGTTGAATTCATGACGTTATAACTCTGTCGAATTTTTAGCACACTTTTGACAACGTTTGCTTATTAAAGATTTGGTGATAACACTGCCCGAAATTTTTTTTTGGACATTCTAGTTGTCGGGCCCAAGGACTATGAGTTACCCTCTCTCAATGCATTCCAAAGTAGACAATCGCTTCAAAGCGGGATTGGAAGTTGGTTCCAGGCGGGATAAGTCTGCCGTTTTGAACAAATACTCCATGATTAAATTGCAGGTAATTTGGATCAGTATTTACTGCTTTCGCAAACATAATTCTCTCCGTTCTCAGGCTGCGTTCATCAGTCAAAATGCTTTTAAATTAATTACGGCTCTCGTATCTGGACGAATTTGCGCAATTAGTCTGAAGGTTATCCGGTGATCTCCTTCAAACTCAAGCTATAGCGAGTCTATATGTTTATGAAATTGTATTTTGATAACGGAGACGTACTTGATAAGTACGATTCAAAAAACACTTAGACAAAGGACTTCTGTGTACATAACTCGAGAAGAAGTCATGGTACAAAAAAGTATAATAAAACAAGGAATTGTCTTTATGTTTATCTGATTTATTAATGAGATTCATAGTATGCCCAGCCTCGAATCCACTGTTGAGAGCAAACAATACCTTTGATGAAACGAGTTTCGGTTTTTAGCGTTCAGTTTTAGTTTTTTGCAAAAATTTTGTTGGTACAAATGATTCAATTTGTTTGTAAGAATGCGGGAAAATAACTGATGTTTGATTTTGATGATTCCGAAAAAAAAAAATTGAATGGTTTGACAAATGAAAAAATTAGGTAGTTTCCCGCATTCTTAAGGAAATTATAGAACCAGAGGAATACATTTTTTTATTATAATATCATTAGTATTTACGCAAAATCGAAACTATGATTGGGAGCTGTCTACCTTATTGGCGCTCCCAGCTAGGTAACTTTTTTACAGACAGGTGCTTCGTTACCTTCAATATCACTTTTGAAAAATATATCCGCACACACCTAAGATGTGTGGCGCAATGATGAAATTTGACTTTCGTGATGACGCGCTGGTGATGCATCTTAATAGCAAAGGACTTATTTTCCGAAGTGTACTAAATTATGGGTCCAAATATATTTCTGGTATGTATAAATCCACAAACTGCTTTTTATTCCTTTTTCCAATATCCATAATGATAATAATAGCCTAGATATATTTTGTCTGTTTCAAAGTGAGGCTAGTTTGGATAAGGATATGGGCTCTAGGCATTTTTTTTAGTTCAAATATAATATTAGTTATTATAGTTCGAATATAAATTTGGTGTGGGGGGGGGATTTTCAATATACTAATAAACTTGATAGCGTGTCTTATTTAAAAAAGAGTTGATAATAATGAAAGTTTAAATATAAAGTGGGGAATATGTATTATTTCAATATAAATACAACTAGGGGTTTCTGTTTGTGTACAAACTCGGGTAGTTTTTGTGTACCACTATAGGAGTGCAGATCGAAAGTATTTAGGACTAGTAAGAATGAAATAATGAATCAAGATCCCAATTTGGAGAGAGATATGGTAGACAATGTTATTGGAATTTTATGTTGGCGAGTGTTGACTTATATCCTATTTTTCCCAATGTAGAGCAAGCACTAATTTTATTTATGAGAGGGTGACCATATTTTTGATCATATTACTAGACAATTTTCTAATAGTTTCGAATCTAATTCATGTTTTTGTTTTTAATTGAATTTCAAATATTCCACTTTTTCGCTTTGTTGAATGAAGCTGGTTCGTGGAACTTTGCTGACTATATTTACCCCTTGAACGTCCCCATACAACCAGGTAATTAAATAGGCATGAAAAAGACATAAAGTTATAATTTTATTGACCATAATGACACCGTAACCTTATCTCTGTTGATCATTCACCAGCTGCCACTGGAAAAAGATTCAACATCCATCAATTTTGATACCTAAATTCATTATTTTAAGTAAAACCGTTCAGGAGAAACAGAAGGTCTTTTGGCTAGCCACTGTATATTTATTTATTTAGTATGATCAAAACGTTAATCTTAAATTCTCGTCTGCACGACAAATCACGCAAACGGAATTTGTGATTTCGAATACACTGGCACAATATGCGAAATGATTAATGGTAAGGGGCTAATCCATTAGGCTTTCAGAAGGATTAGGAAAGCAAGTATCCTCCCGAATGTGTGTGTGTCCCACATCAGCCGCACATATTCATTTACTTTAGGTCGTAATCTGCATTACGGGGCCTACACTTGCTAACTACGCTAAGTTATTTTCCCCCGCGATTTGTAATGAAGATATACAGCCTTTTCGAAGAGCCCTTTCCGTACATTATAATAAGCAAGATGGAAGTTGGAATAATGAGATGGTGTTTTGGGAGTTACCATAGGAAACGCAAAATGTGTGAATTTATATCATTTTCAACATACACAATAAGCCTACCGTTCTGATTATTAAGAGTTTCGTGAATTCCATTGTCAGAATGATTTGCATTGATGATTTCGTAGATAAATGTTAATGAATAATAATCACTGGTACATGATTGGTTTTCAAACCCAATTTGAGTATGAAAGAAGTATTTTTCGGTAACTACGTTGCCTTGCCAACTTCTCTCGATCAATCAGCTATCGGCATCAATCCTTCAAGGTAATTCTGACCAACTCAACATCTTCCTCTTGTTTTGATTAAATTCTAAAAGAAACATTGAGGAAAAAAGGAAGAAAACACCAACATAACAAATGAGCATGAAAATCAGTTTAACAATCCGGAAGAGTTTATGAAAATACGGACCACAGATGGACAAGAATCTACCAATGAAGGCGAAATTCTCCTAGAAGAAGAACTGGAAAAAACTCAGTCTGTTGATTTCACAAGGTTTTTGGGAAAATGACAATTTTTTTCTGGAATAACTGATGCAGCTCAACATCATTTCTTTTGCTGCATGGTACATTTTCAGCGATTGATATTGTTTTTGGTTGTATATCAGTTCGGACTGCAGTACCTATTAGAAAAGTACGGAAAATTCACTCACACCGACTTTTTCTGCAAGATAATGGATAGAAATATGTGGATGGATACTGATTCAACTATAAGGCAACATTGATCTCTAAATGATCAGTTCCAACTTATCTCTTCTGAAGACGATGCTGTGTATCAGAAGGACATGTCCCAGTTTGCAACAACTTTTCTTCAACTCTTTAAAAAATCAGTCTTGACAGAAAACATTCTTGGTATAGACATTGTGCTTCGTGGTAATGCTTTCAATATTCGTCAAAGAATAATGACATATCGACGCAATCGCTTGGAGGAAACACGAAAGGCATGCTGGAGTTTATGCACAAATAATACAAATATAAGTTTTTTGCAGAAAATCGAACTTGACAGTACAATTTAACAACATTGGATACTATGGCATCAACAAACATAGGCTACTTGATGTTATAACCAAATACGGATGTATTCTTCCTTTTGGTCACGAGGCACAAGTTACTCATGTAGCAGAAAGCTAGGCCGAAGGTAGGGAAAATTCAGTGGTCAACTTTGCCAAGCGCCACTTCATTCCTCAAATACGAAAAAATCGGTAACTTAAAAATTTATAAGATCCTTGACTAGGAAAACATTTTACGTTGGAAGAAAAATTTGGCAACACCCTCCCTTAGCAAACTGTGGTGACTCAAATCTCGGTTACATAAACTGACTATTTGAATTACTTATTAATACACATATTTTTAGGTAACCTCAAGCGCTACCTGAAATACAGAGCTAAACTTCACTGAATATTGTGTTGCATTGATGATGTGGGATTCAACCCAACAGAAAAGTCACTGGTTATAGATCTATAATGGTTGACCATGAAATTACTTATATTCATATATAGGTACTAAGCCTTCAATTATCATTTTGGAATTTAAGTTGAACTATTGGACTGCTGAAGAAAAATTTGGTTGTTTCTGACCTGAATAATAGTTTGCAGTTGTAAGGGTACTTGCTGCCCGTTGCTAAGAAAACCTTCTGACAACCAGCTCTATTCGTCTTTTAGCATTCCATATACCTTTCCTTCCATCTAACTAATAATACTCTTATTTTTGGAGAATAAACAAATGTTTTTGGTAATCCGAGAACATAAATGGTATGGCATCTGAAACTCAAAATGGAATAAATAGCGAAGTAAAACTTCTTTCGTCAATATTTCACCATGTCCTGATGGACATCATGACCTCTGTATGGTCACAAATTAGAAAACATGGTCTAGCGAACAAAAGTGGGACGTTGACGTTAGCGTCTTCCTAACTGGCCTTCAGATCTTAAATGATCAAAAATTTCAAAAACACTATCAGAATCTTATATTCAACGTACTTATGAACTGAATGCAAAGTTACTTTCCAGTTGGAATGGTCAACACGTCTGCCGTGATTGAAAGACTATCGCAAAAAGGAAGCCCAAATGGTGTAAAGTCATAGCTTGCTACGATTTCATATTTTACTTGCTCCCATAAAACAATGTATGAATTACGTTCTGGAAACGCCCGTTTCACACTAAAGCATTTCACTTGAAGAGTGTGCTTGCAACGACCAAAGTAATTGTGATCAGTTGATTACGCTTTAGAATCATGATTTCTTAATTGACTGATGTTTTGCTGTTAGACGTACCCGTTTGTACATTTTGAATTTTGTATCTTGATTTAATGCTGTCGAACTGAGAATGGCCTTAAGCATAATATCTCTGTAAATAAAGAAAATGACAGGATGTTATTTTGAAAATATTAGTGTTATATTTTGTAAGTAGTTATAAACAAACTATACGAGTTGCAACCAAATAGTGACAGCGAAAAGAATATAAAAACATCAATAGCAACCATCCTTCAGTGTGGCTCAAAGAAATCACTGCTAGCAGTACAAATTCGTAATCGGTTGGTTCGATTATTATATCAGTGTCATCAAAAAGGCAAATTTTTGGTAACAATGGAAATGTGAAATGCAATGCAATAGTATATTGTACAATGAGCATAAAATGGATCAATTCATTCAAATTGTACCTTATACTTTTTCAACGACCATCTGAATTACGAACAAATTTGTAATATTTTTCATAACACTTTTTATCATAAACTTTCCTGCCGTCTTGATTCTCATAATACATACAACCTAAAAAAGGAATTGAAGATACAAATATTGAGAATCATTATAAAAATCGAACACTAATGATTTCATACAAGAAAAAAATGTGGTTTATTTAGGATTTCAACCCTCACTCCCACTATCCAAATCCCGATTGTTTTCTCACTCATCACTCGGTGCTACGAGCTCACATAATAATATGATGAAATTAACCTCTATAGAAATTTTCAGCCAACTAAAATATAGAATTCGATTGTCATCAATCTTTATATTGAAATTAGGGCGGTGTCATTGTCAAATCATCCTCACTATTACCACTTATTTTGGATTACTTATTTTTTTAAACGAATTTTGTGAGTACTGATAACAAATATCAAATTATTAGAACGTTAACAAACTTGATTCGATCTTATATTATTTATGATCAGGAAAAATACAGTCTAGTAGTTCATGAAAGTCGTGGGAAATGAAATGTCCTGTACTGAAATGATCATAACAGTACAGTTCGCGATGTAGAAATGAAAAAGTGTTTACAATCGGCCTACTTCCTTCGATCGATAAGGCCCGTGAAATGGGCATAGTTTCATGTGGTCGTAGAAAAAGAAATTCACGCACAAGTCAGCAATATTCTTAAGAAACATCTTCAATTTCATATTCTACTGATATCTATTGAGAAACCTGATATAATAACAGAAGTTACAGTTACAGTTATTAACAGAAGTGATAAAAAATGGTTTATAGATATTTGAAAATGATATCAAAATGTAGCTCTCACGAACTTCTGAAACTGTTCGAACGAAACATTTTTGTTCATTTTCTCCAACAAACTAGAGATCACATATCTCATAAAATTTGGAACACCCGCTATATCTCCAAAGAGAAGTTTGAGAAATTTCCTTATTTCTATCAGTTCTCCCAGGATTTGGGATAATAGCGAGTTCATCTCGATGATTGAAACATCGAATCGTATCCAATACACTTAACCGTGCAGATCCCATCAAACCCTTTCATAACGTAATTTGCTAGGGTTCGGCGTTAAAAACGTTCTGGCAACATTCAAAATTGATCCGATCATATCGTTTCGAGTCCATACACCTCTCTCATGGCGAACATGGCAAACATAAAACGCCGGGGTCGAACTACACATTCTGAAATTGAATTTATTTATTCATACTATGGAGTGGAACATCGAGCATTTCATACGGATTACGAGATAGCATCGCACCTAGTTTTTGACACAGTTTTTGATGAAACGCTTTCAACGGACACGAAATGATGTTACATCGACGCTTCGGAGCCTATCAATTTTTTAGGGCTGTTTGATACCTTTGTTGTGTATTTTCTGTTGCTGTTTTATCTGATCAGTTATCCATTCGGGAGGCTGAATGAGTTATTGGTTCGGATAATGCACTCAAACTGCTCTATTGTGAAGAATGCTGAGGCGCACATTCAGAATGTTGGACAATATCGATGGAGCGTTTTCATTCCAGAAGGCAATCATTCAAGACTTCAACAAATATTAGATTCGACCATTCAATACGTACGCAGTGGTAGTATCAAGATTTTAATTGAATGAAGCAAAATTTGTATTTCGTGCAGAACTATATTTATAAAATGGTAGCAAAGCGCTTTCGACTAAAAAATCATCATCAGTGCTTATTCGTCAGGTGTACAAGAGCCAAAACCATGAAAATATCATGCGTCCAGAGGATGATGGAATTGATTTAAAATTAAGACATTTCAGAACATCAACAGATTAAACGGGCTGGGCCAGGATTAACCTGGATAAAGTAATTCTAATAGAACATGTCTGTTTGAATGTCTCTTATGAAATGTCGATATATACAGGGTGTATCTTAAATGATGTCATTAATTTCAGTAGGCGATTCCTTGTAACATTTCAAGAATATAAGTTCATATAAACGTAAAATGTTTTACTTCGAATTGTATGTATGGTTGGTAACACTGAAATCAATTTTTGTCAACTTTTCAGATTTATTGATAGCTGTGTTTTTTTGTGAAAATATATGACAGCTCAAGATTCCATCGCATTAACCAGGAAATATTGGATCTGTGTGCAGTTAGGTCGGGACGTAATAAAGGCGAGCGAAGCGAGCCTAACGACGATGAGCGCAGCGAGCACCTATTTTAATTTACGTTTTAGTTTAGGTTGGGTTGGGTAGCTTAAGCAGGTTAGGTAGGGTGTGTTAGGTAGGGTAGGTTAGGTGGCTGAGTTAGGTTATTTTCCCTTCTTTTGGCTTAAAAGATTGGATCTGTGTTTTCGTTTAGGTCGGTACGTTGTAAGGGCGAGCGAAGCGAGCCTAACCCAACCTGAAACGTAAATAAAAGAACACGCTCGCTGCGCTTAACGTCGTTAGGCTCGCTTCGCTCACCCTTATTACGTCTCGATTGAACTGCACACAGTTCCAAACTTTTAAGGCAAAAGAAGGGAAAACAACCTAACCCTCCCACCTAACCTACCCTACATACCCAACCTACTTGAACCAACCTAACCTAAAACGTAAATAAAAATAGGTGCTCGCTGCGGTCGCCGTTGATAGGCTCGCTTCACTCTCTTCTATTAGGCCGGATTTTCATGCATATGATATTCGACGATCCGATGGTACAAAAATAGTTTTTTTGGTAAATAACATCATTTCCGTACCATCGGATCGTCGGATATCGTATGCATGAAAGTCCGGCTAGACCTAACTGTGATTGGATCTAGAGCTGTCACATGCTGTTCTGTTACTATCGTAGGAGACCAAAAAACCGCAGCTATTATTCGCTCACATTTAAATCAGAAAAGTTGGCAATAATTGATTTCAGTGTTACCAATCATACATACTTTGATAGCTAGTGGCGCCCGATAAACGGAATTTTACCCAAGATTAGTTTAATAGTTTCTTTTTGACACTGAGAACTAAGATGTCGTATTGTTCGATCTCTGAAGAGATTAATCCGTTCCTGAAATATCACTGGCATCTGAAACTGCAGTGTAAAAATCCATCCAAAGTATAATCAATTACTGATATATATTTTCTAAAATTCATTATCCTTACTGTTTGTAATATTTTTAAATGAACAATCCACAGAGATGTCTTCTTTTGAATTATCCTCGAACACAAGTTGCCGTAGAAAGTATTCCATTACAGCGAATCAAGTGACCTATGACACGAGTTGGACTATCCCCCACATCACCTAGTGAGGGCCTACACAAGAGCAAACTTCAATTAGCGAAACGTCAGCGTCCTGGCGCAGCTTACTAGATTACTTGTTTAATGCGGGTTACTACAAACAGCATTCATTTTCTCAGTTTTTATCGTGCCTCGGGCAGCATCTTTTGTAGTTACGTTTGCAGAAGGGAGACGGGACCTAATTAAATATAAACAGCCAACAATAAGGGCTCCTTTCATTCTCCATGATAAAGACCTTTCGCTGTGTGCCACACATCTGTTATGACAAGTTAAATATTCATTTTACGGTGGTTTCATTCGTTTTTGAAGTGGTTCGTACCATATCTGAATATCTACAGAGAGCACAATGGTGGGATGTTTGCTTGGGAGATGAATTACTTTTTGTTGTCCTTGGATCCCGGGAATGGGGATGCCAAATATTGAAGCGGCATAATTGTTTGAGCATATTAATTCGCTTGTAGCGGGAACTCTATTGTTATATCCAGGATATCCAGGATCGATGCTCGATTTCATACAGACCGTGAATAATAAATTGGTCAAGGACATGCAAGTGATACGTCTTTTACCAATCGTAGGGGAGTGAATATTTGTGGCAAGACATTTCAGGAGTTTGTGATGAATTTCATATCAGAAAGTGCTTGTTTGAATATAACTCTCCTAATGAATTCAACTGATTTATATTGAAGAGATATTATTAAATCAAAACAAATGGAAAAAATAAAAAATAACAGCAAATGTAACCAGAAGTTAATCAACCGATAGGTTGTTGTCCAAAAACTTATCCAACTATATGTCTAACCAATCCATTCTGTTTTTAAGTAACTGTCTTTCATTGCGCATATCAACCTGGAAAATATTGTTAGAGGGCGCTCAGCCGGAAGGATTGGAATATCTTTCGAATAAAGGTATTGCACTCATAGCGTTTCTTGACATAGAAGGGACGTTTGATAATACGTCTATCATATCAGCCCCCAGGAGAAGAAACTATGCTCCAGACCTGAACCAGCAGATACCGGCCATGGTTGGGTGCATGGTAATACGGACTATACTGACGAAATCATCATTATGGTTAATGAGAAGAATATATGGGTATGGATCTTATGCAACCAGTCCTAACAGTCGTACAGACGTTGTTTTAAGAGCGAAAATCACGGAGTCAATCCACAACCAAACTACGATCGTTCCCAATCTAGAAACCTGGAGCCCAACAAACTTCTTCGCATCTTTGGCAAAACTTTGGGACTTTTCACTCGTACAATCCCTTTGGCTATACACAACGACAGTAATTCCCTCGATAACGTATAGAGCTCTGCTGTGGTGGCCGAAGGTTGAAAAAGTAACAGCAATCGTATCAATATGGATACTATATATTGCAAAGAAATTCCACACACACACACACCCATTTTTTGCCTACTTATGCCTACTTATGAATGTGTTCTGCGCATGTCCCATCCATCGGGAAAAATTACAAAAGGGACGCTGGCTCGTTCAAAGAGGCTGGCCATTCTCTGGGTCGTTGATGTCCAGTACGATTAGCCTGGAGGTGACGTTGCAGTGGAAGCGAGGATAGAAGCCTCCATATTGAAGAACCTGGGCCAACAGTGGGACACTAACCTAGGACACTTTAATAAATTGGAGGTCACAAGAATCGACATATCTGAGATGCCGTCGAACAAAATGCTCCAACTTATTCATTTCATGGAACATACACACTATCATACAAGATGGAGAAGTCAGATCGAGGAATCTGGAACATGGATGACTCTAAGACGAGCAATAGGGTAGGGGCTGGAATATACAGGAGAGAATGAGGCAAGACATTAGTCTAAGCCTCGTAGTGGCCGACGAAATAGCTAGTTCCGTGTGTACGAGAGAGATTCTAAGGAGGGGTCCTAGAAATTAAACAAAAGTTATTCTCCCCGACAGCCAGGCGGCAATAACAGCCCTGCGATAATGCAGGATTTTTTTCAAAATATTTTGGGAGATTCACAAAAACCCTAGAGAACTAGGTGTTCTTGAACGATGGGAAATAGCGACTAAAGTTTGTCTTTCAGGCGGAGATGATTCCACAACAGATTTTATGAACATCCTATTCATGGTTTCGAATACAAATTGAGGCGAAACTTGTTTGGGTACCAAGCCATAGGGGCATCCAGCGAATCTGCCTGCAGAGTCTCTTTTGGGGACATTTGGCAGAATACGGAGAAATGGATTGAAAAATCCTTACTGTGTAGGTTCTGTGATGAAAAGGAAGACACAGTCTTCAACGTTGTGTTTGAATGCCAAGCCCTAACTGAATATCTTCGAACAGTGCAAAAGATATCATTCCACAGGGAAATCTGGTGAGAAATATCCAGGGGTTCATTAGAAGATCTGGATAAAGACCTGAAAGCGGGGAACAGTAAGGTTCTACACAGAACTTCCTGCATTTTCGTCTAGAAATAATAATGATAATTCAATGCATTCATCAACTCATCAATCGCCCAACAATTATTTATACCATTGCTTTCCACCCTATTCCAGTGACAGAGATATTTACAGGTTCAACTACTTCGGAGCAAATTACAGCAGGAAACACAGCTCAAACAGTTTCAACACCATAAGGTTGCCCAAAGTCCAAGGCTCTATTTAAAAACTTAGTCTCAATGGGTAATATCTGCTTAAAGAACAGCATAAACTAGTTGTTATCAAACAAATGATGTATGTTGCAGTATTTGAAAAGGGATACCTACATCAAGGATTGAAACAAAAATGCCTCAAGTACGGGAGGTTTATTAGGCTCAAGGTTTTTTCCAATGTGTT
Organism: Chrysolina haemoptera; assembly: GCA_958298965.1. NCBI lineage: Eukaryota > Metazoa > Arthropoda > Insecta > Coleoptera > Chrysomelidae > Chrysolina > Chrysolina haemoptera. Next base: position 13,218,191 of record OY282587.1, read on the forward strand.
CACTGTGCAAAGTCGGGCCCAATACAGGAAAAAGAAGTTGACTACCTCACCGTTGATACTTCGTGTATGTGTTCTTCATGTCGAGTTGAACAACATGCAATTTGCGGCAATTCTCGTTAGCGGGCCGTTTTTTTAAAGGCCCCCGTAAACTTTTGGTACTGTCGGACAACTCGAATGCCCCAACAAATTATCCGACAATGTTACCACTAAATTTCCCATATCTTTATTAACCAATTCTGAAAAAATGATATTTGTGGTAATGAATTTTTTCACGTCAAAAACATGGTCGATCGGCCCCGCTGCCGAGAATTGCCGCAAATTGCATGTTGTTCAACTCGACATGAAGAACACCTATACGAAGTATCAACGGTGAGTTAAACATTTTTTTTTCCGGTATTGGGCCCGAGGACAAGTGCGCTCAAATTCCCTTTCGATCTATAAACTTCAGTGATTTTCGTGATCCATTTAAATGGAGAAAGTTAAAAGTCATCTTTGATTTTATAGATGTCACGACATAGGTTATTGCAGACACCCTTACGCTGACACATGACCCTATTTCCCAGAAACCCAAGAACCTATCCAAGCTGAATAAAATGATGTAGTGTTCCTGAAAAATATCATTGAATTAACTATAAACTGCTGAATAGTATCAGCAATATAATGAATTATTTCATATCAACGTAATCCCTATTCCGTAACAGTAAACGTACCTAGGAATTGCTAACTGTTAACACATCTTCTAATCGAGAGAGGTCCAATATTCCTTTAGAGTCCGATTATGACGTTGCGTGAAATCTCTCCGAGGAATATATTAGCATCTGTTATAACATTTCCACGCCCGAATAGCATATAACTGGAAATATGATCCTCTGATACCCGTCCATTAGTAATACCCTTGAAATTTCCTTGATTGGTATAGAGTATGAATCTTATTCCCACCAGGAAACCTACGAATTGAAAATTATTGCAAATGAGGTTTTCAAATATTCGTTTTGTTCAGTGAACACATAGTGTTTTCCTCTTTATTACACAAGGGTTTATACTCTTAGATGCGAATATTGATAACCAAGTTAAGTTATCTTCATCAGTAGGAATACCAAAACAATTTAAGTTACCAGATACAGTATGTATATTAAAGTTGTAATCGTTAAAGTGTTAATCGGCATAAATGGAAGAAATTTTCCATATGGAAAATATATTTGCATAATTGAGAGCATTATTAGCTGAAGCAATCGGAATTTATTTGATGGAATTTATGAAGTCATTTTTGTTATTGTTCACACAAGAATTATTGTTTGCGTTTGGTTTTGATTTTTAGCTAAACAAGTTTTATTGTGGCTGTTGAATGAATGAATGAAGGAATGAAGGATATTATGTATTATCATCAGAAAACAAAAACAAATACATTGCATTGAGATACAGAGACAAAGTTTAGTCAGAGTGACCTAACCTAACCTAACCTAACCTGAAGAAACTGACACCACCATAGATTTCTTCCCACCAGAGGCTGCATCCATCATAAATACATATCTCTTGTACAATACTGTTAAACAAATCAGGAAATGAAAGTTTGACTGGCTACACATATTTTGAAGCTGGTTCATGATTGTGAAGTACGAAAAATAGATTATTCTGTTGTTTTCCATATAAAAACTTCTGGGTAGTTTTTCCCAAAGTATATGAATTTCATACAAAATTTAGCTTTTCGAAGACTTTCAGAGCAAAGGTGTGATAAGGCAGATAATGGCCGAGTTATGCTGCAGTATGAAAATGACAACTGTAAAATTCAATAGTTTCATTTGGACTGCTATTAGACTCTACGATATACTAAAAAACCTAGATTTGTATTCAATATAACAAATCATCTGAGGTGAATGAAAAATTATTCTTGTATTGAAGATTCACTCCTTTAACAATTTGGGTGAACAATATTTCATTGTATCACTAACTAACTTGGCGAAGGTAGTAGTATTATCAGTAGCGAATGATTTATTCAAAATGGTATTCCCATCACCGGAAGGAAGCAGAAAAATACGCACATAATGGCCAAAATTCAATTTTTTCGACGAAGACAACCTATCACTCTTTCTAAGTGAACCATAACATGTGCAATGTAGAATCAAAATGCTTCTAATTCTAATGGATACATCTGATTTTGTCCTTTTGAAAAAGATGGGTGAAGTCTTCAGTTGTTATTTCGGTCTGACTCTGTTTATCATTTTCAATTGTTTCGTCTTCTGATATTCCATCTATTTCATCAGGACCTATCTACAGATTTACAAATACATCAAAATGAACAAAGCACTATAAATGAACAATACCTCCGAGATATTTTCTTGTATAATTTTTCTTCTTCCTGCTCTTGTTTTTCCGAATGTTGCCATATGGAGTTGAATTTCACAAATAATATAAAAAGTAGTTTAATATGAAGAATTTTTGGAAAAGTTGAGCAAGTGACAAAGTTTTAATAATTCAATGTCAATATCAAGCCAGAAGCTAAATTTTTTTGTTCCTGAACGTGGATTATAGCGGGTAGTGTTTCCGATGAACGTGACGTCAGAGGTATACTTTCAAATGTGATATTTTTCTAGAATGAGAAAATATAGTAAAACTATTCATGTTGAAAATGGGAACATTCTTCATGAAAATTGAAAAATGAAAGATGTTATTTTTTTGTAATATCTAACAGAAAACAACTACTTTCCCGGCTAAAGCCTCGCTGGATATTGAACTACATCTGATAGATATTGTGAAAAGACTCTAACTGAAAAGAAAAAATCTGAAAGTGAATTCAGAAAGTTGATTTTTTTAATTATTCCTAGTTTTCATTGAAAACTCATTAAATAAATTATATAGGGAGAATAATAATAAAAGGAATAAATTTGAATGTATTTGAATACATTTGAGAATTTTTTAATTACATTCTCCCTATTTAATTTATTTAATGAATTTTCAATGAAAACTGAAGATGATTAAGAAAATCAACTACTTATCTGAATGAAAATGCGAATTTTCACTTTCAGATTTTTTTTCAGTTAGAGTCTATTCACAATATCTATCAGATGTAGTTCAATGTCTAACGTGGCTTTAACCGGGGTAGTTTAACACTTTAACAAGTAGTTATTTTCTGTTATATATTACAAAAAAATTACATTTTCATTTTACAATTTTCATGGAGAATGTTCCATTTTCAACAAGAGGTTATGTTGAACGATGGAAAACAGCGACTAAAGTTTGTCTTTCAGCCGCAGATGATTTCATAACAGATTTTATGAATATCCTATTCATATTTTCGAACAAAAATCATAGTAAAACTAGTTGTTACATGAACGTTTTAGACTAGAAACAAATGATTTAAACGAGTTTTGAAATGAATTTTACGTCAATATGAAGGTCAATTGACTGTACCATTAACATAATAGTTGGGCAATTTGGAATACTTCACACTGTTTCAACAGGATGTCGCTTATTTATAGTTCATAGGAAATTTTATTTCTTGAAAACTCCATTTGAAAAAAATAGGTGAAAGATAAAACCTCATTTAGATTGATATGACTTTAATTCCAGATAAAGATTTTCAATGTGCCTCGTAGATTATGTGTTTTGCTATATTATCTTGTGCATGTCTATTTTAGAAGATGAACAAATTTTCGTCAAGACTCACTTTTTGTCGAAAAACCCATAATAAAGAAGATTTTGGATTGACGTGGCCGTTACTTGATGGAAATCCATAGTTATGACACTATTGACATTATTATTATTATTATTAAAAAGGGTCAAGTAGCTCAATGGTTGAGACTGAAGCGTTCAAAACCATTGACTGCTGGTCAGCTAGGTTGGAATCTTCAGCGACTTCAGATTTTTATCTGATCGCAAGTTTCGACTTTTGAGGGTTGCCGTTCGTAAGGGGACGACAGCTGGTTAACGGAAAAAACAATTTTAACAACAATTTTTTTTTTATCCATCAATATAAATAGGGACTACCTATAATTATCGCTAATTCCTAGACTCATGCAACTTTTAAAATTGACAATAACAATGTACATACCTAGAGATCTCAAAACATAGCTTCTACTTAATTGAATAAATTCAACAGAGGGAAATTTTTCAGGTCCAATTGATCATTGAATAAACAAGATGAATTTTTCAATTTAATAATTTTCAAGAATTCTAAATAATTAAGCCTAATGCCATTATTTTCCACATGCATAATTTCGAAGTTTTCATCGAAGTCATGGACTTCCTCCGAAATATGATTGGCATATGATGAGTGTGTTTTATTGTTTTCATAATTCATAAGGTGTTGACGTGTGCGGCTTGTGAATGGACTACCTGTCTGGCCGATATATACTTTGGAGCAAGATCCACAATTCAATTTATAAACTCCTGATTTTTCAGATATTTGTGTTTTATCTTTATTATTTTTGATAAACCTTCCCAATGTGTTATCTGTTCTATATGCTACTCTTAAAGTTTGTTTATGCACAAATGAAGCTATTTTTTCCGTGACGGGTCCTGAATAAGTTGAAGTTCTATAATTATTGTCAAGGTTCCTCAAAGTGGGGTACACTTCCTGGATAGCCTTTTTATGTAGTTTTTCAGCAAGAATATTTTCTAATAATTTGATTCCCATATGGTGCTAACTGTGGATGACACTCTATATACATTTTAATGGACCATATCAGAGAAATAATATATAACTACACTTTTAACGATCTCATCAAATCACGGAATGCTTTTATGAACTCACCATTCCTTGCAATCGGTAACAAACTATCTTCTTGACTGATTAGACCTCGTTATATACGACTTCATTAATTCATTCTCGAGACAATTAACGTACAGCTTAATTAGGTAACCGTCTATTCGTAATAAAGACATTACCGACCAGTGTTCCGGTCAAATTTCTCTTCTCGTTCGAGACTAGACATTCAATAATCCAGATTCTAGCAGAAAATCGTTGTGCTGCTCATCAGAGCATTCAGTCATCAGTTGATTAAAGCCTCTTGGTGTTTGTACACTAGACCGCAAGGTAACATTATCTAACGTAGATGGTTTTGTGTTAATAGGAAGGCGGTTAATGCAAGGTTCTACATGTGAATTTAATGCTTCCTAGTGGTTTGCAAATATTGCGCCGCATTAATTACTTCCAGGAAACAAACACCTGAATGAGCGTAGATTGTGGAACTGTTCTAATTTTGTTTGAATGAATAATATTCCATTCAACCATGGCGTGGTGGTTTCTTTGATCGTCATATTTCATTGAATTTTACAACAATAGTAGTAAGAAATAATAATTCATTGGATGAGCGTGCTCTTAAAGAAAAACAATGTCACACGTCAGTGAGAAGAATGATAGAGAGGAAACTGGTTTCTTTGAGAAAAGTAGAATAAGTAGCACGAGTTACAAGAAGAAAATGTTGTAGCTTCCTGAGATATAAAAGAACTTTAATCAGGAGGAATAAAAGGAAAGTTGATGGAACTTAGAAGCAACCCCAATGGGCACACGTACGTTTTTCAAACGTATTATAAACGTGGCATTGGTTGAATAAACGTTTCTGGTTGAAAATTTTAACGGCAATAATTTGGTGTGATCTCCAACGTTGAAAGAATACGTTATAAAGATGTGTTTTCAACGTTACTTCCTTAAAAAGTCGTTAAATATACGTTTAACAATCGTTATGTTAATTCAAAGAGAATTTTTAATCAAACTTGCTTTATGCGATTCATTTATCAATGTTTATGATAACATCCTTAACCTTTTATTTGGTCAAAACAATATTGTTTTATTGAGTACCTTCGATGTTCAAAAAACTTGATTGAAAACGCCAATAAAGCGATAATTAGTAAGCAATTGGTTGAATATTACGTTGTTTCACGCGACATGTTTTGGTTGAAAAAACGTTTGGTTTTCAGCCATTTCACAACGTTATTTCAACGTCCTTGTGCCCATTGGGACATGTCATACGAACACTTAAGAGGCCATGAGCGCGATCACATTTGGGACGTTCTTTAGGGTAAAACAGTCGATAACTCAAAAACGGTTCGTCGTATCGATTTCAAACAAGTATAGGCTGGGCACATGAACGGTGCGCAGGACCTGAGAAAAAGGCATATGTATGTGACTTCTGCTGTTTGTTTTATAATATTTTCATGAAAATGTGTACATGATTGATCTTCGTTGTTTTGCAATTCTGCTGCTTCCTTGAAAAATAAATACAAATTTTAAATTGAATGATTTTTTTGACATGACATATGTATCAATAATTACTAAAATAAGACTTTTTCGAGATATCTCTTGTATTCCACATTAGGCAACTTTACCATAGTTTTTTCTTTTTTATTGCACCTTATTCAATTTATATCAAACGATGAACTCACTGACCCTTTATATAAGACGTACAAATATATTTAGTCAATGAAATGTATATCTGCTGGCTGTCGTAATGAATCGTTATGTCATTGTGTTTAAATAACGTCATGAAGCTCATTAGGGCCCTATAGAATCACAATTACGTTCTAGTACCATGATGAAATTGAAATGTGAAGTTTCTGAATGTTCAGCCTGCATGAACAGTATAAGAAAAAACGCAAGTAGGTAATACCAAACAATTTGATCAAAAAAACAAAACTCCCCCTTGGAATCATAAGGTGAGCAATTATCATTATCACGCATTTTCAAAGATCTCACTACAAACCAATTTTCCTTGACAGCAGTGTGTGTTTGATAGTGAATAAATAATTTGCTGTTGCATTGTTTTCGAAATGGTAGGTAAAGCAAAGCTTGCTCACTGTTTTTCATAGCGAATAACTCAAAAATATTTGTAGATGAAGTCTTGTATGCTATTCCGATAATGAATAAAATAAAAGATTTTTCATAATAATAATTAATAATTATTATAAATCCTTTTATTGACTGCAGCTGCAATTATAACAGAAAATAAATGAATTTATACATAGTTATGCAGTCAAAAGGCAGAGTTAACGCTTACTCGACTACCTGGATAGTCTAAGTAAGCATTCTCTTCCACTCTCTTTCACATATAATGCTTCCAAACCCACATTTTGTTCGGAACAAAAAATATAGAGTTCCAGTAATGTAGTATTCTCCAACACAGATTTACACTCAAAAATTCATTGATTATTTAAAATATGCATGTATTGTACTTACGTTCCCAAGCACAGCCATACAACTCCACCCTCATACAAACGGTCCTTGGGTGTTCGCTATAGGGAATGAAACGTACTTTGCTGGCGATGAATGGCAACTCAAGTCTTTGCTTAACCACTAAGTAAGTATTGCTGTTGCCTGTCAAAACCTGAAACAACGAAAAATAATTTTTATTCACTGAAATCTTGACTCAAATATGTTTGATTAAATTTAAGTGTCGGACTTTTCAAAATTTATTTGGACCACATCTAGCTTTTCGGCGTTGGAATTCCGAATTTCTATACTCCTGAATATTTTGATCGAATAGCAATGATTGGCACAAAAATATTGTAATTGAAGAATACCGAAAAACTCTATGATTGGTGAGGTAAATAATTGATTTTATTGATAAAATAATAATAATGACAACAATACAACTGGGGCACCCCCAGCAACCCATTTATTTTACATGGACGGCCTCAAAATATATGCCTCCGGAGGAGAGGATCTACATCAGTCCTTAAGGGTAGTTCAAGAGTATAATGCTATTGGAATAGAATTTGGTATCGACAAATGTGCCACGGTTCATCTCGAAAGTGAACGATGCGAGAAATACGGAGACGATGTTCAGCTCGAATCATGATGCTGGAGAGACGTTTACTCACCTAGGGGTGGAACAACGCTGGTCCCAAGTAACCATAGTAAAAAACTCTACAGATCTGGCCGTTTCGATCTTCCTCTACTCCTTTGTAGAGGTGAAATGGACTCAAGACAAGATGCGACAACTCGACACAACTCGACGTAAAAACTCTCAAAATGATGCAGCTTGAGAATTGTCCGTTCCACGGTTGTACTTCCCCGGACAACAGGGAGGCCAAGGACTTTTGAGTTTGGAGTGTCTACATAACAGAATGGTACTAGAAGGAGCCTGTAAAGTTACCGAGAGTTCAGATCTCCTTCTCTGTTTGGTCTGTGACCATGACAAAGCAGAAATAGGAGCATTTATTTTTAAGGCAACAGCCCGACTTTGAACGAGTCAACCAAAACTCTTTCACCGATTTGGAGCCCACTCACAAAAAAGCACACATTTGAGTTGCGGAGATTGAAGTACTCCTGCAGCTACATAAGGATGAGCCAATGCATGAGGTCTTCCTCAAAAACATCGAAGACTTTGGCTTATTAAAAAATTCGACATCTGCTTTCCTCGGGTCAAGTGGGCTGAAGTCGTGCGGTATGGACGAGATACCGATGTTTCCTAATGCTCCAGGGGATAATGATTCCGTTGCGGAGATTGGGAAATGCCGAATCTATTGGAATTACTCATACCCCACCCTCAGGCAAAATATAAGTAAATGAGCCTGATGTAGTCCTCCTTGACCATCAAAGCAGGACGATTTTCGTCATAGAGTTTTCGGCTCCTGGCAAAACGAACATTGTTCGAAAAGAGGAGGAAAAAGGGACTAAATATCGTGATTTACTCTTCAATCTCCGCAGGCTGTACACAAACCAAAATGTTAAAATGGTGGTTCTGATCATAGAGGTACTTGTTTGTCATGATGCGGCGGATATCTTAGCTGCAAGAATGCAGAAGGCCGTCATTCCTACATGTAATATAATATAAATAATAATAATAACAATACTCTTTCATAAACACGCAGGGAATGTACCCAAAGGCATAGCCTGTACGAGCGGTTCAATTAGCTTTAAGCTAGTTGAACGTAGTTAAACATTTCAATTGGCTGGATTTTATTCTGAAAAGACAACTTTCTCGATTTGAGTATCCCATTTTTCTCTTCAGAAAACAAATCAATTCGCTACAATAATTCGAAAAATCCGAGAGAATAATTTTCGTTAGTTTCTAAATGCAAGTGAAATCATGGGTGCATGGACGCACCCAAGCGGGTTTCAGAGGTTATAACCCCGCCCAAATTTATCGATAGCACTTGATCAAACACTAAAAATACGTTGTTGAAATTTATTTTGGACAATGGAAATCAAAATTATAAAAGTACCCCCTCCCCTCGAAAGAAAATCCTGAATTCGGCACTGCCTGTATAGAACCCAATAAGTTTCCAATGCATGGGCTACACCAAATAACGTTTTACGATTAAATTCATTTAATTTACAAAATATTGTTTGAAAATTTTCATTAACTGAATAACAAACAAAAATAAATGTGGCAATTGGATTCTGTTATCTGTGTGTTGTTGTTCGACTGAGATCAATATTGTGCTGAAATGTCGAATATAAAAACATAATTTATGTCTCGTTCACCGCGGAAATGAAAATATTTATACACCTTCCATGATTTACGTTAGTAATAACTTTAATTTATCGAACAATGAAAAGCCGAATGGAAATATTTCACACGATGGAGGATTTGAAATGCTATCTGAAAACATTTTTTGTAAACGAGACTTTGTGAATAGTTCTTTTGATTTATTCCTGGAAATGAATAGTAATCTGATCGACATTGAACGGGATCAAACAAGGAATTTTTCAATTAATTTCTTTTTTAGGATGATGTCTGATGCAAAACCGAATGGTTTTATTGATTCAAGTTCCATTCTCAAGGGTCTCCTTGGTAATTAAAGAAGATTCCATAATAACATTTTTTGTTCGGTCATGAAGAGAATACTGTTATGACAATTCTTCTCATACTATATGAATCAATGAAATACCATCATTTTCTCATTTCAAACCAATGATAACGGGACTTTTTGAAAACACTGCCTCAAGCAAGTGGTATTTTCAAATCAAACAATTTTCCTCATAATATATAAACCAATCAAATAATTTTCTTATTTCAAACCAAAGAGAACAGGACTTTTTGAAAACACTGCTTACAGCCCGTCGTATTTTCGATTCTGTGTTTCGGTTCTTCCATAATATGTAAGTATACGTTTTCATAGTAATCAATGTAATCATGCACGATAAAAACATAGACAAGTCAGTTTGGCGGCTCAACTGACACTAATTACACCATAGTAGTTTACCTAACAAGTGCGGAAAGTGATACTTTTCCGCAAGCGATTGCAGCTGACGCGTCGTTCGGCCAGAAATCGCGTGTGCAAAAGATACTTTACGCTCGTGTTAAGTACACTATTTTTTCTACTAGCGGAAAAAACACCCAAAAGTTAACATAAAGAACATTTATTATTAAATATATATTAAACTATACAACCATACTTGGTGAGCTTTCTATTTTAACCTTCTGCGACGCAATATTCAATTCAATTTAATTCAATTCTTTATTGTCCTTTCGCTATTAGTTACAATAGATAAGACGTGTCAGAAAAGTACACACATACGAGTATACAAACAGAAATATACACATACGAGAATACAAACAGAAATACACAAAAGTGTATAGCATTTACAATTACATAGGTAGCACAATTAAGGGAATAATAATTTGAAGGAATGTTGCTTTTAACCTTTTTTTGAACATATCACTAGATGTACTTTCCTTGAGAGACAGAGGTAACTTGTTAAAAAAACGAATGCCAGCCCTAACTGGAGACTTTTGACAAAAGGTGTGATTTATTTCATTTAGTAAAAAATCATTTTTATGCCTAGTGTCATGGATGTGTATATCTCTATTCCTTACAATACAATAGAATATATGTAGGTTAATAATTTCAACAGGTAGATGGATGTGACAGTGAGGATTTTCTTTCGTTTAAATATGTCTCGACACGAAAACCGATATGGTATTTTAAAAATAAGCCTCAAAATGCGCTTTTGTAAGACAAAAATTCTTTCTGTCTCGCCCTTGTCCCCATACGATTATGTTATAAGAAATAGCAGCATAAGTATAAGGATAGTAAACATTTATGAGAGTTTCGGTGTCAAGCATGGATTTTAAAGTAGTTAATAAATAGTAACATTGATTGAGTTTTTTACAAATAATGTCAGTCTGATCAATCCAAGACAGGTTACAATCGAAAAGGGTTCCTAAAAATTTAACACGATTTGAAGATTCGTGTTATCAATAGAAAAATAGTCGAAAGATTTGTAAATAGTGTGATATTCAATACATAGCGTTTTCTAAGATTTATTATTACTTTGTTCCTAGAACACCAATTATTGAATTCCATGAATGTGGTATGTATTTTTTGTGACAGAGTACTTTTCGAATGATCAGCGATAAGTATACAGGTGTCATCAGCATACATTAGCACTTTTGCCTGAATAATGTAGTTGGGGAGATCATTTATAAATATCAAAAAAATTAATGGACCAAGGACACTTCCTTGGGGTGTTCCCAAATCAACATCGAACTCACTTGACATGACATCCTCAATTTTAGCAAAAAATTATCTGTTATCCAGAAAAGAAGTGAAAAGTGGATTTATCGATTTCAATATGGGGTGACATTACAACGCATCACTAGTTGTAGAGGAATCGATTTCTAATTGATAATCATTTCGGTATTTTAATTTTTTTTCCAGGTTATCATTTAGTCAATATTATTGGGCTGTAATTTTTGAATTTTCAATTCCATTCCCTTTAATAGTTAACTAATACCTACCTGTGGAGAAATGTTTTCATTGTTGATTGAAAAATTGATATTGGGAGAATTAATAAAATAAATACATCACATTGGATATTTTGTTGCTACACAGAACAGCCTGCATTCGGTCACCGATATTGAACAAAAACCAGGTGTTCTGAAACTGCATTTTATGCAAAATCATTCGTATATAAGCCCACCAACCACATTGCGGGGACTTTTTCCCCACCATATGAGATCGGGCAACAGCTGCCGAAACCGATTCGAAGTGGATTTGAATTTTTATAACCCCTTATTACAGAAATCCTAGGTAGAATCCCTATTTTGGTATTGATTGCCAATGCAATTGTGTTTTCCCTTTCATATAATATTCATTTTCAATTTGGTTATATGGACTCGACTCAAGATTACTTTCATATCCCGCTTTGTGGCCGGGGATGCACAGGTATGAAGAAAAGCTTTCCCAAATTCAATTCAGTATATGGCATTTATGGAATGTGTTTACATTACAGAGATTGTAATATAACTTGTTGCACTACCACGAACAGATTATAGTCCAGAAGAAAATACAAATATATTTCTAATGAATAAGTTATGAAAATAGTTATTTACCTAACAAGTGCGGAAAGTAGTACTTTTCCGCACGCGACAGCAAGCCGTTAAGGGCGGAAAAGATATTTTCTGTAAGAGTTAGGTACAATATTTTTCCTACGAGTGTTTTTGTCAATCTTATTTATGAAAAAACAAGGTTTTTAATAAACAAGTTTTCATAATAATGCTACAAAATTACTAATAAGACAGTTACATAGATCATTCAGTTAGTCCTTAATATCCACATTTTCAATAATACAAAAATCGTGTGGAAAAGTAAAAATCGTACGGAAAAGTAAAAATGGTACGGAAAAGTACAACTTTCAAAGCGAAAAATCGCGCGGAAAAGTTTCTTTTCCGCACCCTCGTAGGAAAAGTTCTTAAAAGGCGACAATAACAATTATGCATTTTCTGAAAGAATTTTATTGCCCGACGAGGATACATTTGCTGGCTTTGGATGACCTTCATAAGCGGTAATTATGTAAGCTAAATATTAATATTTAATGAATATTGATATTCACACATATTTCAATTTGTGGAATTTTCTGTATAATGAAATATTCATTCCAATGTATACAAAGATTCGTTCCATATTCGCTTGAGAATTAAGAATTTTAATCCTGATCAATTTTACAAAGCTCTTCACGACGATACGCCCCTGCCAAACCATTTATTAATGCAACCTAAAATAAAAAAAAAAATCCACCAGTAGGATTCGAACTAACGCCCTTATAACAATATTTAACTTTTTCGCGGGTCCGTACCACTGGACCACACAGGTACTTGAAAAAATTGTGCATAACATATAGTGTAAAATGTTCAGATAAATATTATTCGAAATAACTTTGTGGCAAGACGATTTCATCAGGAGCTAAAGGTAAAGGCCGTAACAAGTCCAATGAAGCAAAGCCTTCTTGAGAAATTTATTTGGTACATTTGCTGTCTTGTCATTGGTCTAAACCTCTCAGTTACCGTGGATTCTGAAAATTCTGAATCTGTGATTGGCCGAGTGCCGTTGAATAATTAGTTAGGATCCACGGTGTCTTGGAATCATCTTCATTCTTCAACTAATATTCAATATGTTATCAATGTAGAATACAATAGTCGTACCTAATCACTAGTGATAGTTAAGTATACATCTTATTAGAGATTGAAAATGACTAGGAGCATGATAATAATCACCGTCTCAAAATCTATACTTCTACACTCATAATTCACATAATTTTATTACTCATGGTCGTAGGAAAAATAGTGTGCATAACTCGTTGGAAACTTTATTTCATGCACGTGCTAAACGTATACTCGTTCGAACTCTGTCACTTTCCACACTTATGAAATAATGCTATCCCAGCAGGTGGATATTTGCTGATTTATTTTCATTTATCATTATGTTGGTCCAGAAATATGGCCTCACCCGACAATTGGTAATCACAGTGCTAATTCCCCCAACTGCTTTCAACGTTAACCCTAAATAAAATTAATCACAACCAAGAAACAGTGAAACAACGGAGCAAGTTTTTTCAACTGTTTCGTCTCCGCCATCTATTATCCTGACAAAACCGGCCTTTTTCAAATTCCATCAAGCATAATTATATCCTTTTAATTAAAAAAACTCGCAAATTAACAATTCACCCCGAAACCCCTCTAGCCGAATTCTTACATCGTATCTTACCCCGAGATGAGCAATTAAGAGTGATCCGCATTCTGTGACAAAACCCATTCAATGACGAATTCTTAGAAACCGCGAGTTCAAAGTCAAATAACTGACTCGATATAAATGAGATTTGGTTTTAAAGCGACTGGAATATATTGTCTAATCCAGCGGGATGATGATTCATCAGCCGAGAAACATCTTTCACTTTGATATGAATGACGTGGCCGTCGAGAAGAAGATGGCACAAGGGTTGTACAAGACGTCTCAGTGATAAGGCTGACAAATGATACTAAGTATGATTAACGGTAGATGGCTCCACGCGCGATGATGGGGGTTAGACGAAGATGTTACGGGTTAAACGTTTTCAGTCGTGTTTCTGCTTATTTTACTGTATTTTATGGAAATGACGTGTGTCAGCTTTGGGGTGAGATCGCTGAAAAATTCTGTCGAGTGCGTTACGATTTATAGGCAGATGAAGGGTACGACTGAGTGGGACATTGTCAACAGTTATGCCAGAAGACAGATACAGAGGATAATGATGTCTTTATAACATGTGCAGGGATGGGAATGGGAAGGACAGAAATTGTACTTTGTCATTATTCCCATTTGTGGATTGTCATTGAGTGCAACAGACTGTCTCAGTATGTGATCAAAAATAATAGTGTTCCATAAGGCTGAATACTCGGGCCATTATTAATTTCTTTGCAAACATAACTTTGATAGGATTCAATTCGATTAGAACTTAAGCATAGCTTTTATCTAGAAAGGCCGATCTCACAGTGGCTGGCATAACATACCTTGTCAGGAGTATTCATTTAATTGAAATATTCCATTTCAATGCTCGGTATTCATCAGCAGTACCCTTACTTGGGAAAAACAGGTGCCAGAAGTGCCACTAAAAAACTTGTTTTTCTGTTTCGTGCTAAGAAGTATTTTACTTCCCATCAACTGATTATGATTTATAAGGCACAAATTTGACCTATTCTGTCATACTATTCCCGTATGTGGAGTACAGCACACTAGATTCTGTGATACTTTGCTCACAAGCTCGCTCACTTCTCTGGAACACCGTTGAAAGGTTGGCGACATGTCTCTGTTCCATATATATTTTCAGAAATATCATCAATCGTTCCACCGTCATCGGTCCCATCAAGACTGACCCGTCGAGCTCAGTCCCCACATCTATATGTCGTCACTTAGGAGACTTGCCTACTATCTCTTACCGAGGGCTCGTTCTTCTAAAGAACGGCTGAGCTTTGGAACTCGTCACCATACTGAGAATCTATAGGGTTAACCACAACTGAGATTAAATTACCTTGATATCTTTCGATGAGACATGCAGTATATTTTTCCATTATTGATTAGATTATTGATTGATCGTCGTAGCAGATCCAGTGATACTATAATTTGCGAAATGTTACCGTTGTGCTTTAATTTTGGATTGACGTGGCGATTACTTGATGAAAATCTATAGTATATGACACTGAGGCAAAGAATTCTTAATAAGGTATCGACATGAAGAATTTCGATTTTTTCATCGAAGTTATGACATTTTTCCAAAATATGATTGGCATACGTTGAATTTCTTTATTTTTTACATAATTCAAACGGTGTTCACGTATGCGTTTAGCGGTGTGCGTGTATACGTGTAGCGAAACATGTCGCGATGATAATAAAATCTATGGAAATTTTATCATGTTTACCTTAGTGTCATTCTATTTTATACTTGAATGGATTATTCTATTTGATGACACCCATAGAAACCGTGTTCATTTGAAAATGATCCTCCTTGAATACTTTATAAAATAATAATATTATGCAAATTGCCAGGACACACCATTCATTAAAGTAGGGAATGTCAAGTTTTAAGTAACTTTTCTCAGAACTAGGTTTTCATCTTTGGCAAATAAGTAGAACAGATATATATATTTTTCTACTCCTATATATGAAAATGATTATTTTTCAACCGGATACCCTACATGAAAGTGATAGTTTTTCACTCTAGAGATGAAAATGAAACAAATGAACATTATCATGCGACCCTATGGGAATATATTAAAAACAAGTTGATGGCTTATTGACAAAAATATCAGTTAATCTCACTACTTGGAATTTGAATCAGCCAACGAACGTCACTTCGTTTATAAACATTTAAGTTCTCAAAATTGTGATCCAGTATTTTATAAACAACATATATCGTAGAAAAAATAGCATTTCCTACTCAAGATGAAATACGTTTTTTTCGTTCGTGAGACTGCCACACCGCTGCGCTCCTCTTCGCCCATGGACAAACTCTCACCTCACGAAAAAAAAAAAGTATTTTCATCCCTTGTTGAAAAATATACTATTCTCTTTAGAACAAATGAAATGAAGTACAACGTAAATAATTAACAAAACATTGACTGATAATTATCCAATAAGAGGTTCGAAGTTACCAAAAGTAGCATCCATACAATGTTAAAATAAATACAGTGCCCGTCTAAAGGCCATTCCTCCCTACTGATTTTTAAACCACCTGCTATATCGCAACGAAATTTGGAAATTTGGAAGTCTTAGATAGGAGATGAAAACCTATATTTTCATGAAAAAGTAACAGCTGAAAGTTTCGAAATGGCAACTGAGCGCCATCTTCAATAATGTTTTTAAATAGAACTCCCGGTATATTATTGCGTGATCGGTTAGGGATGATCATAAGGAATTCAACAATACCAAGTTTGGTGCTGTTATCTCCAAAGACTACGGAGGTATCGCCTAATATTTTATTCATGAGCTCAATGAGTGGGAGAGAGAATTTATTGACCCGCCGGAAAGTTTTTCTCTCCCAATCATTCGGCTCATGGAGAAAATAATAGGCGATATCTCCATAGTCTTTGGAGATAATAGCATCAAACTTGATGTTGTCGGATTCCTTATGATCATCCCTAACCAATCATGCAATGATAGACCGGGTGTTCTATTTAAAAAAATTATTGAACATAGCGCTAAACTGCCATTTTGAAACTTTTAGCTGGGATTTTTTCATGAGAAAGTAGGTTTTTATCTCCTCATAGTCAATTATCAGGGATGGGTAATTCCCAAATAAATTGAAAACTACTTTTAGCCTTTGTTGGTAACTTCTAGGAAAAATACTGAAGTATATATCCGGCGGATATTTCCGCAAGTATTCGAAATTTTACAAGTTTCAAAACAGCACTGTGTTTAGCGCCAAAATATGCAAATTTGCCCTGATTTAATCTTCGTCGTATCTAATGTAGTTTATATAGGAGATCCCAATGTGGGAGTCGAGTTTGAATTACTGTATACCGGAGTCGCACTCTCGATATCAATAAAAATGAATGGAATCAAAAACCACTTCGCTAAAAAGCATATACAACACGACCAAACAAAATTCTTGCGAAACTAATTCAAATTGAAATTTTTTCCCTCAAAACACCGCAGAGATGCCTGAATAAGAACAAAAGCAATTACTTTTTTCCTCCATTTGAGAAATGGAACAGCAGCAGATGTGTTCTGGAACAAGTGATATAAATTTATAAAAGTACATTACACAAGTGTAACACTCTTTTGTTTTTGTGTCCCGGATAGCGCGATAAAGCTTCGTGTTGATACAAGTATTAAAAAGTGTTTGATCGCCTTCTCGAATGTAAAACTAGGGTTTGAATGCGATACATTCCAGTTAAGTTAGTTCTTTGATCGATCGGTAACAGATATCAAACCATTCAAAACGTTTTTACTGAATGATAAATATACTGATATTAAAGATTCGTTGCAGGTGTAGAAATAACCGGAGAATAATAAAACCATTAAATGCAGGTTTATGATATTCTACTCTTCATTCCACAAAGCTATTAAGATTGAAATTTCATCGCTCAGCTTTGGAATTTCTGCTGATAATAAAGTTGCGGATTTGGTTGAATTATAAAAAATTATGAAAGATAAATCAACTCCTGTAGAAAGTAGTACATTTATACAGTGCGGCTTTTAATATCCCCCCCCCCTGTTAACTTTTGAACGGTTCGACGTAGAAACATGAAAAAATCGTTTCGAGGGTTTAACCAATACTACTTTTTGAAATAAAAAAATAGTAAGGCGGGGGGATACATCAACTCAAAATTTTTAAATTGCATGGGGGGTCAAGTGTCACATCGTTGAAAATGAAATTACATTCTCTTCACAACTCAAACAAATCAGAACATTTTAACTTTCCCTCTCTGTTTGGTATTATTTACCTGTATCGGAAGTTGGCATAAAGCTCCTCTAAAATGCAAGTATTAGAGTTTATTTTTTTTGTACTCTCTATAGCTGTCTTTTCTTTGAAATTAATATATTCGTCAGGCATTTTTAAGAGTGAGAAAAAATAATAGAGAAATAATTCCAGAAGCTTATTTTCAGCCTCTCAGTAGATACTCGAAAACTCAACAATCGGAAAAATATCAAAACTGGAGTTGAGAACCTACTGACTTCTACAGTGAAATAACTCGAGAATGTTCTTTTGGCCCCCACTACTTCGCTCCTGGCTAGAAACCGAGCACCGGCACAGCACACATTACCGTTTCATCATACTCTGTTCAGAGTTTCCTCCGTCCCCGAGGGAAATTTAAGGTATGATATTGCGGATAACAACGTTCGATGTTATAGGTGCATTCCCTCATTGTCGCGTTCTTGTTGGTTTCTACGTTTTCTTGACAAGTTCCTATTGTCGGTTATTTTCAACGTCACTCATGATGATCTGAGTAGGCTCAGTTTTATAATTGAATTATACTTGTGTCAACGTCATCATGAATGAAAAAGAAAACTTTCATTCGTTCAACTTGTTTGCAGCATGATGTTGTTGTATTCGACAACATAGTCGATTGATTCTCTGATTAGAATAGATTACAAGCCCGTATAACAATTTGACCAAGCTTGAAACATATTCAGAACGATGCTGGTATATTTTTATACGGCATTCCTCAAGTGGGGAGATTATGAAATAATGATATAGAACCTACTGCCGTACAAAAATAATAATACAACTCGTCCTGCGGACTCGCTGTATTTTCAGCTTTCCAAAAAATTATCGGGGGTGATACCACAAGAGCTCAGATTTAGCCGGATATTTTTTGTGGTTGTTTTCGAATACTTACTTTCATTGAAAACCAAAACGTTCAATTGTCCAGGAATACAAATTATCTTGGAATTCATTTGGATTCATTTTTGAAATTGGATTTCCACATAGAAAAATCAAAAAATAAAATAAGATCAATAATTTATATTAATATTACCCCCAGAAAAACTGAAGACAATTTACTATGCACCTGTAGATCCATTAATCAGTTATGGTATAATTGGATGGGGGGGGGGGGGGGGGAGCAAGAAAAACCTTTCTGAAACCACTGGAAGTGATTCAAAAAAGAATAATCAAATTATGTATTTCAGGCCGACCCGCTATCCCTCCAATACATTGTTCAAAGAGACGAATATATTTGATATCAGACAAATTTATGTCAAAATAATGTTAATATTCACATTCCAAAAAGAAAAATATTTGAAAAAAATAGAAAATGTACATCAGACAAGATCAAGCAGTGTAGCACGACTGATACTACCTAGAGTGAATAAGTCTATCGGTAAAAGGACGTTCACTTACCTAGCACCAAAGATATTCAATCATGTCCCCGAAGATATAAAATCAGTATCCGCTAAACACTTATTTAAAAAAAAAATCAAGATATGGATTGCTCAACATGACCGATTATTTTTCCACAACATAAATCGATCCTATCTAATTTTTAACAAAATGCTAGAAATTTCTGATACCTTCAACTAGTCTGAGTCATAATCTAGCTACTTAAGTTTTAAGCTTTATTCCTACTTTATATTTTATCTATGTTACATATTTTAATTGAATTAAGCTAAAATTTTACTCTTAATTTACTTTTTTTTTACATATATACTTAATCAAAGCTATTTTTGTAGTCGAAGTTTCTGCCATAGACAGGCTCTAAGAGAGCCTAAATGGTGTTATTCTTTATTGCCAATTATGGTATTGATTGATTGGCAATTTAACGAGAGCTGTTCTGACAAAATCACGAGAGCGTAGCTATTACCTATATGAAAGTAAGTATGAGAAAACCACCGTAAAAAATATCCCGCTAGATCTGAGCTCGCGTGGTATTTGTTAAGACAATCCCATGAATAGAACATTCAATTCAATTAAACTTCATTTAACGAACTAAAAGAACAATAAGTAGAATAATGTTCAGAAAGAACCAAATCCAAATCTCGACAAACTCACTGGAATATTATTTGCTGTTTAATTCTGTTTTTGACAATTACAATTTGTCAAACTGATGCGACGCACAATGCTTGATGAACGAAGAGTAAATGCTAGCGTTGATATGGTACCGTAATTTATCCGATATTTTTATCCACTTGCATTTCTGTTCCTCCCTATTTAGCCGATAGCAAACTACGATTTTTGTACTCGCAAATTGGAATTATTATACATGAGTGAGATTGCCGGTAATAATCATACCACTTATTAAACTACCATTGACACTATCATTAATTGAAAGGTACTATTTTCAACGTTTTACATTACATTGGCAAACTCTTGTTTGTCAGTTCCTGATTAATGACCACCCGCCTAAATTTGTTTTGAGCAGTCAACTTTCATTTTTTCATGCCTAGTTTATCCATTGATATCAACAATGGAATAATTGGTTGGATAGGCTCTGTTCAGTTGTTGACGGAGTTGGCACAGTGGAACACAGTGTATTTATCTCACTTTTAACTTTCGGTATCTCTCAGACCCTCCTTCTGCGTCACCATATCCTTTCGACTTTGTTGAGCAAATTCCAGATTATTCACGCCTCGGTCCCTATTCGGAATATTTACCGAAATAACAAAATTCAGCAATTAGGTCCATTCAGTTCGTGAGCATAGTTGGAACACACAATAACCGAAGGGCCGAGGCAGTCTCTCCAAGTATTCCCTAAGGGCCGGCCCAACTCTCTGGAAGCATAATCGACCACACAATTTGCCAACTTTCCATAAGCGGCCGTCTACAATTAGTACTTCCAATTTATTACCACCCATGGCTGCAATGTTTATGAAAATTGATGTTTTAAGTTTATCTTTTGATAGAAAGGGTTCGCGAGTTCGGAATAAATCTTTATTCTGCCTGACACTATGAAGATTGATGCAATACATGAGCAGCAGAAGATATCTCAGTGAAATTTCTCCGAAATTGGATATTATAGTAACTGAATCCTTCCGAGTGGCAGGTATAATAGCTTGTATTTATTGTCTGTGTTCGTAAGTATCTACCAATACGAGCTTTAACATGCCTGCACCGACTTAGTGAATATTAGATGAATATTTATAGATAAAAAAATAACAACAGTCCATTTCTAATACACGAAAAACTCCCCTCAATCCATTCCATTTTTATTGAGCTTATTACTTGTTGATCATCACTCAATTTCAAAGCTTCTATGATTAGTTTTTTCGAAATATGTTTCTTCAAAATTTGAAAAGAATATTGACTTCCTGTCTCTTTGGGACTTTGTGATATCTCATTTCGAATATTTGATAATTTTCTATTTCCGTCGGCCGTTCATTTATGATGTTTTTATCGCACTCAAAATCGATGATTAAAGACCCCCTGGGTAAATGAATGATTTTCTATATATCAACGATTTGATTATATGCAACCCAATAGACATTGCTCTAATACATTTTATATTGGTTAGTACTATCTGTCATTATTTATTTGTCAATTCTGAAATAAAATTTCAGAGAATCTTCAATACAGCAGTTGTCATTTGAAATCGTAGAAAGTCATGCGGCGTAATGGTAACGTTTGCCTGGCAGACGAGAGAGGTGACACTGAGGTCGCCAGTTCAAATCAACATGAGAGCAATTTTTTTTTAATAAAACTGCCACTAAGGAAAATTAAACTATCTTTGATTAGAGTTAGTATAGATAGAAAATAGTGATGTTTTTTTATCGTATCGTTAAATAAATAAAAATTGAAAGTAAGATATCTCTATACTTGAAGGTAGAAACTTTGTATTTCGTGCAAAATATTTTTATTTTAAAAATTGTAGCAAAGCGCTTTCGACTGTTAAGTCATCATCAGTGCGTACCTGCAAGTAAGTAATGATTGAAAATGAATTTGATAAAATTGAAAATTTTGAAATTTGAAAGTTATGAAAAGTGAGGTTACTTACTCGTCAGGTGTACAAGAAGCCATATAAAAACATCATGTCCATGGACCAAATTAAAATGTTACAAAATATAAAACATATTTAAAATTGAATAATTTTCATCCTGTTTAAGGATTATTAAAGATAAAGATATGGGATACTACATCTGTCTGAATGTTGAAGCGGAAGTGGAAAAGAAATTTAAATTGACAATGTATGCCAATGACACTATTGACAAGTGACAGTGACCATTGACATTTGTGACATAGAGTTAAAGAACTCAAATAGAAATTGAACTAATCCAGACATGAGTTTAAATAGGAAACGTAAATCTGAAAGTGATTAGTCTAATGGGAACGTTTCGTTGTCCAAAAATACGCTACCAAAGAAAACTCTATCAAGAATACGAATAAATTATCAAATTTAGTAATGGGTGAAAAATAATGAGTAATAATCAGAAAGAAAATAGGGGGGTGGGTTCTCTATGGATCTGTCCATCCTCTATGGAGGGTGGGTTGAGGATGGACAGATCCATAGAGAACCCACCCCCCTATTTTCTTTCTGATTATTACTCATTATTTTTCACCCATTACTAAATTTGATAATTTATTCGTATTCTTGATAGAGTTTTCTTTGGTAGCGTATTTTTGGACAACGAAACGTTCCCATTAGACTAATCACTTTCAGATTTACGTTTCCTTTTTAAACTCATGTCTGGATTAGTTCAATTTCTATTTGAGTTCTTTGAATCTATGTCACAAATGTCAATGGTCACTGTCACTTGTCAATAGTGTCATTGGCATACATTGTCAATTTAAATTTCTTTTCCACTTCCGCTTCAACATTCAGACAGATATGATGTAGTATCCCATATCTTTATCTTTAATAATCCTTAAACAGGATGAAAATTATTCAATTTTAAATATGTTTTATATTTTGTAACATTTTAATTTGGTCCATGGACATGATGTTTTTATATGGCTTCTTGTACACCTGACGAGTAAGTAACCTCACTTTCATAACTTTCAAATTTCAAAATTTCCAATTTTATCAAATTCATTTTCAATCATTACTTACTTGCAGGTACGCACTGATGATGACTTAACAGTCGAAAGCGCTTTGCTACAATTTTTAAAATTAAAATATTTTGCACGAAATACAAAGTTTCTTCCTTCAAGTATATTGAAGCGTGCACACAGCTTGACAATTTCACTAGATATCTCTATTTTTGAAAACTACGGTCGACGAAAAAGTTTTGTAACAAACTCATGAATTAAAATGGCGATTAACAATCTCGAACATTAACGCATTTGCTCCGCTAAATTATCTCGATTATTAATCGCCCTTATTAATACACTTGTTCGTTAAATAACCATTAACGTTATTGAATAATTCTTGAAAGTTATAATGGCATAGTCAGCAAAATCCACATCAGAAGAACAATGGAAACAGCCATCAGAGCGTTGAGCTCTTCTAACATCAACTCGAAGATGGTTTGGGAATGCCGAAACAAACTCAATGATCTAGGCAGGAACAACAAGGTGATCCTCCTCTGGGTGCCGGAGCACGTCGGAGTGGAGGGCAATGAGCATGCAGACACCCTGGCACGAAAAGGCGCATCAACGTATCATTGATTGGGCCGGAACCATTCTGCGGACTTGAAAATCTCACTTCCGAGAAGAACTTAAAAACACTGAAGAAACACTGAGCATACTGGCTAAGACTTCCAGGGCTGAGGCAGGCCAATGATCTCTTCGGCAATTTCCACCGAGCAAGATCGAAGACACTGATCATCTTCAGCAAAACTAGTCTAAAGACAATCACGGGATTTCTAACGGGACATTGCAGACTCAAAGAACACCTGAGGAAGCTGGGCTTAGAGAAAAACAGCACTTGCAGATTCTGTGGAGAACATTCAGAAACACCCCACCGTATATTGATGGAGTGTTACGCCGTACATCATAAAAGATTGAATATACTGGGATCATACCAACTGAATGAGGGAGAAATACCACGAGTAGACCCCCTCAAAATCCTAAAATTCCTGAAGGAATTCGGGCTTGAAGGGCTGCTGTAAACAAGAACACCTTGAGATAGCAGAAGAAGATGGGGCACAATAGATCAAATCAGGTCGCAACGCATCAGTCACCGTCCACACCTACCAATACCAACAATGGAATTAATTTCTGGAAATGGGGAATCGGAATGATTCTTGCTCTAAACGGTGAAGCACCCTAGACCCGGCCGTTTCGTTGCTCAAGACTAACTGAAGTGATGTAATGATTCGGGCGGAGAAGAGGAGGCCACAAAGCTGTCTGTATTGAACTAAACTTGCACTGATGAGAGACAAAAACCTCGGAACTAGTCTGCAGATGGCCTCCCTATCCGAATCAAGACAGTTATATCCTTCGCAATAAGGAATATTGAACTGGTAACTATATGACATAATTCAATAACCTTCATGGAATTATCTAGGGGAGTAGTTGCTTCCTGACAGGAATTTGCCATAATGATATTCACTGTAGATTATTGGAAGCGGAAAGATTGAACAGGAACCACTATCGTTACTGAATTCCTATTCTGATGATTGGAAATAACTATGAAACAACTATCTGGAAGACCACGTAGATATTTGCATTTGAAAAATTGTTCATCTAGAAACTCTGTCGGGTGTGTTGGCTGTTTTTTGCCGAAAAAGTTTCCAGCGTATACGATTAAGTTATCAGAAGTCAAAATACATTGTGGGAAGTCAAAAATCGTCACAAATTAAAAAAAAAAATGGAAAGCTTCAGAAAGCAAACACTCTTCATTTCCCCACTCAATATCTCTGATTCCCTGACTCGTGAATATAATGCATATAATGCAATAGTAATAGACTTTCATATTGGCAAAGCTTTAAGGTCTACTGATGATAGCGTTCATGAGGAACATAAATGCATATCAGGAAATAAGAATATTCGTAGATAGCTAGAGTAGCTGAAGCATGGTATAAACCAGCCACTGACGGAAGCACCAATCTCTTACAAAAAATCAAGCAGGATGTATACCTAACCTAGCTATAAATCGTTATGAGCTTTACCCAGTCATCTTTCACTCCTAATCTGGAGTTGGCTGAGTCATTACTACGCCTTGATCAAAGACAAAGTTCGAACTAATTGGAATTTGATGATAGTTGTGTGTCATGAACCTCATCAGATGTCTTCGATGAGTTAAAGCGGATGATGTATTGCTGCAGGTTCTTTGGATATATCCTGCGCAGCTTTTGAAAAAAATACTCCACTGTATCCCAGCAAACTGCCCCGGAGCGTTGATTATTATTTTTTATTCTTCTATTAATATTTTCGTATTCTTTTTCACCACCATTTACATATACATTGTACCTTTTGAGCAGATACAGACAAAATATCAAAGTGATAAATAACACATTGTTTTTTATAAGTTTCTGAACCAGACTTGAAGACACTATTTCAGATACATGATCAATTCCGAACAAGTCGAAATACCAAAGGAGGAATATCTGAAAGAAAAGAACTGGCAAATATTCCTCCTTCTCCTCTTCGGGTTATTTGTTGGAGCCTAATTGATTTTTCCCAGTCTTTATACCTAAATGAAATGCTAAATTTTTCGACCACCCATACAACGATAAGAATTTCTAGATGCATATTGTCTATTGATCCACGTAGCCAAATGATCAAAATGTGAACAAATATGAAACTTCTGCAGGAGAGTAAACCGCAAGTCGAACAGCCGACGTATATTTTCTATTCTATTTTATTTTCTATTCGATAACTTGGTGTATGAATATGTGGTAACTTTGCATTTTCTTTTCAATATTGCTACGCTTGTGGAAACGCCGACGTTTTCCTTTTAATTCTCTGGCAAAACTTCCTGAAAATCACAAATCCGTCACGAACACTCCACCCACGCAATAAATTCGTCAATAACATGAGAATATCCGGAAGCCACAAAAGTAACGCGTCGAAAGTACTTGTGAATTCAATTAAAAGTTGCGAACTCACGGGCGTAAAATATAACTTGAGAGCAAATAGATTTATGACAGTTTATAAGAACGTATCAATGCCTGCTGACGACAAATTAGTTTTAAACTTTTTAATCAACTTGTCGCTGACGACGGTCCTCGGATTCTACTTGCTTAATCCTGCAAATATAATTACGAACTTTATTTCTAACGTTATTACACCGTACCGCGGTTTTTGTACACGGCTATCAGTCGGATATTGAAGTTTATTATGAAAGATTACGAGGTAATAGTCCAGGAGGAATGGGCGCATAATTTTTAAATCTTGTTCTATTATTTCATTCTTCTACACCTATAACATCCTCATCATAAGTGTTAGATCATCTATGAATAATACATACACTTCTTGACCGTTTTCGAATACAGTCAGGGTCGTTTTCCAAGCACGAGTTGAGGTTGGAAAGACATCTCAATTTGTTTCAAAACCACCCCATGAATGAATTCAGAAAATACGGATTCAAGCTTACCTTTTCTCCCCTAGAATCCTTGTAAGTGACCCACTGGTTCAAGGTTGCTCTCCAGTACTCAACTAAAAATGCTTCGGCATACTCCTGGCCTTGACCATTACCGAAGCGACCCTGTGTCTCCGTCCACGTCATCAGGTGGCTCTTCTGGAGGTCAACTTCGAGATATTCCTTGATCTCACTGCTAATCTGTGCTTTGGGACACCAGGCACCTCCGTTTTTCTCATTCCGGATCCTGTAACAAAATTCAGATATAAAAATTTGGTCTGAACTAATTCAAATTCAGCTTTGGGACACCAGGTAAAAACATTAAAAGAAATGATATTATTGGGTCCAAATGGATGTGTGACGTAGATTTTTATAAAAGTAACAGATTCAAAAGCTTCTTGGGCAAAATTTCTTATTTTTTTTGTAAACGAACTGATTACTATGCGTTGCATCTGAATCTGTCACTCACAGAAATTCCTACGTAATTATCGATTATTCCTTCCTTTCAAGTCGTAAGTAATCAGATGACTCATCATTGTGTTAATTTCCATAAGGGCTTCAGTATTGCAGGTATTTTGCCTAATCCCGACCATCTAAACCACCACATATCAATTTTGAATGGAATTAGGCGATAATCATGAAACTCTTTCACCATCTTGAAGCCAACATTACGATTTTATAAGTTGTTTTATGAAAATCAGAATTTTTAATCCCGAAAACCTCACATACAAATTTTGAATAGGATCAGATTATATTTACCATCTTGATTTTATAAAATTTTACCTAAATTTATAATCTCCGACCCGAAAATCCCAAATAACAATTTTGAATGGAATTTCAAAACCTTTTCGTCATTTTGTAGCAGCCATCTTAAAAACGTTTTCTTGACTTCATGAATTCTCACAAAAAATAAATAATTTCTGACTCTGAAAATTCCCACCCACTAATTTTAAATAAAATCATACCATGAATAAAATTCGCCCGCCATCTTCAAATTGTCATCTTGAATTATTAACAAAAAAAAAATCTCAATCTTACACTTCAATAATCCCCACATACTAATTTTAAATAGAACCGTACCGTAACCAAAAAACTCGTAGGGCATATATTGAAATCATAATATTGATTAAAGTTGGACCAGAATCGCAAAATAATTCGCCATCTTAGTGGAGCCATCTTTAATTTTCATAATAACAAAACTGTTTTTAATGACTATCTGCCAAATTTTAAGTCAACCGGACTATATAGAAGTAGGACAAAATTCACTTTAAAAATTGCACCCGAAAAAACCGAGGAAAAAACAAATGAATAAATGCAAGTTAAATGAAAGCTTGCAATAATAAAGAATTGAGTCTCTATATCGGTGAAAGCAAAAACAAAAATACCGTTTTTCATTCTCCTTCCTTGTTGAAGAAGCGTTTGTTTCTATTCAACTTCCAAACTCCTTTTTTAACTGTTTTATATTCTAGAGATTTTCATCAAGTGCGCAATTTCCATTGAATGAAAAAGTAGTTGCCATTGAGCAGCCAATCCATTCACCGCCTCAAACTTTTATTCCAATAAATGGAGGAGGCTTTGTGGTTCTAATAGAGAACACATCACAAAGGTTGTGGAAAATTGTGACAGATTTTGATTTGTTTTTTCGTTGATGGAAAGTTAGCTTTTCCGTTTTCCCCATAATTTGAATATTTATAATGGAATTTCTGAACACAGCCCACTCCATTCGTTTGTTGTGTGGAATCAAAGGATATTCGGATAAGGCGAGAAAAATGTTTACCTATGTAATATTTTGCTTTAGACGACTCGTAACAAAATTGTTCTCCCGTCGAGTCATGAAAACTCAATAACAGAATTATCAAATTGCAGATCCAAGATCAGATGATTTTGACCACCAGTATCTTTAATGTTTGTGAAAAAAAAAACATCTTTGAGAGTATTATGTAAATATTGCTATCAATCCATGAATAGAAAGAGAGTTAATTTTCTACAACTGTGTTATCAGCTATTTTCATCACAGTTGCATACACGATATAGAAATTTGAGTGTTTCTAAGGATGATAATCCGTCAGAAAACGAAAACACAAGCTATATTCCTGATATTAAAAAAAATTGCCAAAACTTTATTCAAAACTGATTTGGCCTTACTTGTGGGCATGGTTCTAATGATGCTATTGAGCTAGGTATCTACTACAGAAACAATTCCCGTACTTAGTTTGCACTTGAGATATAAATTAGATAGATGCACAGACTTCTTCCTATAAGCGAGCACTGTTCATCACTCAAAAGTCAGATATAATTAGGAGTTTGACGTTGAAATGAAACTGAGACTTATGCAGAGGTAAACCAGAATTCTAGTTCAGTTGCGATAAAACAAAAAATACGAACTATATTGTACTAGGTTTTAGTCGAATGTTTCATAGTCATCATGAGTTTTGTTCTTCCAAGTTCCCATAGAATATAAACGAGGGACAGTAGAAATGTAATCAACCCAGACAAGAAAACCAGTAAGATTCGTTTGTAAGCTCTTTGTAAATGTCATTGGTGATCTGAAAGATGATTTTTCTATGTTATGACCAAAGTATTCCTTGGGAGATTTTATCGTGTATATAATAATAATAATAATAATAACGTTTATTTGGAAAAAAGCATAAAGTGTACAAAGATATGTTAATAATTTATGATGCATATTAAATAAAATAAATTCCTTGCTAGAATCTCTGTTGAGAAGGCAGATATAATGGATAAATGATAATAATAAAATATGAAAAATATGCTGTTTATTCAACACACCACTCCAATTACAGAACTTTCAAATGCTGGATTCAGGGTGAATATAAGATGAAATCAAATGTTTCAGATATGTGGCAGGTGCTTCTATGAATATAATATGAAGGATACAGTATTGATACCCACGACTAGTTTAATCTCAACAATTTTTTTTATGAGTGAAAAGTACTACTTCAAACTTCTAGAACAACACAAACACGAAAAGTTGCTCATTTCAATAACCGATAGGGAAGTGCTATACGTTGTTTAGGGTATGACGCCCAAATTCAATCACCACGATGGGTTATAACGAGTGACACGGGTCCTTTGCTGTTACTTTCTAGGTGATTGTTTTGATTCATCATATGCCCCAGAAGGATTAGACTGGTTAGAGCGGCGCAAAACATTAGTTAGATGAAGTACGGTTACTTCGGTGAGATCTTTTATTTTTTTAAACTTTTTTTAAGTCACTAAAACGAACCGAAAACATATTTTCTGAAATCGCTCAAGAATGCGTACTTTTCCGAAGCAACTTCAGACCCCAAAATTAGTACGGTAACCACAGACAAATGTAAGCCACAAGTGAAGAATGAATCGTAGCCCTTTGAAACTTGGCACATGACTTCTAGACATTCTATGTTGTTAGAATTTTTTTTTTACCAAAATATCAGAGGTGGGGCCCAAAAAAATTTTTATTAAAACAAATTGTATTTTTTTGCTGTTGTTTCGGAAAGTATAAGATTTATCAATAAACAATTTCAACAAGGTCAAAAATGATTCAATTCTCCACAAAATATTTCCCACAAAATGTGCTCGTTTCCTCAGAAAACCTGCTTGTATTCCGATATCAAATTTTAGGCTTGATAACCCGCTCGTTAACCCGCCACTGCAATTTTCGGCAGTGCCGAAAATTAGATTTGTCATAACTTTGTTAAAAACTATAGTGAAACGAAAAGAAAAAGTGTATGTCGTTCCTGAAGACCTCTACTTAGGTACTCTAAATGTGTTTTGTCCCACTTCGCATAACCCTTCTACGATATTTACGGAGAATCCGAAAGTCATGGATATTTTAGTTGATATGGAATAGTTATACTGAAGCAAAAATCAGTACCATCTTTGGACTATATGCAACGATTTTAGACTAGTGAGACACATCTCACTTATACATGCCAAAGAAAAAACTAGGTTTTTCTCCTGCCTCATATTTCAACTTACCCATAATCCCGGCAATTTCTTCAGTAAATGTTGAAAATAATCGCTTATACACATCCTACATGAAAAATGAAGTATGTGATTTCAAGTTCGAGATTTGCACTTCTCAATAGTGTTATTACCTATATATATGCAGGATATGAATAAGTGATTATTTTTAATATTTACTGAGGAGAATGCCGGTTTTATGGGTAAGTTGAAAATAATTCCACATTTACTAAATTATTCATGATTTTCGGATCATCCGCAAACATCTCCGTGAAGAGCAACAAAACAAATTTTAGGTACACAAATACTCGCATATTATGTTAGCATGAGAAGGTAGGAGTCTTCAGAAACGATATAAACTTTTCCTTTTTCTTCTCCGATCATTTTTAGCAGAGTTATGACCAATCAAATACTCATCGGCTCCGCCAGAACTTTCAGCGGCGGATAAGCGTGAACCTAAAAGTTGATGTCGGCGTTCAATAACGTTTTCTGAGAAAACGAGAGCATTTCTCAAGAAATTCCTGGAAATTATTTTTGTGGAGAATTGAATTGTCTTTCACCTTTTTGAGTTGTTTTTTCGATAAATCATATACTCTTCAAGAATACAGTAAAAATCTATTTATTTATTTTTAAACAAAAAAAAAATATGTTCCACCCCTGGAATTTTGGTAAACATTATTTTTTCGTTTTTATCATGGTTCCAACTACTAGCTAGCATACCAAGTTTGGTGGTGCTACAATCGATCCTCGTCTCAAAACCCAATCGCACTGGATTATTAATATAATGACAAAATTCTCTGTAGACCCTGACCAAATTAGCGAGTTTCTGAGAGTGGACCCAGTTGATAGAAACTTCAATAACTACTTAGTGAAGTCTATAGTCGCGTTAATATCGGGTCGTCAATAGGCGCCAGAAATAGGCCAAGTGATCACGTGATAGTCCATCGAGTGGGACTCAACTAATAGTTCGATAAACACCTATTCGATTAGAGACTAAAGTGCACTTTCATATCACCAGCTGGTAATTCCGTAATTGGTAGAATGCTCGTTGATTAATGGAAGATATTGTAATTTTGCTCGACAGTGATGCGGTTTATTGCGTAATTTAGAAATTGCGAAATCAATTCAACAATTAATAGAAACGTTTTGTTGTTGGGTAGGAGCTGTCAATCGAGCATGAAGGGTGTTTGTTCTGGAATTAGCTGAATTATCTCATGTTGAAACGGTTCAGTGTAGTATACGAATAAAGCAGTATTGATTACTGACTAGATCGTTGATGCACGCGCAATTCATAGGTTCGACTAGGAACTAGGTGTTTGACAACTGAACCACATACTGGGCATACCAAAATCATCCATGAAATCAACTCAAGTGGCATGAATGGGACTCGGGAGTAAAGTTACTATCATCTGGAAACATAATCTGGTATACAGATGGTTCAAAAACAGAAGTAGGAACAGGAGCAGGCATATGTAGAGTGAGGCCAACTTGGCAAAAACACCAAGGTATTTCGAGGTGAGATACATGCTGTAGGGACATGAATACAGATTAATCTAGAAGGTGGGTATAATAGAAAATAAATATACATTGCATCTAATAGCCAGAGCCCAATTAAAGCTCTGAATTCATTACAGATAAAGTCAGAGATAGTTTGGAAATGCCTCCAAGTTAGGCTTGTGTGGGTGCCCAGACATATGGGAATAGAAGGCAATGAAAGAGCAGACCAATTTGCAAGAGAAGTATCTGAATCACCGTCAGCAGGCCCAGAACCAGTTTTTGGAATTTGCGTGAAGGACGGGTACAAAATGCAATTTTATAACGAATGGTAGGTGTGGAAAATTCGGAAAAAAAATTGAGGAAATTTAAAATTTTGTTGGAAAATTCGAAAAATCTTCGAAACCGCTGTTCGAAATTACACAGTTTCTTCCATCCGGCAGTCCCAGTATTATTAAGGCTCTGCTCCGATCAGCTGACGTTCGGCGGACAGCGTTTCCCAAAATTTCAACGAATATTCCAACATAATTCAAAGTAAATATTTTTTTTCGAGTTTTTCACACTTGCCATTCGTTATAAAATGGCATTATACACCCGTTCTTTACGGGTTTGCAAGATGTTAGATTACACACTGTATTAACATAAGGAAACAGCTGCATACCATGGGTATAAATAGAGAAACCGCTTTGTGGTGCGCTGCACAACAGGCGCAACAGAATAATCGGACAGATCAACAACAACAACCTGGTGAAAAACATTGGCCTATTTCACTAGGAACCACTGACTTTATAAAAATACAATAGATCTTATCTGGTCTTAGTGTTAAGGGAATCTCTTAGCGTAAACCCGGTATCTCGCTCGTCAGCTTTCAACCAACCAATCATCCAGTAAGCGAGTTCGTGAGCTAGGTTTCAGCGGTGAGATCAATTATCTAGGTATTCGAAAAGTTTAGTAAAAGTACGGATAGTCACCTAAGATAATCTGTGTTGTATAAATAATTAAGATCAAATGGAATGTGAAGAAACTTAGAAGACAAAACAAGAATATGGCAGTTTCTGAAAAGCTATTTAGGCCATGGACATAACATGGTATTTTCAAGGAGGTCTTCATTATCAGAAATAATACGCAAGCTCCTCTCGTATAAACAGCTCACAAACCTATGGAATAATTATAAATAATTATAATACGTATATTTCTCTAGAAGTAATTTTCAACAACAATAATCAACAAAAAACAATTTCGGATGAATCCACGGATTTTCAAAGGTTTCAAGGAAATAGACGACAATTCCATATGCAAGGTATCTTACCGCCCCTCAATTCCTCATGAATATGAGAAAATCTTTCCAATTTAAAACTATATCTGATAATACATAAAAATTTTTAAATCATCTCCAAAGGCTTTCACCATAAATAGAAATGTCGAATAATATTTTATTATAAGGAATTTTAGGAACTGAATGAGTTTCTAAATATAAAAAGTCACACTCTTTTACTCTTTTTTTTCTGTACCCTCTGTATAATAACAAATGGTGTGCGCCGATAATCATAGGAAGGTAGGAGATAAATGATTTCTCATCGACTGAATTATCCCTCATTTATTGCAGAAATACCAGAAGTGGCAGTTAGTTTAACTCAAATTCGCCCACATTTTTCTATTATTCTGGATGATGAGTCGACGTGTACCTACATGAATTCTTCAATATTACCAAAAAAAAGGTACTTGAATATTGGGCTGTTTTAAAAAATTCCCAGCATGTCTAGAAGTTTGGATGATTTACGCTTGGGAAGATTTGTGGGGTTGCGATTTTCGAAATTTTAAATTTAAATATATCCAATTAATTACTAAAATGCTGCAGAATGAACAACGAAGAAAAAATAATAATACTAAGTACCTCATAAACACTCGCAGAGTATACCTAAAGGCATATAGTCTGTGCGCGTGGAGGCAACTGATATTATTATCATTATTATTATTATTTGCCGTGGCGCTCGGTAGCGATTTACCGATTGTTGAAGGCGTATTCACGTTTCAGCTGTAAAATAATGTGCTCACTGTAAAAACTCACATGCTGGATTAGAAACCTTTTATTATTTATGATTCTTACAGTTCTGGATTTTGTCCCTTCGATATGCTATAGAAAATTGGTTGACCATCTGCATCAGTTACTTTAAATTGTATGAAACCCTATTATGCCGATATACCCCTCTTTCAGAGTTTCGCAAATCAAATGTTTTTCACAGGTAACTCTTAATTATGCCGGTTTGTTTCTAGTTTTTCCCATAAGTAAAGCAGCTGCAGAAACAACGTTTGTAGTTATATGTATTTGTATGCTGTGCTACCAAGGCAATAGACTTATTCTCAAAATCTTTTTTTGCAACCTTTTGCAGATTTGCCGCAAGAAGAGCTACAGCACACATACTAGCTTCCATGAAAAAATATCTTGATGAAGGCAGTCAAAATAATATATTCTCAAAGGAAGAAAATAACTCACTCAGTAATTACCATACCAAATACGTCTTGAGAAAAGTATAACATTATTGAAACAAAATCTCTGAGCAAGGAAACATTCATTCTTGTTTACTCTTCAACACTTAGAATCTTAAATTTTTATTAGGTCTTAATTTTCCAAAGAAGTTGTGACTTGAAAACTCCTCAAAACTGAGTTTTCCACAGAAAACCCCTTTCCTGCAATAATAACGTTATTGATAGCTCTCCCCAGCAAATTACCCTAAAAAGCGCCCCGAGCAGAGAAAGATGGTTGTTATTCTTCTTGAGTATTCAATCTATTAGCTCCATTAATTATTCATGGCGGCGTGCTCTCTTCTTCGGATAAAGCTCGGGCATTGACGATTGTTGCCGTTTTAATACACCGTGTAGTACGCCAGTCGAAAAAGGAAAAAAAAAACGCATGCACTCTAATTTGCCGCCAGGGTATGTTTTGGCTTCTTATTTCGACTGACTGAATATACATGGATCACGAAAGTGGAAAAGGGAATAAAAGGTAGAATGCTATTGCCGTATGACTTCATGATTAATTTGCAAAAAAAAATTGTGAATATTTGTGGTCCAAATTTTTAGACATACAGGGATAATGATAATTATTATTTTTATATTCACTACTAAAGACAATATTTTTTCCTCGCTCAGTTATTGAAAAAATCCACAAACCCTTGCCGAGTTGGGGGTAGCATCAGAAAATTACGAGGATGCTGTGCTTCCAGAAGAAATAATGATTTTTCGTATAGAAAATGTTAACAAAGGTTGTGATACTGATAAAGATTCAGAGGATGAGAACGTTGTTAAACTCATAATTTTCCTGACACCTGAAATTTGAGTTCAAATGCCATAAAAATTATAGGCTGATTCCTAAGTTGATACATTTTTTTAACTATGTATAGAACTCGTTTTAAAATAATAGTTATTTATGGTACTAGTGTGTTATGTTGAAAATAAGTCACGTGAGAAAGGTTTTTCGCGTCATTAATAATAAAAAGTATTTTTGTGATATTCAGATCCATACATGAAAACACCTCAAGAAAAACTTCCAGTTTCCGAAAAAAAAATAAAACAATTGTTTCAGGGCTGTATGAGTTGAAGTTATAATGTCTTGCGTCTATACTTCTTCATTTCTGTTTTTTTTCATCTTTCTCCAATTCAAGAAATGCGAGTGAAATGTCAATGTCAGTCCTAGATGTCAATCCTGGTGTCGACAGTATACTTAAAGTACTTCGGCTACACACACTAAAACTTTTAGATTCTGCCCAAAAAAGATCAATTCGTGTCGTTGGGATGCTTCGTTTACAAGCTCGCTCACTTCTCTGGAACACCGCAGATAGGCAACGCTATTCTGAAATATCACCAATCATTCCATCTTTGCTGGACTCATAGAGACTGACCCGTCGAGCACAGTCTTCATAAAGATCGTTCTTCCACAGAACGAAAAAGCTTCCAAGCTAAGGAACTCACTGCCTCAGTTCTCCCCTGAGGCATAAGGGCATAAAGCCTGCAATAATTTAAAAACACCCATTCTTACCCCCTTCCCATCGGTTCTCACGATGTTTTCGAAAAATTAAGTGATAAAAAAAATGAAAAACTAATGCGCCACCAAAAAACTGTAAATCTTTTATTATTGTTTTATTATAACTGTTATCATAAAATATTTATTATTATTTCAATAATCTCGAGAAAAAGAATATTTTTCTCTCTCTATTGAAGAAGAGCACATGTTTATCCTTATCTGAAATGAAATGAAAACCGGCATTTCATTGAACACTAATTCTAAAGTTTTATGCTGTAAGAAGAGTGACTTATATTCAACTACTACTAAGATATGATTTCGACCAGGAACAATTTTTCACATTACATCTTTCTTTTGATGAGACATGAAACCTAATCTGCTAAAGAAAACCATCAAATAGAAAAACTCGATATCATTTTTATTCGAATAGTTATAAATCATTACTCTTGGAGCACATTCACTTTTTCGATGGTCGTTGACCATAACCGTCATATTTATTATCTCCGTCCCAGAATGGTAATTGCGACAAAAACAAGTCCGGAATTACGATGGTATATCTTATAGGATCATTATCTTCTGAAACAAAATTCGTATGGAGCACGGGCCATTTATGATGTAACTCAACGCACTCAAAATCGTTGATAAAGACCCCTATCAATGAATGATTTTTTATCAATGAACGATTTTATCAAAATATTATTCATACACTTGTTCGTTAAATAAATATTAATGAATGGCATCAATAATGGAATGATTACAGATCGTCATTTGTTATCTGCCTGTCGTTCATCGGAAAATTGAAGAAAGTGTATATTGAAAATGATGAAGAGTCAATCACATTTATTTATACCGGGTCTCCAAGGAAGGTGAATGGCCCCTATAAATAATTATACAAACAAAAAAAGTGTTGAGTTGGAAAGTAACTCATCCGAAATTACAGTTATTTCCGATCAAATGAATGGTGTGAAGTTTGCCTTGATCAATTTGCCAACTTTTGATGGCTCAATGGATGAATGGCTTGAATTTAGGGATACATTTGAGTCTCTTATACATACGAATAATGCAATACATAACATTCAAAAATACCATTATCTAAGAGCCTACTTATAGGGTGGTACTGCTCAAGTTTACAGGGTGGTGCTGCTCAAGTTATACGTTTCATTGAACTTTCTGATTCTATTTATCCAGTAGCATGGGATACGTTATGCGATAGATGTGATAACAATTATTTGCTAGTGCATATTCATACAAAGGCTTTATTTAATTCAGATGGTTTCAAAGCATTCACGGTCTCTTGCTCAACTTGAAGAGCCCACCGACAAATGGGTCACTTTGGTCATTTTTCTTATTTCAACAACACGATAGACAGTATCACATCAAAGAAGTGGAAGCAATATAAAATTAGTAACAAGGAAGTCACTGATTGGAAAGACTCAAAGCAATTTCTGAAGGTGAGGGCCGATATGGTTGAAACATCAAAAGCAAAAAATGCGATAAAGGATTCTTCTAAAATGAATCCAAAAAGGGATCGCGTATCTACAATTATTAAAGAAGTGTTTCATGCTTCGAATTTCGAATGCGTTTATTGTTAAAAGAAACATAACATCAAATATACAATTGCGATGATTTTATCAACCTTTTTATAAATGATTAGCTTCGCTCAAAAGTCAAAACTCTGCATGAACTGTCTAAAGGGTGGGCATTTCGAGACAATTTGTCGATTTGGGCCATGCAAGCGATGTCGTCGACGTCACAACTACCCTACTACATATCGATACTTCTTCCTAATCGGTGCAGACGAAGTCTGATGAAAATGAAGCTAAGGTAGCTTCATTCGCATCTACAATACAAAAAAATCAGCTTCTTCTTTCCACGGCATATGTTGACGTTCTCGACGAGTTTCAAATGCACAGTTAGGATGAGCTCTTCTGGATTGTTTGAGCCAATCAAGCTTCATCACAACTGATTTTGCGGGAGTATTGCAATTATACAAAACGAAAGCCAATATTACAATTTTCGATTTTCATCAGGCGGCTTCTGACGTACGAAATGTTCGTATTCTTTCAAAACATGGAGCTTCCGTCTCAGTTATAACTTGTTTGAAACTTCCCCGAAAAACGGGTAGCTTGCCTAGTTTCAAGTTGAATGGGGATATTCTAGACATTCCGAAAAATATCAGGTTAGCTGATACTGGATTCAATAAACCTGAAATGATATTTTGATTGGGGCCGATCTTTCTGGGAGGCTTTATGTGTAGGTCGAATTAACCTAGGACCCAATGAGCCCTTTGTCTTCACATGCATACATGCCAAAAATCTGGTTTTCACAGGTCTCGTTCTTTCAATGAAAGACAGAGCATTGAAACTCACTGCCGTGGAAAGTGTTCTCTGAGGTATAAAGTCAGAAGAAATTCAAGAAGAACACAAGTTTTTACATACTGTGTACGATGTTCTTTTTCATGGGAACCAAAACATAATAATAACATAATTGAAATCAGTATTTTGCCTGAACCGCTGCGGAAAATAATAATAATCATATTCTATTATCATTTTATTATTATTATTATTTCATTGTTAATGCGAATTATTCTATGGAATGGACGTATTTTATTTTACTGTTGCGAGAAAAAAAGCGAATATTTTAATTTCATTAAGGAAGAATAGGTATATATTTATTATCACCTGAAATCAAATGAAAACCGACATTTGATTGAACACTCGTCGTCTGAAGCAGTACGCGCACTGAATCCGCTCGACTCGCATCGGCACGGCACGGCATTGTCGAACGTTTTGCATTGTTCCTATTTCAATAGACCTCCGCGCACTCATTCAGATCGAAACGGCAAAGACCGTTCGACTCGACTCGACTACGGCCGAGAGAACTAGTTGCTAGTCGAATCAGTGCGCGGGTAACCGTCGTGCCGATCCGACCCGTTCCGTGCGGATCCGAGTCGAGTGGATTCAGTACGCGTACTGCTTTATAGCATGTGAAGGATGACTTTCGTTGAACTGATCATGAATACTCTTTCATACTACTTCTTTCTTCAATGAGACATGGAAGATAGAATGCCTGCCCGTTAGTTCATCATAACTCCACAAAATCCGTTAAAGAAAACCATCAAAGGAAATTGAAAAACGCAATATCATTTTTATTCGTATAAGTATACCTCATTACTCTTCAGCACGTTCACATTTTCGATGTTCATTGAACACAACCGTCATATTTATTATCTCCGTCCCAGAATGGGAATTGCGACAAAAACAAGTCGGGAATTACGATGGTATATCTTTATAGGATCATTATCTTCCGAAACAAAATTCGTATGGAGCACGGGCCAAGTTTTTAGAGACATCATTGCTTGTACAGTCAGTTTATATTATCTTTAATGAATGACATCAAGGATGGAATGGTTATAGATGGTCAATTGTTATCTGCCTGTCGTTTTTCGGAAAATTGAAGAAAGTGTATGTCGAAAATGATGAAGAGTCGACCACGTTAATTTATACAGGGTAATGCAAAATTTTAAGTGACTATAATAAAAATATTTTAAGGTCATATTCCTGCAGTTGAAATACGATTTTTTTTCCATAAACACATGTCATAAAATTCACGCTCTCTAAGATACTGTTTTAATTTGCGCGATAAAAATCGTGAATTTTTAATTGTGGCTACAATTATGCATTAAATATTTAGGTAATTTTTTTTGGAATCTCTCTTCATTTCTTGCAGGTATACTTATTCCCGACAAAAATATTTAAAGTTGAACATCACCATTGAGTTGGCCATTAAAAAACCTATAATTTTGAATTCTTGCATTTTTTTGAATCAGCTAACCGTTGAAAAGCCGGTGATCTTGATGACAGGGGAATTTTGAAGAAACAAATTGAAATACTTGTTGAGTTATGAGTTTTTGTGCAAACTGTAAATCTCAAATTGTTAGCATTTGATGCATAATTGCAGAAAATTTATGTTTTTTGCGAAATGTTTGTAGCCTGGAGGGTGTGAATTTTAGGACACATGTTTATACAAAAAGTCTCATATTGAACCCAACTAAACTCCTTCCAAATATTTGTTACGAAGTTTGCAACACCCTGTATAAAGAGTTCCTACAGACAATGTGTCTGAGTTATTGCCTTGCTGATACACACACTTATGAAGAACCAAATGTATTCTCCAGAGGTTGAATCATACTTGTGTATAAACCAGGTATTATCAAATTACAGTTTTTGCTGGTTCCTATGATCGGATATGCCACGATCACCGTGTTTCTATAAATGAAGGTTTGAATGAATCCTGAAGCCAACATTGACAATTAATTCGGATAGCTTTTTTGAGCTTCAGTACTTCGACAGAGTCAGAAGAATTGTGAGAGTGGAGAAAAAAAATTATACTCATCAGTGTGGCAGAACTCATCAGTACATTTCTTAGTTCTCTGAGAATGAAAATCTTGATGTGAAACGAGCAATACAGTGAGGGATCCAAATAATTAGTCTAACTGCTGACGGCTCATTGATTCCTGTTGCCTGTCAAGAAGAGTTGATATGATTCGTTTGTCTTTCACTTAATTTCATACTGTCTGCTGCAGACCAATATTCTGCAATTCCTCCAATAGTTTTAATTTATGTTTTCCAGTTGATACATACATGACATTAAGACATATATGTAGATGATGAAATAAGTTGATGGCGTATATAATAAATAAAAAGGGCTCAAGCACGTTGCTTTGCGGTACCTTATGTTACCGTTTATGCACACTGACCGTCTACTGTTCCCAAGATGTCAATTTAAAAGAGCCAAGAAATACCTCTTTCAACGTATACATTCAATTTTTCCAATAAAGCATTGCGATTTACGTGGGCAAATGCTTTCATCAAGCCAAATGGAGTTATTACAGATTTACTACCGTCTTCAAAGCCTTCTAGTACAATTTTTCTATTGACTCAGCTATATATTTCATAGTGGGCCAGACTGACAAACAAGGCAATTTTTCAAGGTACATGAATAGTATGTCAAGCGTCAAACTTTAAATAAATAACAGCACTTCATGAAACACATTCCTCACGGTAACAGTACTGACATTGAATTGTGGGAAGAGGTACAGATTATAGATCTATTATGGTTTACACCATGTATATTTCAATTCAAATCCCAGGTACTAAGCCTGGAACAATATTCAACTGTAGAATTTACATATTAACCAATGGACTTCTACAATAATATATGGTTGGATCTGAGCTGAATTTTTTTGTTCAAAGGTTTCGGGGGTACGGAGAAATCAGGTGCCAAAACACTTGAATTTCAAATCATTATGGTCACATAATAAGGATTACGAAAATATGTGTCGAAAGGTTTTTAGGGTTTTTTTTTCGACAAAAAAGTATTCCTTCATTTCGTTTTGTTTTGTCATCTTCTACTTCCCATTTCAGTTATTGCTCCAATTTCGGAAATACCCTGTAGATTCTCTAACTAACTTGTCAGATGCAATCTGTTACTTGTTGCTTTGACAGTAGTTGTTGTCAAACTGAGATAACCTTGTTGTCTAAGGCGGAATATAAGTGCAAATTAAAATTTTTTACTTAATAGTTATTATTAAGGAAAGACAAATGCAAAAATCTTAAGCAGATGTAATAACCAATAGGCCTTTTCATTCAGATGACAAATGACTAACTTTGTTTACCTGCCAGGCCCAACGGCAGTGATGGCGAATATCTTTTCGTTTTAAAGGATATGAAATAATCTTTCCGAGTTGAGTTTTCCCATGGATAGTTGACTCGAATTTACATTGAGAAGAAAACTCACTATTGGAAAACATTCGTGTACCATTATTTCATCTATATTTTTTTTCTAGGTGTGTTGGCATCGACTGTTATGGCCATTAGCCACGTGTTCTGGATAGGCCTTGTTACTACCTCCATACGCCACCTTAGGAGCAGCACTGTCAATTATTAATGCAACAGTGAATCGTGGAGGATTAGCCCCAGCCAGCAACAAGATTCAATCACTCAGATTTATATCTGAAACTGAAAAAAATCTTGCCCTGCCTGGGGATCGAGCACGCGACCTTTCGATCACGAAGCCCCGGCGTTACCACTGCGCTAATCCCCGCCCCTTCATCTATAATCATCACAAAAAAATGGTATATAACATACAAAAATTAAAAATAAACTACGAGGTTTAGGAGGTATTATACGCCAATATATGCAGTTGCATTTGTCTGTTTTCAAGAAATTGACGGTTGACAGAATGTGGTCAGAATGTGGTCAGAATGTGGATATACCGCTATTTTTTTCAACTAAACCAATCTCAAATTGTAATTTCAAAACCTGGCAAATCGCTATTCACTTTTCCAATATCCAATCAGACTTTGGGTCTCAAAACGCATGCGCCTCAAAAAATCAACTGAATGAAAACGCCTAATTAGTAGAAGTGAGATTGTCTAGCTGTGTGCACATCAATATAATTGATAGAAGCAAAATTTGTATTTCGTGCAGAACAGTAGTTTACCTAACAAGTGCAGAAAGTGATACTTTTCGACACGCCATTGCAGATGGTCGAACGACGCGTTAGCGAAGTTCGGCCAGAAATCGCGTACGGAAAAGACACTCGTGTTAGGTACACTATTTTTTCTACTAGGGGAAAAAACACCCAAAAGTTAACATAAAGAACATTTATTATTAAATATATATTAAACTATACAACCATACTTGGAAAGCTTTCTATTTTAACCTTCTGCGACGCAATATTTAAATGTCAGTATAATCCGCAAAAACTAAACAAATCTACTTTTCCGCACTAAAATATTTTTTCCGCACTAAAAAGAGTACGGAAAAAAGTTTTCCGTACTAGTGCGCAAAAGTGACACTTTCAAAACTAAAATGAGTGCGGGAAAGTGGATTTTTCCGCACGCTAGTAGAAAATTATATTTATAAAATCATAGCAGAGCGCTTTCGACTAAAAAGTCATCATCAGGTATACAAGAGCCAAAACCGTAAAATCATCATGTGCCCAGAGGACGATGGAAGTGATTTAAATTTAAGACATTTTATAACATTAACAGATTAAAAGTCTGAGCAAGGATTAACCTGGATAAAATAATGTCCATTTGAATGTTCAGAATAGACATTCAAATGGACATGTATATTAGAATTATTTTATCCAGGTTAATCCTGGCTCAGACTTTCAATCTGTTAAAATGTTATAAAATTTCTTAATTTTAAATCACTTCCATGGTCCTCTGGACACATGATGTTTTTATGGTTTTGGCTCTTCTATACCTGACGAGTAAGCACTGATGATGACTTTTTAGGCGAAAGCGCTCTGTATATGATGATTTTATAAATATTTTTCTGCAAGAAATACAAATTTTGCTTTATTCAATTATTTAGTAGAACTCTACTGTATATACTTTATATCTGCAAGGAAAAACAACAGTAGTACTGCCACAAAGAAATGACTGTATGAAAAATCAGTCTATACTGAGTTGGTGTGATTAATTTACCAAAAAAGTTCATCATATAAAATCATACTTTGAAACTGTTCATGCGAATATATTTTATGTAAGTTAAACTGTCATCAGATATATCT
Organism: Chrysolina haemoptera; assembly: GCA_958298965.1. NCBI lineage: Eukaryota > Metazoa > Arthropoda > Insecta > Coleoptera > Chrysomelidae > Chrysolina > Chrysolina haemoptera. Next base: position 13,261,850 of record OY282587.1, read on the forward strand.
ACTTTATGTGTACTGATCTTTGAAAACTGTAAATTACAATTGAGAAAAAATAATATTGCTGTATTCCCCCACGGACAGAATCATAATGATATAATAGCAATATCGAACGAATTTTTCCCTTCCGTTGTTTTCACGAGACCAGTGTTTCGTTCGTAAGTGCCAAAGGAAAGCAACATAAACGCGCCCCACACGAATTTATTGCCATACCAAAATAATTATTCAAATTTTATATTTACGACCGACCTGTTATAACTGCGTAATGAGATTTATTACGCCGGATTACACCCGCTCTGGTCAAGTATGCATCTCACATATATTAATTTTGATATTAGTGATATATTATCGTGTGGCACAACAGCTTGTATTTCGTGCCGAAAATTACGGTGTTTATACGCTTCTGGAGTATTACAATAATAATTTCGGGTTTCACCTTGAGGCTTTTTGGAAAGAAACAGTTTCAGTGTATTTCCAGTAATATACTCTCAAAATACTACGAGGTATTGTCCAATTCAATGAAAAATAATCGAAAAGTTCAAAAAAATGTTCCATGAAAACATTAGGGCAATAATCATAACCGATGACTTGAATAGTCTTCTATGAATGGGATCTGTAAGATTCACTGTATATTTAGATTTAAGCTATACGCTCGGGTCAGTGAGCAAAAAGAGGTATAATCGAATACACAAATATAGGAACCGTCATATGTATGTGCAGATTTTAAGATTAGTTTGAAACTCCAATCTTATTGTATATTAGTTTTTCACAGACTGTACCAAGTTTTTCCTGCATAAACGTTAACCTTATCACTAGGTGTTCGTCATACGACTACTGCTCTCCGTGGGCGTGAATATTTTCGAATTGTACTCCTCGTCCGATACAGCTCTTTGGGTATTCAATTAAAATCAATTCATCGAGTTTAGCCATTCTGAAAATTGCAAAGATTTGGAACAAGTTGACCATCTGGAAGGTTTTCCCGAAGACACACAAAAATCCAAATTACTACAAATTCTCTCGATTCCATCCCCACCGTCAGTTCTTAGTGTGGGTTGAAACTGTTTTCAATCACAGGTTTCCTACATTTCCTCCACTCCTCTCCCTGACAACCCGCCTATGCTGTTAATCTCCCACTCTCAGTATTACGGCTCCATTTGTCTTATAAATAAACGGCTTATTCAACCGAAGGTGTCCATTTATTTCAGTTTCCGCATCCCTAAGGAACGAGTAGTCTTTCTTTCCCATTACCGAGCAAAAATAATCCTCGTTGTCATAACGACACCCCACAATGCCGCTTCCAACTGGGAAGGCTATTAGTAACAACCGAATTTGGTCAGGAAAACTGCCGGTAAAAAACTGATTGTGATCGAAAACATAAGCACCCAGATTGCAATTGTGAAACACTCGTTCACTTCGATTTTTTTTTCAGAATAAGAGGATATCTATCAACGGCAGTGGCATATTGGCCAGGGTTTCCAGGAAAACTTCAGATATGAAAATACTTGTTACTATTAATCTCACATAATCTTTTGAATTTAGTTTCGAAAACAGCTGGATATTTAATTTACAAATCAATTAAACCTCACCACACCTTTTGAAGCATTTCTTGGAATAATATAAAAGAACTTGAAAATGATGTCTTTCAAGGGTCCACCTTGAGCACAACTCTATTCTCAATGGCGAAGAGCCCACGCTTCACCCTTAAAGCGGGTCGCGTATTGCCAAATCCCCGTGCCGTACGAGCAAGCCGTGTTTTCCATGTTCTGAATCACTGGGGGCTTTGTGCGTGACGATCGCGCATTTCGTGTTGACATACCACCGTGCAGTACAGAGCACGCCGTGTATTCCAACCCGTTAAATCACCAATTTTCACATTTTTAAAGAAAGCTTAAGCCATTTTTCAACAATTCTGCCTCCTTCAATAACCATGAAAAAGTGAAAGTGTAGCTTTATTATGTTGGTATCTACTATTTTTGCTCTGTATTAGATTAGATTAGTTTGGGGCTTCCGTGCCATCAACACCGCGACCTTTTCAGATCTATTGTGTTCTCCCTGTGTTCTCCCTGTGTTCTCCCTCGAAATCGTGTAGAGTCTTTTATCTAGCCCTGTCTTCGTCACGAGACTCCATAGGCCAGTTTTCAGAATTACCATGTATCCGGGAGTTTTTGGTTTTTCTTTTCCCAGTGTTAGAAACCTTAGCCTTAACAAGCCCTCACAGTGGCATAGTATGTGTGCCGATGTTTCCTCTTCTTCCTGACAGAACCTTTATAGCATTTCTTCTGCCAGACCAATAGTACTCATATGTTTGTTGAGCCTACAATGCCCTGTGAGGAGTTCAACTATTATTCTAGTATTGCTCCTTCTTTGGTTTAGTAGATATTCTGTGAATGTGAACGGTTTTTTGATAAACTCTTTGGCCTGCCTCATTCCTGGTGAATCGTTCCACCATTCTTGAGATTTCTGTTGGATACATGATTTGGTGTTGGTTCCATGATTTGGTGTTGGTTTTTAGTACAGCTTTCGCTATACCGCAAGACGGTTCTGGGCCTTGCTTGCTCCTTCTCGAGCTAGTGAATCAGCCTCTTCATTACCTCTGTAACCTGTGTGTGCTGGTACCCAAGCTAGTGTCAGTCTGTTCTGCTCTTTTAGGTCTTCTTTGCTCTGTATTACATTGGGTTTTGTCTAACCATATGTACTATCGTCACTCGCAAAGCCCCGACGGAAACAGAGCATGGAAAACACGACGTGACCTGTACTGCACGGAGGTTTGGCAATACGCGAACGAGTCCACTCCAAACATAATTGACTTGGTGATTAACAAGAATGTCACGAATTTGAGTGAGCTCAACGCTGTATACCAAATAACTTCGTATCATGATCCAGTGGTATTTCAGTTGGAGTACAAAGGCGATGATATCCCCCCTATTCCGAAAATGACACAGACATACGAACTGGAAAGAGTTCCAAAGGCTTTTGAACATTTTTAAGGACGACAATGAGGAGGAAACGCTCACTCTAATTCATAACAATCAGAGAGCAAGAAGGCTCACTACCAAGAAAATTACTGAAAGAGTAGACCAGCAGCCGTTAAGGATCGGATCAGCTTAAGAAATTCAATCCGCAAAAAGTGGCAGTTCACTCGTGACTCCGTCCACAAATAAGACATGCTCCACCTAGCTACCGAATTTTCCAAGCTGATTAGAGAAACTAACAACAAAAGATGGCATGTTAAGTTGGAGAAGCTAGATCCTCGGGACAACATCTGTGGCAGATGGCCAAGTGTCTTAGCCGACGTTTCGTACCGGTCTCCGCCATAGGGAAGAGTAGCGAGCGTGTAGTGACGGACCCTCAGAAGGCCGAATTAATGACAGAATATTTTTCGGAAGTTCACCAACGGACGCCTGGTATAAGTGAGGGGCGCCAAAATACTACGAGGGTTTCAGCTATCAGCCTCATAGATTGGCCAAGTTGTTGACTTACTATAAGGAGCTGACGGAAGTCATTAAACGGATTACGATTATTGAGGCGCCTGGGCCAGATGGGCTGGACACTGTTCTGGTCGCCTGTACTTGTGTCATATCAGGAAAGATTCTACATGATGTGGAAGATAAAGAACCAAACCTGAACGAAGTGTACAGCATACAATGTTCAGATTCCACATCGACCAACCGAAAAAAACTATATAAGGAGCACAAAAAGCATACACAAAACCATAACATATTTCACCATTCCATGCAGAAAGTTGGGAACGGTGAACCCAGAGAAGCTTCAATCAACGAATTCTACCTTGTTATCCAAGTACAGGCGAATAGAACAAAAGGGCAGCTACCTATCAAAACCGTAATTATTGAAACGCAAATAACAACATGGAATCATTAAGACATTCTAACAGAATATAAGTGCGAACAGTAAGAGGGAACAAACAGTTTAAGTAGAGTCGTGAAGATGACTGCACTATAAAGCGCTCGCATATAATAACTCAAGGTTGTAAAACTTTGAACGTATCCTTTTTGTGACCAAGTGTGTATATTGAAATAATGAATATTAATTGCGATTGGTATGGCTATAATCATAGCATGGCATACTAGTGGAATCTCATTATAAAAATAATTGCAAAGCCATTTCAAATTTCAATTGGAATAGTAACCGATATTCAGACAACAAAAATCTCAAAACCAAAAGATGAAAATGAATATATATTTGAAAATCTACTCAATAATAAAAGGAGAAAACTATCGAAGAACGGCTAATTGTTTGAGAAATCTCCTGGCTTGAAGACCAAATCCCCGGAATTAGGTAACACTCAACATCTTGTGTGCATTCCCGAGACAGAGGGAATTAACGTGAACGAACGGTCAGCTAATTGGAGTCATTTGTTTTGCTGGTTCTGACATCTGGAATGGTGTCACTTCTCGGTGCTCCTCCTTATTGCGAAGCCTCGTATATTGAGGAAACTGTCGTCTGGTTATGATGAAAATTGGGGTTGTAAAATAACTTACGTTTATTTGAGAATAACAATAGACGTAAGACGAAATGTGTGGTCTTTTCATTAATTTTTTTTTCATAGGAATGATCCTAGCAATCAGTGATATCACGAAAAAAATGCATACGAAAAAATAGCGGACAATTTTTTTTGCTGAGAGAAATGCATTAAAAAAAAAAGAAATTTCCAGCGTTCTTTGGGAAGATGAATCTAAGACAACATACCCATATGAATGCACTACAGTACCAACAATAACGATTACTTGAACTTCGACAAACTTACTGAAAACTTGATGCGCACTCGTCGGACAACGGATTATAGTGCGTAATATATCCAGTGATAAGGCACTCAACATGAACGTACGCGCAGTTTCACATGTTCAGCTAGTTTGTTCTGCTGCACTTCTATATAGTATCACAACTGAAAATGTAAAACAATTCCTAATTTGAATTTCCCGACTTCCGTGCCTCTATCTGATAATCCAATAACCAGATGATTTCATAAAATTTCGAAGTGAGTCGAAACTTTTCTATTCAAATAGGACTTGTTTTCATCACCACCCAATTTGTCCTAAATTTGAGAAGAGGAGTTCAGGAAACTACTATAAAAAAGAAATTCCGTACTACAATCACAACTGAATTCATTGATTCAAACTGCTCTTGTTTCCAGAGTTATCGACCCTTCATTCATTTCACTTTACTTTCTTCAAGTTTGACGGGGAACAATATAATCATTCAATAGAAAGGTTCTTGAACGCCGTGGTATCATTACCGGAAACAAAGCATTCTGTCTTTCCTGTTAAATTGTTCCAAATGACCCGAAATCTTGGTAATCGTCTACTTCGCCTGTTATTGATGACAGGTATTATCTGGCACTGGACCACGGATTTCCAGCTCGACGATTCTCCACTGTTTTCCATTGGATTTTTCACCTGATAAAAAGCTTTCTTTCGTTACGGTACGGTATCCTACTCCCCTGCCATTATCCCGTCGGAGTTGAGTGAAAAAGATGTCCATTAGGAGAAACGATATTATTGGGTAAGCGATTTTGAAACTATCGATGACGTTCTTCAAAACAAACTTGGTTTTGAGAACATTTCTTAAAGTGAAAGACTTTTATACAAGTCGTTCAACTATGCGGGTTCGACATGGACCTGGATGGTTGGTGGAAGAGCAATTCCTGCCTTTTGTTAGGTTATAAGCTAATTGCTGTACCTGCAATAAAATCATTTAATATTATTATTTATTATCAGTGTCCATTTCCTACTACGTATTTGGCTACTGCCCAAGACATTCTATATATTGCCCTAATTTCCATATATATTTATGTATAAAAATTGAGAAAATATACACGCCGTGTTTGGCCATAATAGCTGAACTTTTGAGAAAAAATCTAAAATACTAATTTAGTTTATTTCTATTTGTTTTGTTAGTTGCATACAATCACTACTAGGCTAGATACTAGAACTGCGAATAATAATTTTGACAAAATCATAAAATATACAAAAAATCGACAAAATGCTACTAATGACTAGATGTTCGTTCAAAAACAACATTGAAATATCATATAGGTTCTGAATATTAGTATGATTTCATAATAATTGAACAATCATTAAATTGGATGTAATGACAAAAAAACTAATTCCATAAAAAGAGGGATGTTTTTAAAAACTGATAAGGCTGAAGAGTCACCTTATCTGAGGTTTGAAAGGAAATTACCAACAATAAGTTTTCATTTTCCTCTGCTACCATCGACGTCATAAATAATAGTTAGAGTGTCTATCGCCAAAAATTTTGCTGATAGATCTCTCTCCAAACTTTCTGTATGGCGTCTTTGCACCAAGTCTAACACCGTTTTTTGTTTCGAAAGCGTTTAAAAAAAAAAATACGATTTTTTTTAATGTGTTTCTCTCGTGTTTTCTAACTCAGGTGCTAAATTACAGGGGGAGAGTTTTTACGTCGTTTTAAGAAAAAAAGTTCCTATGAACATATGTCCAGAGTTGCTTCGTTTCTGAGATACAGAACTAAAACTGCGAATAATAATTTTGACAAAATCATAAAATATATGAAAAATTGACAATATGCTAATGATGACTAGATGTTCATTCGAAAACAGAATCAATATATCATATAGGTTCTAAATGTTAGTCTGAATTCATAATAATTGAACAATCATTAAATTGGATGTAATGAAAAAATTTATTCCATAAAAAGAGGGCTGTTTCTAAAAATTAAAAAGGCTGATGAATCACCTCATCTGAGGTTTGGAAGGAAATGACCAACAATAAGTTTCCATTATCCTATGCTACAATCGATGCCACAAATAATACTTGGAGTGCCTAAAAATTTTACTTATAGATACTCTCTCCAAACTTTCTGAATAGCTCCTTTGGACCAAGTCTGCTACCGTTTTCCTATATGACTTTTTTTTGTTTCGGGGGCGTTTTTCAAAAAAAAAATCGAATTTTTTCTGTGTTTCCCTCGAATTTCCTAACTGAGGTACGAAACTGAAGGAAGAGATTTGTTAGGTCGTTTTAAGAAAAAAAATTCCAATGAACATATGTCCGGAGTTGCTTCGTTTCTGAGATAAAGGGCGTTGAAGTTTTTTTTAACGCCATTTATCTCAGAAACGAAGCAACTCCAGGTATACATTCATAGGAACTTTTTTCGTACCATAGTTGGGAACACGGGGAAAACAAATAGGGAGGAGCCACTTGTATAAATATCTTCATTTCAATAGTTGACGGCCTAATAGTTACTTTTTCATGAACTTCTCAATAATTAATGAAATTGTACCACGCCGGTCATCTGAAAATGTTTCTAATACTTAATACTGCCATTTTGTTTTTGATGTATTTTTTTATAAGAATCAAGTGAAGTATATGGCAGACTCACTCAAGTGCCAAAAATCATAAAATGTAACATTCAACGCCCTCTATCTCGGAAAAGACTAGCGTGCCAACAACACTGATAATATATTTCTGACGTTTCAATTGAGATGTTCTTGAATAGAATAGTGAAGGTTCTAGTGAATATTTACTGAATGCGAAAGATGATCATAATAATTTTCGTTTTATTTGTTTTAGAGCCTCATTTTGAGTAAACGTGTATGATGAAATCTAGTAAGTGTTAACCTACCCAAGACTCATTTCAGTAAAAATAATGTTGATGCCAATCCCATAAGAGGTTTTTCCGTCGACCGTTCATTTATGATGCACTTTAACGCACTCAAAATCGTTGATTAATGACCCCTGTTAATGAATGATTTTCTATTAATCAACGATTTGTTTATATGCAACCCAACATACATTGCTCTTATACATTTTATATTGGTTAGTACTATCTGTCATTATTTATTTGTCAATTTTCAAATAAAATTTCAGAAAATGTTCATTACACCAGTTGTCACTCATAACCATATATGGTCCCGTGGCGTAACGGTTAAGTTCACCTGTCATGCAACACTAATGTTGAGAGTTCAAAACCCATCGAGGGTAATTTTTTTTTTTTTATTTCAATTTGAAAATAAATAATAAAAAATTATAGAAAACTACCACTAAGAAAAATTAAACTATCTTTGAGTAGAGTTAATATAAATAGGAAATAGTGATTGTTTTTTATCGTAACGTTGGATAAATAAACATTGAAAGTGAGATATATCTCTATTTTCGAAAACTACTGTCGACGGAAAAGTTTTGTAACAAACTCGTGAATTAAAATGGCGATTAACAATCTCAAACATTAACGCGCTCGCTCCGCTCACGCGTTAAATTATCTCGATTGTTAATCGCCCTTATTAATACACTTGTTCGTTAAATAACCATTAATATGCATCAGCATATTTTAAAATACTCAGAGGCAAATGTTGCTTGCCTCATAATTCGATGAGAAGTTATATCGATTTTCCGGTTCCTCCATAACTGTCGAGAAAGCAAAAATGAAATAATGAATCAAACCAGACGAGCATACCTTTTATGTGATATCAAAAATGTTTGTTCCGACGGTGCTATCAGAAAGTCCACTGAAAAGTCATCATATTACAAAAGTAAGTAGGTTTTGCATAAAAAATTCTTCATAAATATTAATTACGAAGAAATTGTACTAGGCAAATCCTGAAAAAACAAATATCATGCTAAAACTTCGAAATACTTCTGGTCATGCTTCATTAGTTTGCCCCTACTCACGGTTGAAAAAATCTTGAAGTCGATCAAACACTCTCGAAAATCCCTAGCCGAAATCGTTTAGTCTCCACCGAGAAAATAATCACTTAACATATCCTTACCCTTCGCTGGTTTTCAACAATGCACAATTCCAAAAAGAAATTGCGGGACGATATCACTTTCGAACCCTCACACCATAATAGCTCGATCCGAATTCTAAGTAGGCGGGAGAGAACACCTGAAAGTGCATCAAATACCCTCGAAAGGAATATCAATGCAATGAATGGAGAGAAATTAGTCCAGGAACGAAGGGTTTTATCCTGACTCTAATACCAATAGAAGTGATTTATGGAACACAAGCAGCTTTTGGGGAAAATTTCAAGAAAAAAATTGTTCTGCACGCGAGTACCTATGGAAGGTGGGAAAATTTCCCGGGAACACTTGGAAAATCGGTATTCCATCAATAACTTAGAAGGGGTTGAAAATTTCGATATAATGTATGGAAACAAACTTGTAGAACGTAAACATATCCATAAAAAACGTTTTCGTATATTTTTTTGACAATTTCTTCCTATGAGAGATAATGAGCTATAATTGATATTTTCCGATTTCCGCGCAAACAACTAGGGATATCATAAGATTTACCCGTCGTTTTTGGGCGAAAATTCATAAACTAAACGGTATTTTGAACGAAAATCATTCAACAAATATCATATATAACTGGCGGGTGTCGGTAGTTGATAATCGAACGTGAAATATTGATCTTTGATAAATAAACAATGTGATTTTATGAATATTTTATATTTTCCTATAGAATTAGCTCTATGAGATGAATTTGCTCAAAGATTCAGTAGGTCAAATTTGAACAAATATAACATTCATTCCCAATTTATCTTGGGCCTAACTGAATAAAGTTTTTCTGTACCCGTTGTTTTTTAGGTCGCTCATTTTTCATCTCCGATGTATGCACAATCGACGTAAAAATATCAATGTTGATATTTCTGAAATAGCGTACTGGTAATTTTATTGGCAAGGCCCTGTACTTTCAGAATGTGTATCTGAAAACCTCTGATAATAAAGTTTATATATTTATCATTTTCTATCTCTCCCGAAAAATTTCCCGAATCAAAAATCAACGGGAACAGAAAAACTTAAGTTATTTAGGCCCAAGTAATTTATGGAAAACCCATTTTGCGAGTTTTCCGGGAATTTTACCCACTTTCCAAAAATAATTTCTATTGTTCTATTGTCAGGTTTTAGTAACACTTTCGCTACAGCGCTTGGACTAAACTGTGAGGAGGTGAAGGAAAACCAGTCTGCTGTGATGGGGTAGCTCTGAGCGATTTCCCGATAAAAATTGAAGAGTAATTGCGGTCGGGAATTGGGTATTATTTTTCATCATAACAGTCTGTACAGAACAAGAGAATGCCATTGGGAATCGCAAATGGAATACGGGTCGGGGAAATCGTTTCTAAATTGATTAGAAAAGAAAATATTGAATCATATTATGTTTCTTCAGAACTCAAGTTAGTGAATAATGAGTTACTGGGGCTGACTTTTTGTTTTAAAATTGTTAAAATTGTTTTTTCCGTCAACCAGCTGTCGTTCCCTTACGAACGGCAGCCCTCAAAAGTTGAAACTTGTGCGAGCCAAGGACTAACGAGGTCTTACCTTTTAACGTGCGATTCCTAGCACTTTCTCGGGCCATCAGATAAGAATTTGAAGTCGCTGAGGATTCGAACCTAGCCGACCAGCAGTCAATGGTTTTGAACGCTTCAGTCTCAACCACTGAGCTACTTGACCCTTTGAAATACTAGAATGGAGAAGTTTATTTTTTCTTCAAGAAAAAACGTATCCACTAATTGGCTGTTGGCGATCGTACGTTATTGGAAAATCTCGACAAAATATTATTACTAAGACGAACTGAATGGTTAAAATAATTGTGAAGGAGAACCGGTTGTTAGAAATTCAAACGTAAGAATGAAACCTTTTTATTAGTATTATATACTCAATTTTGTTTCAGTAGGTGTCAATTTTTATTGGGTTTCTCAAGTATGATTACATGGCTCAGTAAGCTTGATAAATATCAACGGTTTTAGTATGTTTTATTCCATTCAGGCATGAAAAAGAAAAACTGGTTTCAAATGGGATTTAGCTGGGATTCAAACCCGGAATCTCTTAATTTTCAGTCTATTTCAGTCTAGTGCATTACCCACAGCGCAACCCATTCCTATTTCAGGGACCTGCAGCCCTCTCTTTAAATTCGCTTATGTTAGTATATGTGGGAAAAATATTTTAGTACTCTCCATCATCATCCCGGGTTCATATCTCAGCTGATTCACATTTTTACTGAGTTTTCAATTTTTCATTTCAATATCTGAATCTTTGCGAACAAATATGAGGCATTTATTGAATACTCTGCAAACACCATTAGGATATTATAGTTCAATGGTTGGAACAAAATTATTCTTATGTAAGATGTTGCGGGGAGTCAACTTAAGTCAAATTATACTTCATTGACGAAGATTGAAAAGTGACTATGTGGATACATATTGTTTCAAATCTAGTAATTCGTGTGGATAAATTCGGAATAAATAAGTATATGATATACGACGAGTGTATAACCAAGACCAAACTGGGTGGTGATCACCTGGAGGACACGACAAGTTGAGGTATATGATTATTACGAAGGATGAACATAGGAATTTTTGTATTGCAATAAAAATAATAAATAACATTTCAAAATTAGAGGCCTTATAGACGTGTGTTCGGACGTGAGTATATATTGATATTTTCGGAATCACTAAGCCCTAAGCCTTTTCGTCAAATGCTACTAAACACTAAGCACTGAATTAGGAAAGTGCTCGGGAACACCATGCTTAGGAGCACAATGCTTAGGACCAAAAAGTGCTTCGAGCTTTCACGAGCACTAAGCACTGTGCTTTGGGACAACTATATTTCAAGAAGCAATATTTGGTAATATGACAGATAGGCTGATTGTTATACTTGCAAAGTATTATGGTAATGAATAACCGAGTGAATAACATTACATAACTTATTTTGAAAATGAGAGGAAAAATTATTGTAACTCTGAAAGGAAATATATGACCGCCAATAACGGAAATATCAAATATTGAAATATAATACAGTAATCAGTACGTTAACATTGTTATGATAAACATATGCGACTACTAACAATTCGAAAAAAATATACTAAATACTTTGAACATTTCTTGAAAATAAAGTAAGTACTCCAGATTTCTCTCAGTGGGAATAATTACAATTATATCAAGGATGAGCATGAATACAATCTCATATTTGAAGTGAGGAAAGTCTGCAGAAAAACAGAAAACGAATCTCAAATGAGTTTCCTATTTCAGTAGATGATGTTACGTCTGTATCACAATAACACAAAGAAAATACTGCTTGAATACAAAATTTCAACTAACGAATGAAAAATAATATTAATCCAGATGAACAAAGAAACGTATTAGCAATATGTAAGTAATGATTTATTGAGACAACACAGCACGAAAGAAAACATTTATAGCAAGTTCCCAGACCTTGTTATAGATGATCAGAAGTTCTATTACCGAAGTAAATACAAGACCAGCACAAACTAATGATCCAGAAAACTTGATGATTGGCACATAATTATTCCAATTTGAAACTTAAATGGGTTTTTCACATCATTTCCACCGAACAATTACTCAGTCAAATAAGCAGATCAATATTGAACAAATTACCCAGAAAGCGAATTCTTCAGAAAATCGCGTAGATTTCACACGAATCGAATACCCGTAACGATTTATAATAATTTAAGGGTAATTGAAATTTCTGCTCTTGAAAGGTCTATTACGAAACGATATAAATTACAAAAACAATAACAATCGTATCGAACACACGACGGTATCGTTAATCAAAGGTGGCGTTGTTAATGCTATTACGATTTGTAACACGAAGGGGTATTGAAAGAAGGTAAATCAGGTAGAAGCGATATAGCAAAGGATTTGTGAGGTATCTACACTATCCGAAAAAAGTTAGAACCTATTGCTCGTAATGTACATCCGTGGGATCTTTAATAATGCTAATAATAGTGAATGATGAAATGAAACCATTTATTTACAATCGATATTAATTATATAAAAATGGATTCAGTATACTGAGTAGGCTGTAAATGAACAATAATCACAGAAAAGATGTGTTGTTGATTACTATGCATAGAATTCACAATTGGTAAGCCAATAACGCGGCTTTTTTCGAAAGAATCCTATAAATCCATTCTACCCCGGCACAACAGATTCTGTATTGTCCTCTAAAATATTTTGGCAGAATATCCAAAGAAATACAGAATTCGACATATTCGTAGCATTAAAATCTGGCATGATGATAGGTTTTACTTTAATATTATTATTATTCCAGATCGTGGCCCCAGTCCGCCCAATACTACCTGAACAACACAAAAGACACACTTCAGCCTTCAAAACCAGAGATCGAAAAGATAATAGCACTTTTTCGGATTTGAAGAGGGAGCTTTCATTTTCCATCGAGAACGTATTCAGAAAAGTTGTATACAAAATTAACCAGGAGAAAAATATGGATTTTTTGCTGAATGTTAAAATAAATTGACTGTTTAATGTTTATCGGCCAGTAGCACTTGACGAATTTCGGATCATCTTGGAATTTTTTCAAAAATTTTCGCATCTTTCACTTCTAAAAAACACACGAAAAGTAGGAAAAATTTCACCTCGAAAAAGTATCTTTACTCAGTGAATGTCAGAGACCGATTTTTCAAAAACAACATCAGTAGTGTAAAGTTTCCTTAGCTGAAATCAAATTACAAAGTATGAGCTTCAAAACTGGTGAAGGACTGCATAAGATACTGCCTAGAATTTCTATATAGGTCCTTCAAAAAATTGTAAAAGAAAACCCAATAGTTGAAGGAATTCATGGATGGATTCCATATTCACACCCAAGATTCTGAAAGTTCAAGTCTCACCCTTCAATCCCCCCCCCCTCGTTTGATTTATCAAAATCCGTTTAGCAGAGCCTCAGTTATGCCAGTTTCAACTTTGGAAACATTATGTCTTATTTTAAAACGTGAGCGTTTCTGACACAAGCGATGTTATGACGTTCCAAAGTAATTTCAGAAAAAATCTTTTTTTGTAAATAAATTAATAGAACCTTTTTTATTCAAAAGTTACAGCCCGAAAAGCGTCGGAAAACTCGTTGAACCGAATTTTCTTTTGATTTTGACGAAATAGGGCCCGGAACTCATTGGAAACCTTTTCCTCTATTGTCCAACTGAGCTCATACCAAATTTTATTACCATCCAATTTTTTGAGCAGAAGAAGTCTATCCTGTACTAATAAAATACTCTGTTGAAATAAATATATCTTTTTATCTTTTTAGCTTTTAAAAAGCAATACCTACAATACCTTTTCTAATATTATTGATTCATCAGACTGTAAAGTTAATACTGTCTCAATAAAAAGTCGAATTCAAAGGTTTGCACCTCGTTTCATCGGTTGCACTCAGCAAGATGCTCAAGAGGGATTACCATACTTATTGGCTGGTTTACGTGAGGTCTTAAATGGAATTAATGAGAGGCCTGAATTCATCTCATTAGGCAGTGAGTATTCTATTTTTGATATGGATTTGATGTTAAGTGTATTATTGGATGAAAAAAAGGTTTGTATTTCGTGCAGAAATTTATTTATAAAATCATAGCAAAGCGCTTTCGACTATAAAGTCATCATCAGTGCGTACTCGTCAGGTGTACAAGAGCCATACCATAAAAATATCATGTGTCCATAGGACCATGTAAAAATTTAAAACGGGACATCATATGATTAACACTTTAAAAAATCCTTATTCCTTAAACAAGTTTGACAGTATACTAAGTTCAGCAGACATGTGTTACTCTGCCTGTTGCAACTTTTATCCAACTCAATCCTGGAATAAGGATTTTTTAAAATGTTAATCATATGATGTCCCGTTTTAAATTTTTACATGGTCCTATGGACACATGATATTTTTATGGTATGGCTCTTGTACACCTGACGAGTACGCACTGATGATGACTTTATAGTCGAAAGCGCTTTGCTATGATTTTATAAATAAATTTCTGCACGAAATACAAACCTTTTTTTCATCCAATTACATTGGAACGTGCACACAGCTTGACAATTTTCACTTAAGTCTATTATTGGTTTCCAAATGTATAATAATACACAATAACTTAATTGTGTTATCAGGTAAGGAAATGAAATTGCAGACATACAATTTGCCTTATTATTAAATCAAAAACAGTTCTGAAACAGCATTATTACAAAAAAAAGTTCTCAGAAAAATTGTCGATCTTATATATAGATCATCCGAAGTCGACTTGTTATATGGTAGTCTGCAAACAATGTCTCGTTTTATCCGAAACCGTAAAAGTTCCTTTATGAGATGTCTTTTGACAAATTGCTCGAAGTTAGTTCCAGAACATAGGAGAAGGATAAAATCGAATAACATGAATAGAAAATGCATCTGAGCTATTGAGTTCTTCTCGTTGCATGAGTTACAGATGAATACTTTATAAGTAGACCTAAAATGAATTCACATTGAAATTGATGATGTAAACAAAAGAGCTTAGGAAAAGTTCGATTTCAGGTCAACTGTCATTCAAGCTTAGGTCGTCAATTAAAAACCCTTCCACACAACACCAAAATTATGGAGAGTAACAAGAAATCCTCTTTTGTACTGTATATCTAATATAATGAATACGTTTCGAGAATTCAGTTGTCCTGATTTAAAGATTTCGGAAAATGCATCTGCTTTTAAATATATATTTTCATCATCTCAGAATAGTGTTCTATAAAAAAAAAGTTACGAAATGTGTTGGTAGACGTTTCTGTTTTTGAAAAATCAATGAATACTGTGCTTTGCTCCAAAAGCCGTAGTTTGAATGGCCTTTTCAGCCTTACCCTTTCAAGATAATAGGTGTTATTTTGAAAATGCTAAAATTTAATGGACTAGTTGGTTCCACATGACGATGACGATGACGGTGGCAAATTTCATCATGCTGTAAATGAGTGTCTAATATTCAGTATACTCTCAAAAATATTCATCAACCCACCATTTCAAATTTCACTAAAAATTGAAATTCTGTGTTCTCAATACGGTTTATATCATTCATAAATTTTAGAAATAACAGTTTCAACAGAAAACTAATTTTAGCATTCTCAGCAGTGCTTTTTGTTTAATAAAAATCATATTTAATGTGTTAGCTAGTCCCCAGACTACAATGTTATGAAATATGATCGAGTACAACTTATTTATAAATATCAGTGATTTGTATGTAACTTATTTTTGAGAGACTTTATCATATATAACAGATTCAATCTTTCCCACTTGAACATTGTATGTTCTTCTCATGTAAAGAGTGAGTTTACAAGAATATTGTCAAACTGGACATTTCTTTAGATTCGTTTCGGAAACTGATGGAAATCTTGTAGACTTCGAGATGAATTAAAAAATTGCATGCATACTGTTTTATTCAGGTTCACGATGAGCATGACTCATCTCATATGTTCAACAAATAATTAAATTCTATTGAAAATCTTTTGATTGTATCATATCTTAAAATGTTTAGCTGGATAGGTTGATATATGTGTTATCTGCGCGAAGATATATTTATCTATGACCCATATTAGTAAAAAGACCATTCATATATCGTGGAAATAGTGGTGGTCTAAGAACGCTGCTACCTTCAGAGGGTCCCAGCCGTAGTTACGAGGAACTTATCAGACATTACTCAACTTTGCTTCACTTGGAAACATTACTTTGAGAGAAATTAAAAATCTTATTTTTTTTTGTTTTGTCAAGAGATAACATCAACAGTTGTTCACGGAATTTATCAAATATAAATTCTGAGAAATTGAATATATTTAAGAACATATCCAATAGCTCAACTCTTTCCAAAAATGCATTTCCAATGTTGTTGGTTGAAACCTCTACATTCCAGAGAATAATTTTCGTTTCGTTTATTTGGTTTTAAATTTAGTGCCAAATTCTGATAGAAGGAAGAGATTGCATATGTTATTCTCATATCATACACCACAGAGTAAGGATTCGACAGATCGTCTACTCAAACTCAATAATTTGTTGATGTTTCATGGCAGTTTTATTATATCCCATGGCAGGTATTTTAACTGGCGATTCTATCGATTATCCATGAGAGTGGTGGGGAGATTTTCAAATGAATCGAGCGAGGATATGGATGAACTTCCGTCGTCACTTCAATCAATCAATCAATCAATCATTTATTTGTTTTTTAAAAACTACAGTTTTTATAACAAAGGGTTTGGTCTTAACAATATATCGGATGCTAAAATCTAGTTAACGCATTATTACAGAGTTATATTGATGAGAAATAACAATAATAACTATAATAATAGTACAGAGTAAGTTCCATTTATCGGGCAAAGTGATTACAAAAAAAAAAAAATTCAGAGAGAACAACAAGCGGTTGTTGCCCTACTAATTAATGATGTAGATAAAAGTAGGATGGGATATCAGTATCAGTTATGTCTATACGTATAAATAAATATTAAGCAAATAGATCAAGAGAAAATAAAGGAAGAATCAAAGAAAGAAATTTACTTCAAAAAACTCAGCGCTTTTTTGGTACCTTCCGGTTGTTGAGCTTCATGGTGAACTTCTTGGCGAAACAAGTTTGTGGACTAACGAAAATTTATAATATCATTCGTTCCGTCGTCACTTTGATCTGGACTACTGTGTGGAAAACTTGTGGGGTTTGGAGAATTTTATTTCTCAGTCTACCTTTTTTGGATTCTGTTATAATCCCCACATAAAAGTTGCACCACGTTTGCCCATCCCTTTTGTCGAAGATGAGTGATTTTTACCGGCAAATTAAAATCAGAATTTGTGTAAC
This sequence comes from Chrysolina haemoptera, assembly GCA_958298965.1. Lineage (NCBI taxonomy): Eukaryota > Metazoa > Arthropoda > Insecta > Coleoptera > Chrysomelidae > Chrysolina > Chrysolina haemoptera. The sequence continues at coordinate 13,279,427 of OY282587.1, forward strand.
AGTGTATATAGTAAATGTTTTCTTTCACTATAATTAATACAGAAGACTAAGATGTCTAAAAACCCTGGTGTACCGACTGATTAGAAATTGTTTAGAATATTTTGAAAACAAAACAAATGAATTAGTGGTCTACTTTTGTAATCGACTCCAGAGATGGAGTCCTCGTTCTCGTGTCAACACTGTCAACTTTCAAGGACATGGTGATTGTGATTGCTAATTGAATTTTAAGGAATATTATTAAACTTTTGTATGCCATACAAAAGTAATAGTCCATACTCGAAGTGGAATATCAAGTTTTATTGAAAAAATAACACTACTAAAATTGTTCCAAAAAAAATCTAAAAACCATTTGAAAGTCAATGGTTTTGTAGTCTTAAGTCTTAAGTCTTATATTATTGATGTGTTTTTTCATTTTCCTTAGATTTTAATAATTTTGATCATGTTCCGTTTTTGTGCCGACAATCCAGAAAGATGAACAATGTGGGTAACTAATTTATATTCAGTACAGAAATTGAGTACTCACCACTTAGGATCTGAACGTACTTTGAAACAGACATTTCATTTCAATACGCCATGCATGTTGACAATATTTTGTTTTCTAATCAATTCATTCAACTCTGGATGCGTTTTTATATCTTACCGTTTCTTGAAATCTTCCATAAGTAGCGAAAGTCCGCAATAAAGTAAAAAATATAAATTTGTCTCCATTCCCACTGAAATCTATCAATGTTTTGTCTTGAGTAAGCTTGTATTTTCCATGCATTCCTTTTATTTTGAATTGGTGAAATCTTTTTAGTGTAGTTGATCAAAAAATACACTTTTCTGTCGAACAAAATTGCACAATAGAAATATTTTCACTATTACATGTCATATTGAACGGTTTTTTAAAAGTGGAAGAACAATATTCAAATAAACTCAAAGCCACAAAATTATTCTTTATTTCTGTAAAAAAGTTTATAGTGAAAACTCGGGCACAAATGTACAGATATCAGCGCGAGAGCATGCGCTGCGCATAAGATTGACAGGTGCTGATGGTGAATTTCCATGCGATGCAGCTGAACTGAAATACTTCTATGTGAAATGTGAGTTAATTATATTTCAGCAAAAAAATTAATAAATCATGTCGAAAATATAACAAATAGAACTGATTGGGGACAGTGATTCCGTATATTCCAATAATTATATTGTTTTATTAATTTCATGTTGCGTGAATTGTGGGCAAAACTTTAAACTTCTGTTCATGAAAATTAACCCTAACAAGAAAACCGACGGTGGCGGTGCACTCAAGTGTCGCGGAATATTCGAAAAACAGCCCACGGATTCATTTGTTTTCTCGTAATCAAGTTGGCAAATGTCTCTCGTTATATCCCACAGATTTGCAGGTATAAGTCGGTACACCAAGGTTTTTAGGCATCTTACAGAAGACTATAAGAAATAATTTCTTGTAGGGTCTTTGGTGGAGTTTATCTTTGGTGGAATTTATCTTTGGTGGAGTTAATCTGGTGGAGTTATAACCTCGATGGTAGAGTTGAGCTAAACTCTTGTTTTTGAAGTAGATTTTTTTGTGGAATCCACGTTATTTGATAGAAAATATCCTGGAAGAGTTTAATTTCTTCGATGGGGTCAGTGGAGTCGGCAATTAGAATAATAATTTCCTTGGTACCTATGACTCAGAGACCTGCCAAAAGAATTTCTATGCAGGGTGTTGAATGTTGAAGCCACTGTCAAGAAAAATTTCGCCACATAAAACCTGTTTTTGTTGAAGAGAATTCCTGTTAGTTCATTTTCAAGAGAAGATCACGGAGGGGTTCTTATAGAAAATACCGTAGCACAGAGACGTCCATAACAGGCTTAAATTTGATTTACCTGATCAATAATACTTTTTACATAGAGTATACCAATCAGGTATTTATAACATTACTTTTTCACCATTACCATAAGCTTCACTATTGGAAAATAAAGATACATTATTGTGAAGTTCTTACATAGTACTATGCAACAGCGGATAAGGTAAGGTTCTTGGTGGTATACATATTCATTTTGAAGGTATAAATAATATTCATATATATTTGTAACAATCATTTTTATGAAATGGCGCCTGAAAACTAAATCATTTCACTTCTCACCTTTGGTCGACTCTCTTGATTGTTTGACGTACATATTTTTTATATGCATTCTACAAAAAAAGGTGCTGCAACATCTAGTAGTCAAAAAAGACACACACTTCAAATTGATAATAACCTTGAAAAACAGACATTACACCAATAATTTCATTTTATTTTCACCAAAAATAGCATAATCTATCAATGTTCTCTACGCCTCCGAAGATATTTTGTAATATTTTCTAGTTGGCCACGTTGCTCGTACGGCAAACATAATAATCAAGGACTCCGTTCTGAAACCTGCGATATGACATTTTAAAATCTACTATCAGCCTTCTTTTGTGCCATAAATTCACATATAAAGTTCGGAAGATTTATGTGAAAACAAAGTCATGCCGGTTTCCGTGACATTTGTTTAAATTTATCATCCGACCTATGTCGAAAATGTCATATACGTGTACATTATTTTTCTAGAAGCGAGCATGTTTTTTGTCGGACATCATATTCATCGCTTCTATGTAGGAAATTGGAAAGTTCGAATGTTTGCATTGTGACGATATCAATGTATCGGCGAAAATGATGGAAGGTTTGCACGAAGAGAGAAAACCCCATATACAGAGTTATATTTTAGCTGTTTTAGAAGAGGGGAATATTTCATCAAATTGTCCCCCTGGAACTTTTCTGTCTTCGTTAATCGAAATTATGTCTATTTCAGTTTCAATAAAATTATAGCCTTTCGCAAGTATGTCCACTTCCACATAATGGAATATTTGTTAATTTCACATGCTGAAATATTTTTTAGCTTCAGGAAAATAATAATAATAATTATTATAATAAATTTATTTCTTTGTTTAACATACACAGAGTATAATGACATTACACAATGGAAATGTAACAAAGAAAACGTCATCATAAAGCATAGATAAAAACAGAATGCAAATATACAGCTTGACAAATATAGGACTAAAAGCAGTACGCGCACTGAATCCGTTCGAGTCGGATTGGCACGGCACGGCATTGTCGAACGTTTTGCATTGTTCCTATTTCAAAATACCTCCGCGCACTCATTCAGATCGGAACGGCAAAGACCGTTCGACTCGACTCGACTACGACCGAAAGAACTAGTTGCTAGTCGAATCAGTGCGCGGGTAACCGTTGCGTCGTGCCGATCCGACCCGTTCCGTGCCGATCCTAGTCGAGCGGATTCAGTACGCGTACTGCTAAGATCGCCACGCCTATCGATTTCGTACAAAATTATATCTATTGATATCATTTCATGAATATAATAAGTGAGTGAGTTTTGCAAATTATGCGAGTCGAACAAATAAATATTTTCATAACGTATTTCGTACAAAATTTTATCTAATGATCATTTCATGAGTATAATGTAATGGTTTGCTCCTGATATGGGACAGTGGCATTGACACTTGTCAGAATGAATATTTAATAAGCAATATCAAACGTGTCAGACTTATGTCAAAAATGAGTAGTTGTTCCGACGAAATAGCGTCTGATACAGAAGAATCGGCAAATAAAGCAAAAAATGAATTACTAATACCACAAAAATCTAAAGTTAGATATGACGCAGCAAATCCTGTTCCTGAATATTTTCAAAGATAAAATTATTAGTTTCTTATTCTATTTCATTACACAACTAGTTGGTTAATGAATATTACACAACTCATTTTCACTTGTCTCAAGTGACAGTTTTGAAAAAACTGACGTTTCATAATTCACAAACGTCATGTAAAACCTGACTTTTCGAAACTGAATTAGATAATAGTTATTTATGATACAAGTGTTAAAAGTGGCATTTTATTTTGTGAGTGGGGAATATTGCGAAACGAGCGTTAGCGAGTGGAGCAACCCCACGAGCAAAATAAAATCACTTTTAACAAATGTATCATACAAAATTTTTTGTTCAACAGTTACTGCTAGTAAGAAAAAAACAAAAAAAAAATAAGATCCAACACACGATCCTTGGATTACAAGTCAGATGCTCTACGGATCTAGCTACATGGACTTTATAATTGACAACCATATTTTGTATTTCAAATCTAAATTGCAAGCATGACAGGCAGGTAAAAAACAACTGCCTAATAATTGTTGTTTATTAGTTACTTACCACAAATTAATAAACGATCCTAGCTTCTTTGTGTTCGTAGCTATTACTGTTGCAAATATAAATATAATGGAAGTTGGAATGGATGATTCAGATGATTTTCTTCCACCAGAAATTCAAGAAGCTGCAAACAGAGCAACTTTAGATCTGTTGCCTGAAAAATCACGGCAACAATATGATATTGCTTATAATGGATTCATCGAATGGAGTCAACTGAAGAAAGTTGAAGGCAAGTTCAGCGAAAGCGTACTTTTAGTTTATTTCGAAGAAAAATCGAAGTTATGGAAATCATCAACACTGTGGTCTAAATTCTCTATGATAAAAGCTGAACTGAAAATCAAGGAAAACGTGGATATAAGTAAATACCATAAATTAGTCGCATTTTTGAAACGAAAAAGTGTCGGATACCGTCCGAAAAAATCGAAAATTCTGACAAGGGAACAGATTGACAGATTTTTAAATGAAGCTCCCAATACCAAATATCTTATGATTAAAGTGGCAACCATTTTTGGATTATTTGGAGCGTGCCGTCGTGAAGAACTCTGCAAATTGAGCGTAGATGACATTGAAGAAACTATACAGTCATTACTAATTCATATTTCGGATACCAAAACCAACATTCAAAGAAGTTTTTGCATCGTTGGACACTACGTGAATTATTACCGTGAATATGCTGTATTACGCCCAACTTCTGTTACTCACCGTCGATTTTTCCTGAATTACTCTAACTACAAAGGCACTATTCAACCAGTTGGAATAAATACTTTTGGGAAGATGCCTTCCACTATTGCTGAATTTCTGAAATTACCAGATCCGCAGCAGTTTACCGGCCATTGCTTTCGAAGATCTTCAGCATCTCTGTTAGCGAATTCAGGAGCAAATTTGACTACAATAAAACGACATGGCGGGTGGAAGTCCTCAACTGTAGCTGAGGGTTATATCGAGGATTCCATTGAAAATAAAAATAAAATAGCTGATAAAATGTTTCCTGGTATAAGTTCTAGTTCTCTCCCAGCATTATTTGATCATCCCACTTCAATAATAGCACCATCATTGATTGGCGATGAAGCTTCTGCAGTTACTTCGTCAGTTAATATCACAAATTGTACAAATTTCCAAATACATATTTATAAGTAATTTTGATTCTGATTGTTATAATAGTATTAATATCTGATTAAAGTGTTTCTATTAGAGAGATCTATATTACTGAGTATCCATCATCTCATCTGTCATTTTACTTTTAACACTAGTGTTAAAAGTACTTTTAACACTAGTGTTAAAAGTGATTTTGTGAAAACGTCAGTTTTTAGTTCATGTGTCAATGAATTAAAAACGTCATTTTTAATGTCAGTTGTACAAAAAAAATATTAACCCACTGATTGCATTTCAATTTTTTTCACCACTCATACAAAATTATTTTTTTGGAACAAATCGTATAGCTGACCATTATTCGAATCAAACCAGTAACTCCATTAGTTATGCAGTGAATAGATTTTCAGGTAACTTTTAGTTCAAAAAACAAAACAGTGCCTGGTTAATGAATTAAGCCGTAATGCACTTTCTGTGTAGAGTAAACACGTCGAGATTATCAACACGTGAATAGAAACCAACGTCCACTAGTTGGGAAAATATGCAGAGGTAAAAGTTGTAAAAATAATAATCAATTCATTAGCCAATTAGTTCACACCACAGACAAAACAAAATGAGAATGGTGATTTTGTGTTGAATTAATCGGTGCTAAATACATATCGGTTTATTTTTTTCAACGATAAATACATGCTGAATTGTACAAACATTTTGATGTCACTCATAATTACATTAGATCTTTTTGTAGTGGTTTACAATGACTCTCTTTTTCACATATCAAAATCTGACATTTTACCAAGCACTGATAACTGAATATAACTTCAACGACGTGCTATACTTAATTGATTTGGTGTTCCGCACTATTAATAAAGTGAATGTTGCCATTAGCAACTTAATGTTAAAATTATTTGGCATTTGTCAGTTAACGTCAAAGAAAGAATCATACTCAAGCTAATGCTCTCGTGGCTTTTCGCAGAAAATTCCACATCTAACATTTTCGACCAATTGAAGGCCTGTATTTTTTATCGTAACCGTAGCAACTAATAAATTTTCCGGAAATTTTTGTATCCCCCTTTGGGTAAGGAGCGTTATTTCATGCTCCTTATTATTATTATTATTATTATTAATTATTGACGTTTATAGTTAAAATGACATTTAAAGAGTGAGTTCGAATTCCACTGCTGGAACTTTTTTTAAAATTATTTTTCCCTTTAAGCATTTAGTTATTCATGTATAGAGATGAAATGAGAACTAATAGAATGGTGATTGATTGATACCGAACACCCTATGAATTAAGATACCAAATGTCAATCAAAAGAATGTATGACAGATATCATTTGACTCTGTCAAAGAAATATCTTATTTCCAAAACCGCAATTCAAATTCAGTTTTTTCAGCGTCTTTCCAGCAAGTTTTGATAACGGAGGCAGATACAGCCTCAGAAACGTCAACAATTTTCAAAAAAGAGAAGTATTCTTGGTTAATTTTATCTCATTTTTTCAGATCGGCAAATTCAGTGTAGGGTACGTTACTGACAAAAATTTATTTCTTTCAAGACAGCAGTCTTGTGAACGCAGTAACTTGATTAATTGATTAATTTGGCCTATTAATTTGCCCTTCTACACTTGTACAGATTTCTTTGGATTAACACTTTTTTCATTTTCATATTGTGGAAGGTTATAAACCCAAAAAAACATGTCAATAATTTTTTTTCTTCTTCATAGAATCATCAAAATCAAAAATCATTTAATTTTCCGTATTCTTACCAACAAATTGAATTATTTGTACTAACAAAATTTTCACAAAAAACTGAAACTGAACGCTCATAACCGATACTCTTTTCATCAAAGATATTGTTTGCTCTTAATATATTTTGTTGAACGTTCATAAAAATTTTACAGAATAATCAGATAAGTTTATATGCATGAACATGAACATACAGGCCATACAGCTGGCGGATATACCACTACATTTATATATTTTTCACAGAATAGTCAGATATTAAATATGTATAAAAATTACCACCCCTTAAAAATTAACATAAAGCTTACAGAATTACCCCTAAAGTCTAATTAAATTTCAAAACCATCAAAAACCTGGTATTTTTTCAATAATATTTTGGTGTGAAATTTTCTTATCGAATGCCACTCTAGCTTCAAATGAAAACAGATTTTTTTTTTATTTTTTAGAAAATTCTTCCCCGATTTAGATAAAATCACTCGTCCTAACGGACTCGTCTTTTAATCAATCGGTTTGTTTTCATATTTTTGCCAAACAAACAGTTTTCGTGGAAAGTATAAAAATATCTATAAAATTTGAAGCACTCGTGGTATTTCCTTTGATAATTTAGTTTATTGACAATTCAACGAAAACAACTGCCTGTGAATAAATTACGAGTCTTTACGACGAGTAGGTCATTTTCTCCTGACAATTTCTTTGATTGAATGCATTTGATTAATATTTTGATAATTCAAATCCGAGTTTTCTGCAACGGACAAATTTTTATCAATAAAGAAATTTTCTTACAAATGGATATTGAAAATGTTTCCTCTAAATGTTTCCTCTATGGTACAAACTTTTTGAAATTCACTGTATATGTATGCTGTACGAGAGTGTTAATATAAGATATTATTGCAATAAATATCTTTTTCTACGACCACATGGAAATATGCCCATTTTATGCACTTTTCAGATCAAGGAAGTAGGCCGATTGTGTGAAACACTTTTTCATTTCTACCTCGCAAACTGTACTGTAATGATAATTTCAGTACAGGATATTTCATGTCCCACGACTTTCATGAATTACCAGACTGTCATTTTTATGATAATAAATGATTTAAGATCGAATCAAGATTGTTAATAATTTGACATCAGTATTTACAAAATTCGTTAAAAAAAATAAGTAATCGAAAATGAGTAGTAATAGTGAGGATAATTTGACATTGACCCCGCTAATTTCAATATAAAGATTGATGACAATCGAATTCTATATTTTCGAATAGTTGACAGGAAGTATAGCAGTTAATTTCATCATATTATTATGTGGGCTCATAGAAGCGATTGATAAGTGACGGAACAGTCAGGATTTGGATAGTGGGAGGGGGGTTCGAATCCCATATAAACCATATTTTCTTTATGAAATCGATTAGTGTTAGATTTTTATTATAATTTTCAATATTTGTATCTTCAATTCCTTTTTAGGTTGTATGTATCATGGAAATCATGACGGCAGGAAACTTTATGATAAAAAGTGTTATTGAAAACATTATAGATTTGTTTATGATTCAGATGGTCGTAGAAAAACTATAGTGTACAATTTGCATAAAATAATCCATTTTCCACTCGTAGGTATATTAAGTATTGTAATAAAATTTCATATACCTACTCGTGGGAAATGTATGCCATTTCATACTCATTGTACAATATACTATTATTTTCCAAAGTATTCCCCTTCACGATCCATCATATTTCTGCATTCGCTTAAACCTGTGCTAGAATAACTTATTCTATAGAAAACAAGTATACTGAAGATTTCAGTAGCTTCGTCAGGTATTGAAAATCGCTTTCCACGCACTTTCATATGAGTTTTCCCCTGGAAAATTGGGAATATCACTGAAAAATCTCTCAGAACTGAATAATTCGTATTTCTTTCAGTCTCTCCCATCAATATCCAAATGTAGGTATTTTCGATACCTATTATAACAAACGCTCAGTTCGTACTCATCTCGTAGGAGTCTTACACTCATCGTATGGCAAAGCTTAGGTATTCATTGTCTCAAGATTAGAACTGAGATCGAACCAAACATGAAAGATTCGAATAATGGAAGAAGAATTCCTTCCAATTCGGCAACAATGGTCGCACGGTGGATTGTTGCCATAGCGATTTACCTGGGCAAAAATACGGAACAGATTCACGAGCTCCAATAACCCTGTAATTGTATTAGCTCTTGTAAACAATGTCGCTGACGCCGCTCGATTATCTATTCTATAGACTCGGACAAGAGCGCTGAATTTACTGCAGAGCAGGGGGGTAATGGGCCGAAGCAAATGAGGTTTTGTACTGGCACTGTAATTAATTTTTTCTCGGCAAACACTATAAAATTCGTTTCCGTTAACAATGTTTAGTTAACAATGTTACCGCTGAATGGAAAATGCTCCGAAAAACTATTTTCTCTGCAAGCTTTCGAATGGGATAGGTGGTATCTATCGTTTTCTCTCGTTTATTTTTCGCGGTCGATTCAGAAAGAAAGTTTCTAAAACACTTCCTGTGATGAATATGGTGGTATTCAGTAATTGGGCTGTGGTTAGGTAAGGGAAATTTTCAATAATTCTGGTCAAACCCAGTCACACCATTGTATCCCATCAAATATTTACAAATTTGCGTTATACGTTTTAGGCTCAACTTGAAATCTTTGGTGTGAATACAATTAAAGATATAGAAAATACCCACATCAACAAAACTATGTCGATTTCACTCGACGCGCGTTTCGCCAACCAATCTAGCAACCTCAGGAGCTGAACGTATACTAAACTAACAATTCTATTAAAATTCTACTTATACTACCAGTGATAAATTGAACTCATTATCATTTGGGAATATGTTTTCATAATTATCTTCGCCTACCTTAGACTTTCTATTCGTAATTTTTACTTTAATCATAATCATTAGAATTTACCTTCTCTAAATTACTCATTTTGATTTGATAACATATTATGTTCTTGGAATTTAATGGCTAATAGTCCCACAACACGAATTGGATAATTGTACTATGAACTTGACAATGGGCTTCGTATACTCACATACATCCCTGAGAGTTATCCTCATTGCATGGAGTATTAAATGGTATAAATGAATTCATTGGTGAATCATCTCGTTCCCACTCAACAAAATTGAGATTCAAAATTGAGAAAATGATTAACAGGAAGGTGGCTAAACTGAAACATAGATTTAGGATATCCCTTCGTAGCTGTACGACTCATCAAAAAGAGAAAAACTATCTAAATATATCGTTATCCTCGAGTTACTCAGGGTTCCATCGGCATCTTTAGAACCCTCAATATGAAGGTGGTATACAAAACGTTGCATAAACTACAACAAATTTTAGGTAGTCCCCAAGACAGAAGGAAAAAAAGTCGGGGTTTATGAAATTATCTGTAAAGACTGCGAGATGTGGGTCAAACTAGAAGGGCTATGAGAGTACGGTTCAGAGAGCACATGGCTCATGTATGGTTTTGAAGACCAGAAAAATCGAGAGTGGCCCAACATGCTAGACTTCTCGATACATTCGACAGCCTGGAAATTGCGAAGTATAAAAATAGTATGAAGCGAATAAGTGCCCATTTCCATTCAAGTTCATAGTAGGTACAATAAAGGTTTTTGGACTTCATAATTTATTCGTTATGTGAACCGTTGATTTGAAATATTATTATTTTAATGCATTGGCCATTAATTTTCAAAAACTTCAAATTCAAAGTAACTAATTTAGGGTAAGGTAAGTTGGGGCAAGTGCACCCCCAAAATTGAATAGTGACACTTCGAAAAATCGTGCTTGTTGAATTTGATAGGAAAACCAGTCAACAAATTTTCTGAGTAGTCATTGAAATGTTTAGCTTCAATAACGCGAATATCTAGGTAGTTTATTGAAATCTGAAATGTTTGTGATTTTTTCAATTTTATTGGGTTTAAAAACGCACTTGCCCCATCATTTGGGGCAAGTGCGTTCTCAGATATGATAGAGGTGTATGATCGTATATTGAAATATTCCGGGGTAAGAGCATCTTATTGCAAATTTCTTTTTTCCCCTCGATTTCACAGAACTGTAATATCACCACCCGTTCAGAAGTAATGAACTTTTCTCTCAGAAGAAATGAATTGGTCATATTATCAGAAAAACTTTATTTCATAGAAATATTAACGAATAGGTTCTAGAATGAACAATTGATTGGTTTATTGAATATTGAACATATGGAAAGAAATCTCGAAGCGTATTTCACCTCTGCGACCAATCTTTGGTGGGGGTAGAAGTGAAACTATATCACTTTCCAAAACTACCGACGAATCTTCAACTGAAGGGAATGTGAAAATGGAATTTTCCTTGAGAAAAGTATTTTTTCTTGTAAATTTCACAATAATAACATCATTAGTGATATTGGCGATTTGGCCCACGTAATGCTTGATGCCTTTTTTTCCTAGAAATTTCACCAACACCCAATCATCAATATTCATGTCACCAACATTTTTCACCAAGTTTTGCCAGTCATCCTCACTTTGAATATCTTCGGCGATATCATTGCTGAATTCTTCTTCGCTTTCAGTCAATATTGTATTGACTTCTTCTGATGATGATGACCATTCATCAGTTGTTTTTCTCTTTCTATTCACTCGTTTTCGGGATGAATCGTCATTTTCTATGAGACCAGGATCATTACCAACCTCATCAACATTAGGATTTCTCATTTTAGTTTTCGATTTGTTTAATGATTCATCTTTTTCTTTCAATCGCTGAATCACATCATTGCTTGTTACCACCTCTGCGCTATTACAAACTTTTCCTTTGGGCTTCTTAATTTGCTGGGTTGAATTTGTGGAATTTTTTACAGTTCTGAGAAGGAGTGCCTCAAATGAAATATCATTTGCATCGTTTGGCTTACTTTTAGAAGGTTCTGCTGTTTTTATATTTCTTAACTTCTTATCGATTAAGTTGGTATATTTTAATATACTTTTATGTACACCAGGAATAGTACATTACTTTAGAAGTGCGGAAAGTGGCATTTTTGACACGAGTGGAATATATTATGCACAAGCTGAGTACGACAATCCTACGAATATGAAAAATCAGTACAAAACAAAATATTTCGTTCAATCACAGATACTGATGATTTCATTCACACATGGTTGCCCCTATGAAATTGTGTGGTTGAAGTCACATGACATGCAATATGAGGGGATACTCAAGTAAACATGATAATTTAGGTGAACACGGATATTTAGGTGAACAAACAAGGAAAATTGTCAATAACTCAAAAATTGAAATGTCTCGTTTTCGGTTATCTTCTACTGCGGAAATTAGTGCTAAAACTCTCTGGAGTTATTCAGATTATTAATGTTCATATGGTCTCATCAAATTGTCAAAATACAGAGTACCCTCGATACAATAATGAAGAAAATAATAGTCGGTCTTGAAAATAATGATTTTCAATGTTGCTCAATTCATAAAAATTCTTTAAAGGGCAAAACACGTTGGGCGTCAGTTTGTGTAGGGTTCATACAGAGTGCAATGCCTGATGTTTGGAATTCAATGGATTTGATACAACTGAATATCTGCAAGATATAATAAAAGTAATCAAATGACATCTCTTCTAACTATCAAATTGACTCTTTTTAAATATATTTCAATAGTTCAGGAACTTGACCAAATCAAGTATTTCACTGACAGGACATGAACTACCTCGTTACACCGGCTATTTGTCGTGGTCTTGTGATATTACCTACCAATATATTCTTCTGGATACATTGATGGAACTGATTCCAGTAAATGATTACTACACCCTATATCAGTAGACTCTCGTATAGGTATTTCGAACCAAGAATCCTCCTTACTATAGGAAAACCAGTATTAGAGATTACCAGTGCCTCTTACATCAGAAACTGGACATTCTCCATGAACATGAAGGCGATATCTGAACAATCGTGATGCTTCTGGCGATGAACATAAATCGAAAGTAGGATTTGTGCGTCATTCATTGGACTTATATTGGTAGTGCAAGTGAACAAGAAAACCCATGGTCTACAGTAAATCATTTCGCAAAAGTCTCATAGTAATTTCCGCAAATATACGGATATAAACCACACTTTCCGTGGAATGGTATATACAGTGACGACCAAAAGTCCGTGGCCTCCCGTATCTTCTTTATTTTACATATTTTAAAAAATGTTGAAAACTTAAGTTGAAGGGGTTTCATTCGATCTCTCTAATGGTTTGACTTTCATATATACCGAGTTTTTGTTCTCTCTCCCACTCAAATTTTTTTGTAATATGTAAAATAAAAAAGTTACGGGAGGGGGCGAAGGAGTTTTAGTCCTCACCAAGGTCCTCACTGTAAAGTGCTATATACGCTACTCTTTTCAATGTAGTGGAAGAAAAAGTATTTCTCAATTTAAAATTTTGTCGAGGAAGAGAAGTTTATATACCAGATTTTTTAAAAAATAATATTTTTTTCATACATTCCCAAAATAGCAGACCTTTCGAAAAAAGATAACTCTTTCGAAGTGATGCAGACTTTCAATACGCCAAAATTCTAGATAACCTCTAGTAGACGCTATTTAAGTTTAAGAGTCATCAATAGTGTGTCACACAGAACAGCCGAACCTTTTTCCCAATCTAAGATTTGTAAACATATATTTGTCAAGAGTAGAAGAGACGATAAAGTCGTTGAACATTGGCAACACAATGCCTGTCCTATATAGGGGTAGGGGGTAACGGTAATCGCATAAAAATTTCTCGACCGTTGAATCGTTTTTTGCAAAAAACAATGATTATTTCATGAGAGATGTTTTTTGTATGGACTCGAGTTCCATAAGAATTTGGAAATATTTCCAGTTATTCATATATTTTTTTTCTTGAAAATCATCGCTGAAGGTCCCTAATTTACATGAATGTGTTGAATCATCAGCTAAAAAAAAAAACGATTCCAGTTTCATCAGGATAGTGTTTGCTCTTATAGCAAGGTTTAAAAATTAGCCCCACTGTTATATGTATAATTAGGATAAAATACTTAATTTTTGTATGTCACATTAAAAATAAGTACCTAACTATCGGTTGTGATTGTAAATACAGACACGTTCAATTAAGTCACTGACACTGGGAATCGAAGGTGATCACAAGTTCAAGATACATACCTATTACGCAGAATGAGTTATCAATTCGTTCTGTAACGTTGTATGGTATTTGGTTTTAATTTTTGTGAAATGGTTAAAGCAAAAGTATTCAAATTTGTGAAAGACTTTGATGGTTTTCCAAAACGAACAGATCTGGAATTGGTTGAAGAAGAACTACCGCAAATAAACGATGGAGGTAAGAAAGAAAATTATCGGTCGAGAGTATATTCATTACGTGCGAACAGGTGAATTGTCATGTGTAACTAGCTAGAAAATTAAGTTTCCCTTTTCAGTAAAAACTAAAAAATTTGTTTAAAATCAATTTTCAAGAATAGCTATTTATTCGTAAGTAGGACTTTTTTGTATGAGCGTGAAGTTTGTTGAACTCGGCTGCGCCTCATTCAACAAACACGCGAGTACTGAAAAGCCTTTTACGAAAGTGTATTATACAAAGTTTTTTCTTCGACAGTTATTATATTGCCAAATTGTAGCAATTGCTTCATTAATTTGAATATTTCATGTTATGAATTCTTGTCGTATTATCAAATGATGACTTCCGAGTTATATTTGACGCAAAATTCCATATTTTTGAAAACTCATAAATGTATGCTCAGTGTGTAAAAATTTACTTTACGCACTGTTGATGATTTTACACACAGTTGATTTTTTTACGCACTGTCGTAGAACTATGGTCAAGATTGAAATTAAAGTAAAGTCAAAATCTTATGAATTTGATCAGAGAAGTTTTATTGATCTAAACCCTAACGAGTATTTGTATTATGATAATTTTAAATGTATGTTTGTTCAGAAAAATGTTAAGCATGGTCGATTTTTATTTGTTATTCTTGTATAAAAACTTAACGAGTATCACACCGACGATGACCTATAATAGCCGAAAGCGCTTTGTTACACGAAATACAACTTTTTCATTTGATTCTTACAAGTGACGTTACTTTTTAGACAATCAAATTTTTTGTGATCAATAATAGATTTTACCTTTTTTATGCTTTAACTTGGAGGACAAATTAAACCAAAGAACTGACGACAAAAACGTAACATTTCTGAATAGTTTAAATTTAATCCACCTCAAAATATAATTGTTATTCATTTGTTATTCGTGAATTATAAGTATTACATGTTCTCACCAATGAATATCTATGAAAAAACTTTGTTTTTCAGAAATATTAATTATCCTACAATGTATTTCCAAATTTCGAAGATATCTTCAATTTTTGCACAAAAAATTCTAATTGCTAAATTGATTTGCAGTATTACCAAATTATTAAATTTGTCTGGATATCAATCTTTCTGTCCTTCTGAAATGATTAATCATTCCAAATGTCGATGATATCTTCAATTGTTGCACACAAAGTTCTAATTGCCTAAATAATTGATTTGCAATATTACCAAATTTTTTAAGTTGTCTGGATTTCTATTTTTCCGTCCTTCTGAAATGATTAATTATTTTTTCTACGACAGTGCGTTGGCAGTGCGTAAAGTGACACTTCTGCGCACAAGTGCGTAAAAAATCAGCTGTGTATAAAATCATCAACAGTGCGTAAAGTATGATTTTACACACTGTTCATACATTTATGCATTTTTGAAAAATACAATGTTTTGCGTAAAATATAACTCGGCGTCATCATTTGATAAAACGACCACAATTAATAACATAAAACATTCAAATTGCTGATACAATTGCTACAATTTGGCAACTGGCGAAGAAACAATTTTGTATGATACACTGCGCCTCTTTCAACAAACTTCACGCTCATACAAAAAGGACTACTTCAAGAACTTGTATCATAAATAGCTATTTTTCAATTGGTGCCCCTTTTTATCTATTTAAAGCACGCCTCAGCGTTTGCAAATCTAACTTTCGAAAACGCGCGTTTTTTAAAGTAACCATGGCTACATCAACAACTTCTCGAAAAATCTAGCGTGTTTCAAATACCTCCTTATCCACTCATACTTTAATATACTAATATCAACACCCTTGAATTTTTTTTAGAGTTTCTAGCCGAAGCGGTCTACTTGAGTGTGGATCCTTATATGAGAGCCTTCTCAGCACAATTCCCTACTGGTACCACAATGGTTGGGTTTCAAGTTGCAAAGTACGTATACGACATTATATAAAAATAATAAAAAATTCTTATGGTATAGGAATTTTGCGATAGGCTGAATTATTTATAATCCATTTTCATGCCTTTCATTTACTATTTTACATGATCTAATATTCGTTGACTTTATAATGTCATCTTCTCCTCGAAATACTGATGAAGAAAATTGGTATTTTCCAATTATTTCGTCGGAATAAGATTGAAAAATCTAATTCTGAAATACTCAGTGGAGTATATCCAAGTCCCGAATTCCAATAGGCCCTGCCCACTGGTGGCTCGGCTTCCTATTGGCCGACATACATGTACGGCTTTCGTATAAATACCTATACGCCATTGTGCTCTATTCATGTCAGATATAAGGGAGCCGAGGCGCACAGAAGCCGGCACTCCATATCACACGATCAGATTTCATTCGGATGATCGCCAATCAGCAGGATGAGGATCCGCTCTAAGAGCGGGGGTGGTGGAAAGGGGGGGGGGGGAGAATCTGAGCATGGTAGAATGCTGGGACATTCCTCCTCCCGGGCCTCAACCTTAGGGGGTGCATGATGATGCTCTATTTATATCACTTCTAGTGAGCCTTCGGAAGGCTCGGATCTCAGTTTATTCTCCAGGGGCCACTGAGGAATACCGTTCCTTTGGGGAGAACACGAGTTCTCCTAGTGGTAAATCTCCTAGAGCTTTTTCTATCTTTCATTTAAATTAAAGTGATCAGTATTCGGGTGTTTGAGAAATCTTCGGCCTGGCATTTTGTTCAAAGTGAAAACTTTTGGAAACAAAAGAAATATCATAAAAGAATTCGTGTCAATACGCACTCGCCGACTCTAGCCTTTTTCAAGGCAATACTAGAGCAAATAAATTCCAAGGAGTTCCAAATCAAATAAATTTTGCGACTTTGGGACTAGCTGGGGGAAAACCAAGCTACCCGGTTGTATTTTCCACACAACCTAGCGACTCCCATTTGTTGACAATACGAAGTCTGGGCTCTAGTCGAAGTGCTTCCTATAGGTTTCTTATAGATGGCTCTGCTACACTATTTAAGTGGTACTGAAGTTAACGTAGGAAATCTTGACCAATAACAAATATCATTCAATTGCAGGTTGTTGGATAAGTGCAGTGGCTCTCCGTCCTGACCGGTCTGTACTGACGATCGGTAGAACCGCGAATCTAGTATGCCGATAGTCACCTGTTTTGATTGACACCTGCTAGTTGTTACAGGACGCATTGCAAAGTATGTTCTTGTAGAAAAACTTTGCCAGGTGTTGCGCAGAGGTGATTTGAACAATTTTCTGTTTGATGATAAAACTCCTATAGAATAGGCGATTGGATAGATAATTTCTAATCCATTGTCATGTCATGAAATTGTAACGAAAGGCAGCACATTCTGATTTTTAATTGTGAAAATGGTGTCATCTGCATAAGCAACTACATTAATTGATGTAAAACTACTGAAGTACTCCATAAAGTCGTTGGCGTATATGAGAAAAAGTAGGAGGCCAAGTATTGAACCTTGAGGAACATCTTGTTCGATGGTTTTCAAAATAACTACGTTCTGGCTCCCGCCTCCAAATATGGCTCCATCAGTTTCAAAGCAATTACTCTCACACTCTAGAGATATCGATAACCCACAGATATAGCAGTTTTCCATAGAGAGCATTAGTGACGTGTCCATCAAATTCACTAACTGCCGTTTCAGTACTTTTGTTTTGAGTAAATCTATGTTGTTTTGGCAATAATAGTTCGTTAGCAGAGATAAAAAATACCATCTCTTTCTTAATGTTTAGTTAAAAAATCTTTGAAAACTCGGAAGTAAACTAATTTCTCTGTAGTTTTCATAGAGATCAGAAATAACTCAATAAGAAATAATTCATCAATGATGAATTGAAACATTCAAAAACCGGAGAACTGTGATCCATCAATCTTGGAGAAAAAATTTTTCAAACAATAATTCCGTCGGCAGATTCATTTGTATTAACAACGAAATATTTGGGGTTTATCGTAATTTAATAGTCTTTATTAATAGTATACATTAGATATCCAAAGTATGACAAAAGTACATTTTTTTAGCCCTCTTACTCGTATGGAGCCCCTATAACACTGGCTAACTTCTCAAAAAGTTTTAGCTTATCTATCTGTTGCTCAACACAATTTTTTTTTTTGGTATGTTGAGATTTCTTATTGTTGTAGGATTATAGAAAGCAAAAATCTGAATTTTCCTATAGGTCAAAACGTGGTTGGGAGCTTTGGTTGGAGAAGCCACACCATATCGAATGGAAAAATGGTTCCAAACAGTTTTCTCCCGGGTGATCCATATCTATTAGAAAATTCCGAAGATTTTCCAGCTTCTCTTGCATTAGGTGCTTTGGGACATTCGGGGTGAGTACACTTTCAAGACAAGGTCCCCAAATAATACATTAATCAGGAGTAAGTTCAGGACACCATATGATTCAATCCATAAAACATGCATTATTGAAAGAAATTTGGTCATTTATTTATGTCCATATCCAAACCAACCTGGAAAGCTGATAGCTTCTGATTATGCTAGTTGTGGGGTTTGTCTATTCAGAGGGCCGGCGGCGCACTCAAACGCACCTACACTCTGATAGCCAGAGGCTCAAAACTTAGTGTGGAAAACAAACTTCTGCTATATTAACAAATCATAAGACCATCGATGACCTACGCTTGTCCAGTGTTTTGTAGCCTGAAAAAAGACCACTTTGTTGAGGTCAGACAGGATGCAAAACAAAGTTCTTCGTATCATAACCAACAGCAGAAGATACATTCGATTGAAAACTCTTAGGGAGCTTGCTGGCGTCGACTCAGTTTCGACATATTATTATATTAGAAACTTGTCTTACAAGTTCTATAAATACTACATCTGTAAAAGTCCTTTCATCAAGGACATTACAAAGGTCAGGGTGTACGATAATTAGCCCCGCAAGCACGGCGGGCTCATCTATCAAGCGCTGGATATATTCCGGGAGGGAAGAGAGGAACCGATTCCTTAGGGAACCAAGTCGAAAGGAACAACTTGAGCGCAAAGTACCTCAATCCGGTTTTTGGCCTCAGCCTTTTCCGGGATTATCATCGAAATAACCAGCCTCATAAACAAACTGCTAGCAATATTCACATTGAACTAAATTAACAACACGCATAAGCTATGCAGGAGGCGTGTATCTTACCGAATATCTCCGCAGGTAATGAAATGTCCGGCTATACGTTACCATCAGCGTGGCCGGATAACGGCGCCCTCTCTCGACGGTTCCAAGTTCGGTCTGGCAGGGCGCTCTCTTGTTCTCCTGATCGAGGGCAGGAGAGTCGCTACTTCTGCGCTCTTCCCTCCTTACTTTCTTTCCCCTCTGGGTTAGAGGATGCGAATTTATGAGATGAAGTGACATGTCATTACTACCCTATTTATTTATTTATTTATTTAGTTGTGGGGTTTGGGTATTTTTCATGTAGTTGACTGGAAAGTCAGAATTAATTGCGTGTTTTTGGATTGTTTATTTTATTCGTAACAAGGGTAGAATGGAAATTCTATGTGAGTGGGAACCACGAGCATAACGAATTTTCATTCTAACCGAGTAACAGACTGTGCTTCCTCCACAATCACAAAATTCACATGTAATCAAATGGAAAGCCAGCGAAAAATAAATTTGACATTTCATTTCACATCTTGTTACTATGAGGTCAGTGAAGGCTAACGTTATTATTGCTACAACAGTGTTATATTCATCCCGTACCTTGTTATAACATGAAAATACATGCGAAATGCATAAGACAGTAAGTGTTTCAGAATAAATATTCTAACTCAAGGGTAGGAATGTATATGTTTTATTATTGGAAATGTTTTCGGAATGACTACATTCTATAATAGTTTTGGAGAAAAATCATTTGATTCCTGTAACTCTATATAACAGTTTCCGTCCTATATGATATTTTTTCAGAAATTCAGCTTATTATGGATTCCTGGATATCTGTACACCAAAAGCAGGAGAAACTGTACTTGTTTCTGCAGCAGCTGGGTCAGTAGGAAGTTTAGTGGGACAAATTGCTAAAATAAAAGGTTGCAGGGTCGTTGGAATCACTGGTTCTGATGAAAAGGGTCAATGGCTGCTCAAAGTTTTGAAATTCGATGGATTCATAAATTATAAAACAGATGATATAGATGAAAAATTATCAAACCTGGCTCCAGAAGGTGTGGATTGTTATTTTGACAATGTAAGTATACATGCATTTACTAAAAAATTGCTTCATTGAAACTAATATGTAAAGTCTTCAGTAATTCAGTGACAACCAACTTATGATGGATGGTTTTGCATGAATTCACATTCTTTGTGGTTGTTTCTTTTTATCATACTATGACACTTTTCAGGTTGGTGGATATGTTAGTTTAATTGTTCTGAATCACATGAATGATTATGGACGCATTTCTGTCTGTGGAATGATTTCGAAATATAATGAAAAAGATCGAAAGGGTAAGAAAACCATTTATTGATGAATGTTCAATATAAACTTGTAGAAAATGGAAGGAAATGTGAAACAATACATTATTATACGAAATTCATTAGAAAATCGCTCCTATTCCAGTTCGATATTTTGATTTTAAGCAAATATAGACTACTAGTAGAAAAATAAAATATATTCAGTGTATAGAGGCATATGTGGAATTTTTTGAAGAAAAGGTGTTTTGACTTCTCCGAAATTATTCATTCCATTTATTTCAAACTCTCTTTTCGAACTTTGTTCAAATCATGCATTAACTCTCCCTGGGGTATGTGCTTCTTGTTGTTTAGTTTTGGGTGCTACCAGTCATTGGGTGTGCCAACATAACTCTAATTGTTTCTGACCTGTTCTAGTACTAACTGATGAAAGGAAAATTATCCTTGACGCATGTCATGAATGCAGGTGGTCATGCCCAACTAGATGAGGAATAATATTAATGCTTGATTATATAAGCACTTGAAATTGTGGCCCCTTGAAACATTGCAGAAATAGATGTAATTCAATGTTCGTAGAGAAAAGTAGTTGTTTTCTGACAGATAATTGCCTCAAATTATCCTCTTTGTGGAATAGCGTGGAGAAAAGGAGATTTCGACTCTGTTGAAATTATTTGTTCCATTCATTTGAAACTCTTCGGCTCACTTTTCGAAATTTGTTCCAATTCATGCATAACCGCCTCTGGAGTCTGTGCTACCAAAATGTGCTAAGTTTTGGATGTCATGATTCATGGGGCGGGCAGGGATAACTCTTATGTTGTCTGACTTATCCTAGCACTGATATAAGAGATAAATATTTCTTGAAACATGCCATGTCTGCTGGTGCGGTCACTTCCAACTATAAATAGCACTTGCACTTGTCTCCTCCTGGAAGATCATAGCACAAATAGGTGTCAGATATAATTCAATGTTTTTAGGGGGAAGAAGCTGTTTTCTGACATATGTCTGCTTCAAAATTTCTACTTTGTGGGATAGTGTGGATATTATTGGATTTCAACTTCGTCGAAATTATTCGTTTCTCTAATTTTGAACACTTTTCGAATTTTCTTCGTATCCAAATACGAATTTTGTTTCTATAAAAAAAAACACACTATCGATATTTTAAAGACGAAAAACTCAATCTCCTTTCTTCGATTACATTACATGCAATTTTTTATTTCCAGGTGGGTATGATATCTTCAAGATTCTTGTGAAACAGTTGAAGATTGAGGGATTTTTGGCCTACAGATGGAAGGGTAGAACGGATGGTGCACGACAAATGGTTCAGTGGATAATAGAGGGAAAAATAAAATATCGTGAAACGAAAACAAAGGGCTTTGATAAAATGTTTGATGCCTTCGTGGATATGTTGAGTGGTGGCAATTATGGTAAAGCCATAGTTGAAGTCTGACCTCTCATTCTTTTTTCTAGAAATGGTTCGTATATTCAATGTCATGAATAGAATCAAAATCAGTTTCCTCAACGATATTAGAACTTATAAAAAAACTAGTTGATTCGAGTTTCAATTTCGATTCCCTACGAAAAATTTTATAAATGGTTTTGTAAAATTCGAATCAATTCATATACAAACACAAAAAAGAAAATAACTAACACGAAAAGTGAAAATGATGTATATGGTTGTTGAAAATTTGTACCTGGTTGTAATATATTTGTTCCAATGATTGTTTATTACAGTTCGTGGTAAAATTAATATGTTGAATACAAAATTGTGGATGAATTTAACACATTTTTGATTTAAGAGGTACACCACGAAATGTGCAATAAATCACAAACTCGACTACGAAAACAGTAGTTTAGTAGATATACCTTAAATTTGGGATAAACATTAGTTCTGGTTCTCAATAGCTAATTATTAGGTAGGTAGGTATTCTCGTATGCAAAATTAACTGATAAACCCGTGCTATATTAGAGTTCACAAAGACCGAGGCTTACTAGCACGGCCAAAGCGATAACTAGCGTCTGAAGAATTCAATATAGGAATGTTACAATGGGTGATATGAATAAAACCTAGCAAAAGCTTTTACCATAGGTTTGTCTCTCTCATTAATTAACAAAATAGATAGATCTGTTTCAAGAAATCTAAGTGAAAGCAATTGCTTATGGTTTATTCATTAGACCCAATGTGTTCGGCAAATTTCGGAGAATTGTGGGAGTTATGTATGAAAAAACAGTGTAAGCAAACTAAGTTGAAAATGCTTGAATTATCAGCCAACTCCAACCTAACCTGACTAACCTTGTGTAGACAAAATAACTATACAAAATTGTTACGATATTAAGAGTATAAAGACGTTTCTTTAGAAGTTTAATGTAAATTATTTTTAACTCTTTAGCGGATTTGAATAAAAGCTTGTCTTTAAACTATTTTTTTTCTGTTTTATGTTTGAGGTTACCATCATATTTTCCCACACCAAACAAAATATTAAAGGATCAAGCCCGGTCACCATTAACATTCAGAAGTAACCAACTTGAAAAATGACGTATATCAATCACTGACTCTCTCATTTACATGTAACATTGTACATATTCATATTTTGAAGCTACATGACGTCGGTCGCCGCGTCTAGTGCTCTCGAGGGTAGTAATAATTCAAAGGGTCGAATGCAAGCTGGATATTGAAACGGAGCTACTGTCTATCTGGGGAGGTTACTCAATTATAATCTACAAACTCCTCGCTAAATACTAACCGATGTCTACGTCATGTCCTGCAAACAGATATTGTCAATATTTAGAGGTAGTTGATTCCAGTTAGATTACAAGTACCTACTTAGGTCAATTGTCTTCATCGAATATACTCTCTATCCATAAAGTAACCCCCCACCCCTGTTAACTTTGGCATGGGGGGGTTACTTTATGGGCAGACTGTATATCGGGTGACACAGGATTGATTATACGACTGCTCAGGAAATGAGATTTTGCGCACAGAAAACTCGCTCCACAAGCAGTGCAAAACACTTTGCTCACGGATAGGTCATATTTACACACGCACCTCTCGTTCACTGTGATTTTTTTTGATTCTCTCCTAACAAGGGCTAGGTAGCTCAGTGGTTAAGACTGTCGCGTTCAAAGGCATTGATGCTGCTGGTCGGGTAGGTTCAAATCCTATCTACTACAGATTTTTATTCTGATGGCCCGAGAAAGTGCTAGGAATCGCACTTTAGACTCGTTAATGCTTGGCTGTTACAAATTTAGACTTGTGAGGGGTGCCGTTCGTGAGGGCACTACAGCTGATTAACGGAAAAAACAATTTTAATGTTTTTAACAATTCAACAATTTTAACGTCAAAATTTTCAAATGTTTCAAGTTGTCTAACTTTCATAGCAACCGTCATGGCTCTATTGCTTTGTTGATTACATACTTCAATTGTTGTTTCCTATATATACCCATCCTGGCGGAGATCAACGAGGAATTAAGTCCAGTGAAACAGCCCAGGAGTTATGGTCGAGAAACCAGATGACGGACAACTCCAAGATTGTAGATTACTTTGTAGGTCAACTGAAATCTACATTAAAATGTTGACATTGTGGTCATTGTTCAGTCACTTTTGATCCATTCTGGGATCTATCTCTGTCGTTTCCGAAAAGAAGTTGCAAACTAAAACAAGTTTTGGATACTTTTACAAGGGAAGAAACTTTGGATGATGAGGAACAACCCACATGTTCGAAGTGCAAGGAAAAAAGGAAGCGCTCGAAATCCCTCGAATCCCTCGAATTGATTCATAAAGGACACCGCACACTTTTATAGGGAAATAAGCCCCCTGTCGAATCGGCTGAATTTTCGATATGTTGTAGTCCAAGTCATTCCAAACAAAAAGTCCAACTGGCAAAACTTTTTCTATAGGCTAGTTTTGACGGTAGAGGGCGTTGAAAATTTTCATTTTTTCTCTATTGTTAAACAACAAAAAACGTTACCCTGAAAAATTTTCACTATTCTGAGTAATCAAGATAAAAACATTCATCAATATAAGATAATATTAGAAGTATTGTTCATTGGTGACATTACAGATGGTCAATTATACAGTGTGTTTCATCGTGTATGGTCAAACTAATTAATACTTCAAGTTGATGATAAAACTCTTTTTATCAACACGCTTATATTAGCGTCACTTGTATGTATGTATGTGTCTATGTAATTAATTCCGGTGACAATGCAATAAGACATTTTTATAATAGAAAAAAATGGCGGATCCAAGTTGGCTGACGAGATTTGTGATAATGGTCCGATTCAATTCAAAACTGGTATTATGTAAAGATTTTCGGGGTCAGAGATCATGATGTTTCTTTCAATATTAATAAATTCAAAATGGCGGCTCCAAGACGTTGGATGAGATTGGTGATTGTGGTCAGATTCGATTCAAAATTGGTATGTGGGGTTTTTTTAGGTCATATGTTTCAGATTTTTTGTCAAAAATTATAAATTAAAGATGGCGGCTCCAAGATGGCGGACGATTTTTGTCTTTATGATCTGATTCGATTCAAACTTAGTGTGTGAGGGGGTTTTCGGGGTCGGAGATTTAGATTGTTTCTGAATCAGTTGGATGTTACGAATTTTTGCTCGAAATGAGTCCATTTAAAGATGCATACCGTAAAAATCCCTGACGTTACAATGATAGATTTAGAAAGAAAATTTTTCTAAGGTCGTCTTATTGACATATTTTCAATATTTCTTATTCTTCCTCGTGCCTTCAAATTATACAGGATGGTCAAAGATATTTTTCAGTATGGAACTTTTCGAATTCAACTTTCGCTTTGGTATATTTTTCGACTATGTGATGTGGCATTTGCTGTAAAATGGGACTCATAAACATTTTTTCATTGTAGATTCCTAAAGCGAATTGTTACCATTTTCGAATTATTGGACTTTAAAAATTGTGAGTATCTGGAACATACTGTATAATTGACCAAAGAACAACAGCTAAATAGTATATTAATGAATGTTTACATCTTGATTACTCAGAATACTGATCATTATCCAGGATAACGTTTTGTGTTGTTCAACAATGGAGAACAAATGAAGGTTTTCTTGGGCTTCTAGCGCCAAAACTAGCCTAAAGAAAATGTTGTGCCCATTGGACTTATTGTTTGGAATGACCTCGACTACAACATATCAAAAATTCAGCCGATTCAACAGGGGGCCATTTTTCCTATTTAAGTGTGCGGTATCCTTTCCCAAAATTCTAGTGATCAATTTGAAACGTTTTCCTCCAGGAAAGGGAATTCAGGAAAAAATTCAATGTGGACATACATTTTCTTTTAGAAGGATTGGATATGTCCAACTATGCAGAGAACAGTTTGGCCCTTTTTCGCTACTACCTGTATGCAATATCGAATAACAGTGGAACTATAAATAGCGGACACTATACGGCATACTGTAGACATTCTTATTCAAAACAGTGACACAAGTTCAATGACTCTATTGTTTTACCAAATGCTCTTTTTTATGAGCAGCAGGAGACGTTTTCAACATTCGCAAAAAATTTGTCTCGGTCTTGTGCAGAATCGTCTTTGAACCTTGTTGATTAAGATGCACGCATCATCAGCGCGTCATCACAAGTAATATTTTATCATTGCGCCGCACATCTTGGGTTTGTGGGCACAGAGCTTTTGAGAGCGATAGTGGAGATAACGAAGCATCTGTCCGTAACGAAACTACGTAGCTGGGAGCGCCAATAAGGTAAGATAGCTACTTATCGAAGGAAAAACAAATGATATTATGAATAATTTCTTCTTCTTCCTGAGGAAGGGTATAGGTATGAAACTCCGCTCCTAATTTCTTCATGACTTCGATCTTATAGGCTCTGTCCGCTTCTTTGGTAGTGAAAATTTGGGTTTCCTTACCCGAGTATTTCACGTTAAACTCACCCTGTAATTCAGTTTTTAGTTGCAGGATCAGAGCCTTATCTATATTGAGCCTTCCCTGTACCACGATGGGAGGCAGCATCTTCTCTCTCTTGGGGGGGGGAGATCTTTCTTCTCCGTATTTTTGCGAGTTCTGGTTGATGTGGTTTGTTTAGCCCTGTTGTCTTCGCTAGATAGTGATTCGATGTTGTTTCCCTGGAGATTTGGGTAGAACAAAACCATCCTCGTCTACACTTCTTTGTCTCGATAGCGGTGGAAACTCTAGTTTTTTCCTGACCGTCCTGTTCGGCGATTGGAGTACCTTTTTAAGTTGGGCCAGTCTTTCCATCTCATCCCCGTATTGAGTACGGTATTTGTTTCTATAGAAAGCCTGGATTTCGGGTATGAGATCTATAATTCCCGTAAGAATTCGGGAACTTAACTATTTGGGTATTGTTTGCTCTTAATATACTATTACGAAGCTCTGGAAGGGACACCCAAAATAAAAAAAAAATCCTTCCAAAAATTCCGAGTTGTGACTCGATAGGTTCGTAGTTATTTGATTGCATCGACTTCTCAATATTTCTTTCTTGAACTGAAGAAGTTATTGACAACCTGCAGGAATAATCTGGGTGTATAAAAACTTGAAATAATATCAGATGACTAATTATTATCTTTAGATTTCGAGCCTACCAAGCATTGAAGTTTTTTCGAAAGAAATGCAATTAAGAAACGAATACCAATTTGTGATAGATAGTTGAATAGTTCATTTTGGTGGCCATTCCCAACCAATGGGGGGATAATATTCAATTCATCAATTGCGCAAATTTATGGCAGATGTAATTCAATGTTCGTAGGGGCAAGTAGTTGTTTTATGATAGATACTTGTCTCGAATTTTCCACTTTTAGGGATAGTTGGAGAGATGGGGAATTTAACCTCGTCGAAATTTTTCTTTTCGTTTATTTCAAACTCTCCGGCACACTTTTCGGAATTTGTTCAAATTCATGCATTAACTTTTCCCGGAGTCTGTGCTACCGAGGAGAGTTTCTTTTTTTTGAGGTTTGGGTGTTATCATTGGGTGGGCCAGGATAACTCCAATGTTGTCCGACCTATTTTTGCATTGATAAGTGGTAAACAAATCGTGAAACATGTCATGTCTGCAGGTGGTCTTTCCAGCCAATGGGGAATAATATTTAATTCTTCATTGCAATTAGCGCTTGCAATTGTGTCCTCTTGAAGGACCATTGCACAAATTGATGTCAAATGTAATTCAATGTTCTTAGGGGGAAGTAGTTGTTGTCTGGGATAGTGTGGAGAAATGCGGAATTCGAATTTTTCGTTTCATTTTGTTAATTTTGAGGCAAATTAGATAGGCTAAAAATTAATACAAGGTAAAGTTTGAAAAAATGAGATGAAGTTATTTCCGGTCAAACTAGTGGTTAGAAAAAATTGTTTTTAGGTTCAAAAGAAGCACTATCATTGATTACGTACCTTCAAGAAGCCCAAAATTGGTTTTAGCTACCCCTTTGAAGATGATCCACCTGGTGTTTGAAACACGTGTCGAGGTGTTGAAATGTTGGGATAAAAATCATTTCATTACTACACAGTGCAGTGCAAGTGCATGTACCAACTTACTCTTATTCCGAAAATAATCTTTTTTATATGGATAGTCTATATATTCCATGTTCCTCAAGAATTTTCAAGAGAAGTTGTTGTGAACTGCTCTAAAGAGTTCACCATATTTCAAAGAATGAATCCTAAATTGCTTTTATACTCATTTAGGATACAACTTTTATGAAAGTAGTGAGACTACCCCTAGTTTTCATAGGAACGACGAAATTGAAAACCATCAAAAACACGGAGTTCATAATATCATATAATCAGGTTGTAAAAAATGTACCCCGTAGTCCCGAAATATTCGTACCAAGGTTATGACTTTAAAGAAGTCAGGATGAGAAAGAAGAACGACAACTAACGCAAGGAGGAAATTCCCAGTTCGCCCGCAAATACTCGTAAATCCGTGGTAACTGCTAATTCCGTTGGCAACTTGGGCGATGAAGTGAAATTTATGTAAATATGGATTATATAAAACAGTCAGCTCGTCTATAATATCAAAACTCGCAACTATAGACATCATAATCCGGAGGAATATAATCATTTTCTCCTTTCTCTTCCGGTATCCCGACAGTTTGCATAATCTGCACGGATTAGGTTCTGCCGAACCGCAACAGGACTAACAGACCCGAACGATAACAAATTTGGTTGTTATCGCCTTCGTTTCTGTGTAGCTTTACTGAATGACGATTTATCGAACACAGACAGAGGTAGAGAGAAAGTTAATTTATAATTCTCAACGAATTTTTTATTCTGACGAAGTATCCAGAATATATAATAAATAAAAATTAATTTCAATCAATGGATTACTAACAATATGAAACATAAAATAAAACTAAAAGTGATTAACTGTTCATAAAATAGAACATAGGCCTCACTGCTCACAAAGGATTTAGATGGAATTGGGGACACATTTGAATCATTATACTTGTGCCACGTCCTAGCATATGGATGTTTACAGTAGGCTGTGTAGTGTCTGCTATAGGTAGTCCCACTTTGATTAGACAATGCATACAGACTATAACGACAAGGAGCTACATTGTCTGCTGCATACTCATGTCCAATCCTTCTAAAGGAAAATCAATTGTGACATTCAATTTTCTTTGAAATCTACCTGTTGAAGAAAAACGTTTCAAATGGAATACTGAAATTTTTGGGAACTTTTGAATTGCTAAAGATTCCATGCACTTCCTACTCATCTTGCACTTCGCACAGTCACCATCCAAAGTTTTTTCCTTTCTGAATGAATCCAAACAATGTGGAAGTCTTAATTGGCCTGTTCTTTGATGTATCGATAAGGAAAGGTCCCAGAATGGATCGAAGGATATTGATCATAGTGACCACAATGAGAACATTTCAAAGTAGATTTTAACAGACCAACGAAGGTATCTACAATTTTGGAATTGTTCTTTTTTAAATATCTTGACCATGACTCTTGAGCCTTCTCCCTGTCACTTAATTTCTCATCTATCTCTGTCATAATGGGTTTTGGCTTCTTCGTTACTCTATTCACGTCTTCATGTGAACCCTCTAAAGGGCATCTTAAGAACTCATGAGCATCTTCTGGGGCATAACCGACGAAACGAGGATTTGATTTCTAAAGGAGACAGTATTTACAACTTGATCTGACGAATCCTCTGACCAAAGTTCCTTAATCACCTCAGCAAATGCCCTGATTAAAGCTTCATTTCTAGATATCTTGTGTAGGTGTCTCTATTCAAATACTCCAATAACCATCTTGTGTTCGATAAACACGGAAAAGCACAGTTCATGAAGCAAGTGTTACCAATATTCCTCAACCCTTTGAGACCGAGAGTTTTGAAAGTACTATGCACTACGGGCCTGATGGTGTTTGAGCTACCGTTATCGTTCGTTCGAGTTTCGTTGTTGACGTGAAAGAGAACATTACAATTTTTTTAAATATTTATATTAGCATCATATTTGCATTGTGGTATTTCGACCTATATTCTCATATTACTAATTTTACTTTTTCAATGGTAAAGCACCCCAAGCCTTTTTTACATTTGAGTAATTACATTGACAATTACTTTTTTCTTTTTAGTCCATATTGGAAGAAAAGCGTGTTCTTTGGTTTTTTGAACAATTATTCAGTTTTGTGACTGAAAAGTCGAAATCGAAAACCCCCACACACCAATTTTGAATCAAATCGGACCATAATAAAAAAATCTCGTCCGCCATCTTGCATCCGCCATTTTGTTTTTTTCTTTAACAAATGCATGTATTGTCACCGGAATTACGGACACATTCAAATTTCAAATCATTCAAAGATTCCGTTACATACCTACATACATTCATAGATAGATAGATATATGATACAGGTGAAGCTAATATAAGCGAGTTTAAAATGAAATCATTTTAGAGAAACACTGCACTAAATTGAAGCCAGAAACACCCAAATAACTAGAAATTTGTCATACGAAATGCAGTGAGATGTATGTAGGGCAGACAAAATTATTTCTCAAAACGAGATTGCAGGACATTCGGACATATCTCTCCACAAATTTCATCGTGAAACAACTGAAATTATTGGTAGACAACGATATTACAGAAAAAGAACTTAACAAGAGATGATGAATATGAAAAAACATATGAATAACACCAGCAAAAAGAGATTGAAAGTACCATAATGGTCGATAAATTCTTCCGTTCCCTGATGCAGTGAGCTATAGACTCCTATAGCTGAACAGTTCCTGTACTGTTTTTACAGATTAATAAAGAATATTACGAATTATTATGGGATTATTATTAAGGAATGTCTCTTCACTTCCAGTTGGCACACCCAGTTGGTACACACAGTTTCAAAAGAGAACAAAGTCTTTATTCTTAGTAAATTTGAAAAAAAAAACACAGGAATCACTATGTGAATATCCTTATAAAGATTTTTTATCAAAAAGGGATCCTGTTGTTTTATACATCTATTCAATCATTACAGAGAATAAAATTAGCATCGCTTTCAAATGTTTTTATTCTTTACTGTTTCATCAATCAATTCTTTATTTATTACTTAAACATGATGTATTGTGCCATGAAGATGACCTAATAAAAGTCGAAATTCCGGCAACCGATCAACAGTGGTTTCAGTTATTACTCAACCAACTCTCTGTCACCGAAACAAAACAATTTGAAAAAATCAGAGCCTGCTACAGATTTCATTCGATCCATTTTTATTCATAACATTTCGAAATAAATGCCATCCCACAAACTGCCCGATAAGAAAATAATGAATTAGTTCATGAAAACCCAGATGCGACCGCAGCTGAATGGAAGGGCTTTCGAATAAATTTATTCATGGACATCTACCAGTGTGACAAGATATAAATGATTTTTATTCATTCGGATGCGACGCGTGGCTATTTGAATATTCCATTCCGAAAAACTCTTTGAGCACGAAGGATTATTTCCTTCGTGCCCGCTGAGCATTTAACAGAACAATGATGATCATTAATTATTCCGCTGTATAATATACTGTGTCATACCTTTTAGTTTCTTTTCTCCATGGCAATAATAATGAGCGGATTTGAAAGAAGTGAATTTGCAAATGAACTTCATACATTTACCAGAGAGTGATGTTCTTGCAGGATTCACGAGTGACTCATCAAAATATTACACGGTGTAATAATCCACTCCTTCGATTTGGTGAAAGCGATTTATTTTTAATTATTTCATATTAAAATTTTCGATGTTTCGTTATGAACAATTTCACAGTTATTTACAGTTATTTCAAAAACCCCTGTATTCTCCATCTTCATACTTTAAAAAAAAAGTTTTAATAAACACGAAACAAAAGCAACATGAGAGCGTATTTTCTGCGAGTTTCTTCCATACGGTAGTTCCAGTATTATGGCGGCTCTGTTCCGGTCAGTTGACATTCGGCGGACAGCGGTTCCCAAAATTAATACGAATTTTTCAACACAATTTGAACTTTCCACTTTTTTTCGAATTTTTCACGCCTGCAATTCGTTATAAAATGGCATTATACACTCGCCCTTCACGGGAGTGAAAGAGTTTAGATTACACCATGTATATAGTTAAATATGATTTTTTCAGCATACTCCAACCAAATACTAAATTTATTGAAATCTGTTGACAATTCTCATAGTCATTGATGACTTCAAATATCTTCAATCTTCAGCATGAGTAATCTAGAGCAGTTAATTCTCATAGCGTCATAAATAAATATTAGGAACAAAATTGGTACTAGATTTGAACCGTGAGGCACTTCGGAACTAGGTGTGTATACAGGTGACTGAAAGTTTTCGTATTCTATGAATTGTTTTCTATATCGAACTAGTAATCAATTGGTTGAATTGGTGTAATAGTTCAATCAGATCTTGGAGTAGCCAAATTATGATAATCTTTCAAGAAGTATATGAAAATCAGTTTGGTCAAACGCTTTTCACAAATCCGTATAAATAACGTCAACTTGTCGACCCACATCCAGAGCATCAGACAAAAATTGGGCAATACATGCAAGACTGGTTGTGCCAGACTTTTCTACTACAGAGCCATCTGAAATATTATTTTTTCACTGAGTTATAGATGAATCCGCACAAATTTTTTCAAATATCTTTAAGCAAATAATTATGCTTACTCGTTGAAATTAACAAATTTGTTCCTGATCAATCGACCAGTGTCTTTCACTATTTTCAAAGAAATAATGACATGAAGTTACAACAAGAAAATTAGGTCTACACTGCATGAATTGTATTAAAAACTCGACAATCAATCTGCCTTGCATGAAAACTGGGCCAACAATAGTTTAGATCCGTCAGGACAATGCCAATGTATCATTGATATCTTCCCAGTATAGAAAAAGATCTAGATTACCATGGATATTGTAATGAAGGCTACGGACTATTGAATTAATAGAGAAACAAGATGTCCTGCACTACCAGGACGACGCTTATTGCCATAATCCTATACAATAGGAATAATTGGGTCGAAAATCCATCAGAAAACAACTACTTTCCTGGCTTATACCACGACGAACGTTGAATTACATCTAATGAATTTCCGTAGTTTTGGATTTGGAGTTTGTTGCAGACATTGTCTGCTGAGACCTACCCTATACTGATGAGGGCAAGAACCCAGAAATCGATCTATAGGTGGTCCAAATGTTTCAATGAACATTTCCATGCAACTAGCAATTGCGGAGACATCCTTGTAGGACTCTGCACGGAAATTCATTAGATGTAATTCAACTTTCGTCGTGGTATTAGCCAGGAAAGTAGTTGTTTTCTGATGTATTTTCGACCCAATTATTCCTATTATATAGGATTATGGCAATAAGCGTCGTCCTGGTAGTGCAGGACATCTTGTTTCTCTCTTGACAAGCTTATTGTGAACATTGCATGCAAATTTCTTTAATTTATTGAATTAGTAGTTTCAGATGGAAACTGGCATGTTCAAAAATTATCACTATAGACCGCAATATGGATTCTATATACAGTGACTGCGAAAAAAGTATGTACCATATGGAAAAAAAGTTTATTATTAGATTGTTGAAAAAAAAAATCTGGGGAAAAGTTGCTTAGAATTCAATTTTATACGCATAAACGAAGTTTGGAGAGATAATACAAGGAAATTGAAAATAGCAATTTTTTTGAAATATTTTCCCATTTATACTGAAATATCCAGTTTTTTTCTCATGAATAGCTTGACAATACAGAAACATTTGTATTCCAATAATGATGACAAAACTTTCTCATTTTGTCCACAACAGAGACCAATACATTCAAATAAAATTGGATTTTGTCAGAACCCTAGCTGTTACATTGGTTCGTATCGAACAGTTATATCAGAATTCCACGATGATTTTGATGACATGACATTCAAAAAACATGGTGTTTTCCAGATTATAATCAAGTTTCTATGATAGTCTTTCAAAAGCGTTTCACTTCGCATACAATCTTCAAAACTTTAATTTGACGCACCATTTCAAGATTATGTGCGAAGTGAAACGCTCGTGTTCGATTATCATCAAAAATTGATTATTATTAATTGGAAGAACACCAAATTTTTTGATTTCCCTTCATCGCTATAATTGAGGAATTCTGATATAACTGTTAGATACGAACAAAAATGTAACTGCCAGAGTTCTGACAGAATCCAATTTTTTTTAATTTAGTGCTCTTTGGTGTGGAGAAAATGAGAAAGTTTTGTCATTATCATTGAAATACAAATGTTTCAGTATAGTCAAGCTATTCATAAGGAAAAAATTTGATACTTTTTTATATAGATAGCAAAATATTCCAATAAAATTGTTATTATCAATTTTCCTGTATTACAATAATAATAATAATACTCCCTCATAAACACTCGTAGAGTGGCCTGTGCGGGTAGAGGACGGCTATTATCATTATACGCCGTGGCGCTCCGGGGCAACTTACTGATTTTTGGTGGCGTATTCTACGTGATGAATGAAAATTCATTATTTTTTTTTCTTCTACGGGAAGAAATATACCGTCGGTTTGAATTGAGTGGCTTTGAATGGCTTTCACTCACTCAAAAGATTAATGATGCTCGCCTACGGCTCACGCAGCAAACCCCATTCTTATGAGTAAAAGTATCATTAAACACTCATTGAATAATGTAGTTATCAAAGTTGATATCAAAATACTAATATTCTCCCTCGTGATATTCAAGAAATATGCAACTCTTCTGTTCCAATGCAATCTAAATGTATTTCATTCTCGCTTTAGAGAAAAAATAAATAAATTTGCACTGCTGTTGTAGCAATAATAACGTTAGCCTGTCATTGAAGATCGTTGATATTATTTCTTGAGTTCTGGATTCATCATGAACAATTCATCATGAACAATTCATCAAGTGATCCAGAAAAGAGTCCCCTTAAAAATCAACAATGGTCTATGATTTTTAATTGAATTTTCACGCAGTGTAGTTCGCGTGGAACTATTCAATATACCGCTTATTACTTTATTTGTATGGAAACATTGGAAAACGGAGCCAAACTGAAAAAGTGTATGGCTAAAGCTTCGTACGGACCTGAACATTACGCCAAACAACACACAGAACAACGAACCGAACGGCAAACAGAACGGCGAACAGAACGGCGAATGGACGTATTTGATTTCAACGATCCGAACAACAAACGAAACGTTCGCGTTGTTCCCAGTATTTTTTTAGAAGGTCTCCGTTTAAGATAGGAAAAAGTAGCAGCAGCAGTAGCAGCAGCGTATATAAAATATATTCATTATTCGTTAACTGCGGAGAAAAAATCGCGAGGAAACGAGATGGTGACATACACATTTTCATGAATAAATTGCATGAACTTTTAATCTAATGAGTAAATTGAAGTTTCAAGATTTGTGAGGATGATTTTGTTTTCCACAACAACTCCTATGTTTGATAAACATTAATTAGTTCTAGAAATATTTCTTTTGTTCACGCAATTGTGTAGAAATACACAACAGTCACAATTACAGTGAAAGATTCACTGGACCAGCAATGGTCTTTTCGCCGTTTTGTTTTGACTTGTCCAAACCTGCAAACGCATTCGCGAGCATTTTCTTTGATGTCGAAGAGAAAACCGACAAGTGATAGAAACGCCGCGAACCGTTCGCCGAACGGCCAGGATTTTCGAAACTGTTTGCAAACGCGTTTGTAGCTCTGTCCAAATTAGTGTTCTGTTCGCCGTTTGGTTCGTTGTTCAGGTCTGTACGAAGCTTAAGAGTTTCAAGGTCGCGTTCAAATCAAGAGAGAATTTTTTTATTTAAAAAACAATTAATTTTCATCATAGACGAAACGTGTATTTCATATATTACTATTTCTATGCATAATCTTTTTGTCGCATATAAATAGTTTAGGTTAACCCATGGTTAATTATTTCTTATGAATTGTTGGATGCTTTTCGTTTAAATCAAGTAACATTTTTGATCGTGAAAAAAGGTCAGTCTGTTACTCGATCGGAATGAAAATTGAATTCTCATTCTTCTTTTCACGTTTAGACAAAAAAAAACTTTCGGCTTTTGGTTGAACTCAATTACATTCTTTGGTTCAGCAATTTATGAGAAAACTACTATTCCTCTGTATCATTATTCTCACTCCTCCTCGTACTCTTACTCATTTGATAGAAATATTCACTTAGACAGAAGACAGCCGGACTGTTTTCATTAGGTGACAGATGATTGACATCAACTTTAAAACCAGTGTTAGTGCGCCACCATTTTTCAAGATTAAATGAAAATTTACATCTCCGAAATGAACACGGCGTCACTGCGGATTTCCACTCATTATGGAAACTCAAAGAGCAAGAAAAGTGAAGCGAGAACTGACGCATTTTATGCTCAATTCTATTTTATGCGCAAACAGGTGGGTTATAAAGTCGCGGAGTAAAAAATGGTTGGCAATGAACTGCTGTGAGGAGTAATATCACAAACATAAATGAAGCACTTTTCTGAGCTATTTCGTCCTGAATATTTGGCTTCTGGGAGAAGTTTGTAACAAAGGGCACACGGGAATTATGGATTTTGTTCGGGGTTTATGTATTCGTTCTTATGTTTCCGAATTAACACATGAACATGAAAGACATTGGTAATTGATAGATAGATTAATTGGCTCCAACTGAAATTAAACTTTGACATTTTGGGCCTTATCGGAATGAGAACATAAAACGTATAACCATGGAAGTATAATATCGTATGAATATAGATGGACACAACATTGCTTTACCTACAACATGAATTGTTTTGGAGTCGCTTGCTGCGGGCAAGGAAGAAGGTAATAGACTGTGACTTTTCCTTAACTGACAGGAGCGCACGCATTTGAAAAAAATAGGGTTCAATAAAAAGAAAAAATATCAGGATTTCAAATAATCATGGAAATATCAACGAAAGTGATGGAGTAATTTATACAGTGTGTCTCACTTTTCATGGAAGCACCCCCGTAACTTCCGTAATTATCGAGGGAGAATAATGAAACTCTCAGGACTGGAGGGAATCATGAAAATGCATCTACCGGTTGAATGACAATGGCCTAAGTGATATACACTGCCCGCCAGTCGCTATGGAACACCCCAGTTTTACGGTAAATCATATTAGGGGGCAAAACAGAAGCAAAATTCCATCAGATTCGTGATCAGGACCCCCAACTTAATACACACACCTTTTTCCTGAAAAAAATTTGGTCCTGAAAAATCTGAATTTGTCTCACTTTTCATGGAAGCACTCCCGTAACTTCCGTAATTATCGAGGGAGAATAATGAAACTCTCAGGACTGAAGGAAATGATGAAAATGCACCTACCGGTTGAATGACAATGGCCAATGAAAAACTGCATTGACTTTTATCGAGTATGTTAGTTCAATATGAGTTTTGGTCAGATGTACATTGACAGTTACAGCTTGAAATATTTGCTGCCACAGGGTGATTCATGAATAATTCACAATACGTTTTTCTAACACTCAATAATTCAATATTTGAAGTTAATACTTATTACTCTTATAAAGGGTGAGCCATACAGAAAACTGCCAACTATAATTACGCTTGGAAATTATCAAAAAGAGAACGTGCAATTTCTTACTTACATGTACGAAGCAAAGGGATGGTGATTTTTAATTTTCCATGAAAAATTGAACAAACTCGGAATTATCGGGAATTTGGTGTACCTGTAATAAGTTGGGGTCCTGATCACGAATCTGATGGAATTTTGGTTCTGTTTTACCCCCTAATATGATTTACCGTAAAACTGGGGTGTTCCATAGCGACTGGCGGGCAGTGTATATCACTTAGGCCATTGTCATTCAACCGGTAGGTGCATTTTTATGATTTCCTCCAGTCCTGCGAGTTTCATCATTCTCCCTCGATAATTACGGAAGTTACGGGGGTGCTTCCATGAAAAGTGAGACAAATTCAGATTTTTCAGGACTAAATCTTTTTCAGGAAAAAGGTGTATCTGTAATAATTTGGGGGTCCTGATCACGAATCTGATGGAATTTTGCTTCTGTTTTGCCCCCTAATACGATTTACCGTAAAACTGGGGTGTTCCATCGCGACTGGCGGGCAGTGTATATCACTTAGGCCATTTTCATTCAACCGGTAGGTGCATTTTTATCATTTCCTCCAGTCCTGCGAGTTTCATCATTCTACTTCGATAATTACGGAAATTACGGGGGTGCTTCCATGAAAAGTGAGACAAATTCAGATTTTTCAGGACTAAATTTTTTTCAGGAAAAAGGTGTATCTGTAATAAGTTGGGAGGTCCTGATCACGAATCTGATGGAATTTTGTTTCTGTTTTGCCCCCTAATATGATTTACCGTAAAACTGGGGTGTTCCACTGGCGGGCAGTGTATATCACTTAGGCCATTGTCATTCATCCAGTAGGTGCATTTTTATCATTCCCTTCAGTCCTGCGAGTTTCATCTTTCTACCTCGATAATTACGGAAGTTACGGGGGTGCTTCCATGAAAAGTGAGACACACTGTATATTCAATAAATACATGTACCTACTCATATACGTGCAATATATGAATATTGTGAAGAATATATGCTTCGCAGCAATATTCAACGCGTATTCCTAAAATTCACAAATACGAATCTATTACAGCCGTATGCATAGTCAATCGCCAGTGCAGCGACCCTCCGGAGGTGCGCCATTCGCTACACAAATTATAATGCGAACGGAGCACCTCTGAAGAGTCGTTGCGCTGGCGAATGGCGAATGGCGTAAGGCTGGTTTTTAAAGAATCATACTTCGTTCCGAAAAATAGTGCTTATCTAACTGGTGAGTTAAATAAATTCAATTTTAGGTTGCAGACAATTCCACAACTCTACTTTATGCGATATAACCATGATAGATGAGGGGTACTTGCATTCGTATATGCTGTTGCTGAAAGTTTTTCCTTCAGTAGCAACAGAATGAACATTGACAGCAAGGTAGCAAATGGGGAAAATGGGAATAACAGTACAATAAAATGACATGGATTATCATTTCCGAAGCAGAATCACAATAAAAAACAACGCAGCTAATAAGTATCCGTCTCATTTTGAAGACATTCACAGAATTTGGCGCAGTATCCACAAATACGATTTTGTTTGACGCAACTCAAAATAGATGCCCAACATTATATCTATTTCGTTCTGAAGAGCAGCGGAGTGTCGGTATTCATCACAATGCTCATATGAATCAAATTGCGTCTCAATCACGATTCAAGCCATCAACCTGGCGATCGACTCGATAATCTTCAGGGAATCGAACAATGAACTACTTTTCCGCAAACCTTGGCCAGAAGTCAGCGACTGGGAACATTCCGAAAGTCCGGTCGTATCGTTAAATGTATTGTACAAATCTCCGGGGGCACTAAATTGCCACCCGTCCGCTCTTCCCGACTCCATAACTTTTATCCGTCCAGTCGTACCCCAACAAGTGATTGAAAGTTATGGGCATGTGAGGAAAATTGTTAGAAAATTGCACGTGATCATTTCCTCAAATTGAAAAGAATGATTTTATTTATTTATTGCGTGGAAAATGGGCATTGGAAACTAATGCCACTTTCGGAGTGCATTCTTGAAGCTGTGCAGCTTTCGAACGAACTGAATGAATTATTGATTCAAGATCAATGCCAAGTAAGGTGATGAGCAAAAAGATGGATCCTACGGTCTAGCCTAGCGATTTGTAACCTCAACGTACTATAAAAAAATAAATAGAGACTATTGTGGGATTTTCCATCTTATTTCTTCTCACATTTGTATATGAGAGAAGTAAGTGTCAAGTGCTTATGTGAGACAATGTGGACGTAATTTTTCTAAACGATATGGTGAACCTGAACGTGGTACGATATTTTCGAATCATTCATTGGAATGCGAGCACAAATTTCCGATTATAATAATTCTATTTCAAAATAGTATATTATGTCAGCAGAGTTATAAAAGTTCTTTCAGTAACGAGTATTTTATTCACGAGTGCAGCGTTGCGGAACGACTATTTAAAAAACAATTTTCTCGAGGAGTTCATAAATGCTTTACATATACCGTACTTTTTTTACGAATTCATAATATAACCACAAAATTGTATGTTTGTAAGTTGATATATTTTTTATCATAAGAGGTTCAACTGACAGGTCAAGAACGACCTACTCTTTCAGGGTTTTCAACCAGTGAAATCAAACAGTAACCGTAGCGATTTACCTAAAAAATGAATTTGCTATGGTAATATTAAAAAATGAATCTTTAAAAAAAGTTCAGATTGCGGAATATGATTTATCGTGGTACGCTGCATGCCATTTTAGATATGTGAGTAGAAAAAGTAACTTAAGTTTTATTTGGACTCGGTTGTTACTTGATGGAAATCCATAGCACTTCTTAGAGTGGTGAGAAACGTGAGTTTCTGAAAGTTGATTTAACACTATAAGATTTCAGCAAAAGATATTACATCGTGACATGTTTCGCTACACTGTAGTTTTCCAAGCGGTTAATATAATAACTGCTTGAAAAAGCGCCTGTGTAGCGAAACATGTCGCGATGTAATATTATTTGTGAAAATCTTACGTGTTTGATTAAGTTTCAGTAACTTAAGTATCTCACAGCCTGAAAAGTGCTTAGTGCTTAGTGCTCCCTGACTGGAATTACTTTTCGAAAGTGCTTAGTAATCGCGAGCATTTCATAAATAAAAGTGCTTAGTGCTTGAGATTTCGGAGCACTTTTCAAGAGTGCTTAGAGCTTAGTACTCGAAGCACTCTTTGTCAGTGTTTGGCACAGCTCTGATAACGACTATCAACGATTTTGCACGAGGAGATCGTTTTACATCGCAACATTGCAATGCTTCAGTTCTCATGATAAGGTTTCACGAAAACACGATTTTTTTTCACTGCTTTCGCACGTAGTAGACCAGTGTCCCATTCAATTTACAGTAAGTATTGGTTGTATATTAGTAAGATATTGATATATTAACTATACTAGCTTCCGGCATTTTGTTCATGTGCATTCTAACGCAAGTTGTGAACCAAACAATTTGACAAGGTACGACAGATTTATAATTCTGAAGAATTATTGATTAACACATGTTTTCTTTCCCATAATGGAGGCCTTCAAGCAATAACGAACCCGCCGAAAATACCCAAAAAATCCAACACGACATCGATACCGACGAAAATAAACACATTATGAAAATTCCTCAGAATCCATTTCGCGCCGCGAAATCAGCTAGCGTCAAGACTAATACCCGAACCGCGTGGCGCACCGTGTTTGCTTCTTTTAACGAACTCCTTATGCCTGTCACGTTTCCAGAATCGGGGCGAAGAAGCGTATCATGCGACTCTCGTTTTCAAGGCCTCCTGAGTGCACGCCGGCCGCGGCCGCCCAAACGGCTGTTCGAATCCCTTCGAGTGCATTCCCCGAGTAAGTTAGTTACTCGACTGCAACGACGAGCGTGTGGACGGAGCCGACTGCGATCGATATGGTTGGTCGGAGAGAACGCGACGTTGCCTTGTCGCGCGTTTTTCAGCAGAAGTACGAAAAGTCTACTGAGTTTTGGAAGTATTGATTGAATTTTTTATATGACGCTTACAGAAGTACTCATCAATAATGACATAACATGAAAATGGATTATGAATAATCCAGCCCTTCGCAAATTTCCTACACTGTCGGCAAGCATCGAACATATTATAATTATTAACAGGTAACTATCAGCGTACTAGTTTCACGGTTCACGGTTCGGCCGATCATCAGTGCAGAACCGGTCAGGACGGAGAGCCACTGCTCTCATCCAACAATCTGCAAGGGAATACCATTTGCTATTTGTCAGGCGGTCCTACGTTAACTCCAATACCATTTAAAAAGAAGTGACAGAGCCATTTGTGAGAACCGCAGAAACCACTTCGACTAGAGCCCAAACTTCGTATGAAGCCAACAAATATTACATCTTGTGAAATAATGAATATTCAACATGAGGAATTGGGCGTTCTTGACGAAAGGCATAATTTCACAGCATGAAAATATATTATAAATAATCCACCCTTTCGCAAATTTCATATCTAGGCCGGAAGCCAAAAAGTGCAATGATTTTATGTGGGCCAAATTATGAATATAATGATCAATGAACAAGCAAAACTGGCGCTTCCCCGTGAAACAAACACATTGGAAAGTATATGGTGACCCTTAGGACCCAAGTGGCACATATACCGATCGATTTCCGTGGAATTTTCATTCGATGAAATATTGTTTGGTATTAGTTCGAAACTATGAATAGGACATTCATAAAATCTGTTGTGGAATCATCTGCGAGTGAATAACAAACTTTAGTCGCCATTTTCCATCGTTCAAGATAACCTCTTGGGAGGTATTCATGTTGAAAAGGGGAACATTCTCCATGAAAATTAAAAAATGTACAGCTTCTCCTTATATATATGCGGAGAGTGGTTTATTGTCAATCTGTGTAATTGTATCCAGCAATAACAATAAAAAAATATGATTATAATAATATTTATTATTATAACAAAGATAATAAACGGAGGCTGTGTGAGGAATAAACATACGTTAAGCAACTCGTAGACGAAACATCATACATCGACTTGGTGCCGGAGAGACGTATACATACCTAGGGGTGGAACAAGGCCGCTCCCAAGAAGTACCCACTG
Organism: Chrysolina haemoptera; assembly: GCA_958298965.1. NCBI lineage: Eukaryota > Metazoa > Arthropoda > Insecta > Coleoptera > Chrysomelidae > Chrysolina > Chrysolina haemoptera. The sequence goes on from OY282587.1 coordinate 13,322,295, forward strand.
TTGAAAGTTCTTTCCTTGGCAAGTATCAGCATAAACTCCGACCGATCTGGTCATCTGAACTGTCGGAAAAGCACGAAGTTGCTGAAACGAATATGCTTGCCGTTTCGTTCCTATACTATACGTCTCTGACATGGTGAAGTAAACTCTAGAGAAGCTGCGACAACTTAACGTGAAAACTCGCAAAGTGTTGCATCTCTGCAGAAAGTTGTATCCTAAATCATACGTTCGACGGTTGTATTTTCCCAGACAATAGGGGGTTTCCACTCAACAGAATGGTACAGAGATCGTAGTATTCCATTTGAAGGCACCAGTCCATGCAGCCAAATAATTCGGTCTCGTGTTCGACTTTGAACGGGCTAACCCAAACACTGTCTTCGAGTTGGAGCCCGTTCAGCAGGACAAGTGAATACATGAAGTCTTTTTCACGAACCTCGTGACCTTGGCTTATCCAAAAATCTGACCTTCACTTCTCTCAGGTCGAGTGAGCTGGAGTCGGAGATTGAGGGATTCACAATTGCCTGCCAGATTGGTGTCTTCAACAACCTCGTCTACCGTAGTCGCGTGATGGGTATAGTGATCGCTAACACTAGATGCAGAACACGTGATATCGGAATTGCCTTATGCCCAGGGGCTATTTATTTTCATGGCAGCAGCTCGTTCAGCCGGCGGTAAACTTGGAATTGTTTTCGACACTGAACTCTGTCACCGAGTTCAAAGTTGTTCATCAAAAATATCACATTAAAGCCGCAGACACTGAAGTTCCCTTGTAGCTGAATAAAGATGAGTCAATGCATAGGGTCTACTTTGAGAACATCGAATACCTTGGTTAATCAAAGAATTTGTCTTTTGCCTTCCTCAGGTCAAGTGGGTTGAAGTCGAAGACCGAGAGATACATAATAATCTGCCCCCACCCTCAGTCCAATGCTAGCCAACAAACCTGATCAAGTCCTTCTAGGCCATCAAAGTAGAAAAATTTGGATAATGGAGCCTTCGACTCCTGGAGAAAAGAACATCACCTGAAAAGGGACGAAAAGCGGACTAAATATCGAGAATAACTCTTTGAAATCCGCAGGCTTTTCCCAAGCTACTCTGAACATGGTGGTTCTGATCATGGTGGTACTTAGTGGAATGACGAAAACGTCGGCAGACGAATGCAGAGGGCCGTCAACCTTGGTTCATTTCGTGTAGAAGGAATGTGCAATTTTTTACAATAAGCTTGTTCAGAATTAAACAAGGTATCCTGCCCTACCAGGACGGACTCATTGCCATAATCCTTCACAATAAGAAAACTTGGGTCAAAAATCCATAAGGAAACAACTACTTTTCTGGCTGAGACGTATGTTGAATTACATCCAATGAATTTCCCTGCAAAGTTTCTACGACGCTATCTCCGCAATTGCTAGTTGCATGGAAATGTTAATTAAAAAATTTGAACCACCTATAGATCGATATCTGGGTTTTGTCCTCATCAGTATAGGGTAGGTCTCTGCAAACAATAACTTATGTCTGCAACAAATGATTCAACTAAATCTCCATGTCAAGGCAAAAGCTAAGACAGTGATCGTAGTGTAGCGTTCACTAAACCTCCAGCGCCATCTCAACCATCCAAATGTTTCAATTAACATTATAGCCTTGTAGAAACTCTGCATGGAAATTCATTGGATATAGTTCACCGTTCGTCGTGGTATTAGCCAGGAAAGTAGTTGTTTCCTCACGGATTTTCGACCCAATTTTTCCTATCGCATAGTATTATGGCAATGAGCCCGTCTTGGAAGGGCAGTACATCTTGTTTCTTTCTTTGATTCAGTTCGTCTAGTCGAGGAACATAATTCTCGGACCCAGTAATCACCCATCGTTCAGCCGCGAGAGTGACCGCATCTGAGTAAATGAAACTAGCGTGCCGTCCGATATTGTCGAAGCATCGGAGAAAGGGACCGACTTAATGATTTGTGGTGGCGTCAGCTGAAGTAAAACCCACAAAAATTACAGCAGAATCTCATGACTTTCTAAGTGCCCTTTTTCAGTTTGAGTAAATTTATTTCTCGTTAGTCGTTGGACTACTAGCATGGATAGAATTCATTTTCTGGTTGAATTCTCATCCATGAAATGTTTTATTGCGTGATATATTTATATCCGTTCGTTCATTTTGCTAAGTACTCGTGAGACCAAACTGCTTCCGGATCAAATAGCACTAACGTACCAATTTTCATATAAACCTCAAATGGAAAGCTGAAACGGCTAATGACGTTTTGATAGTGGTCGACTAGGGATTTGAATCGACTACTTTAAATGCACCTGAAAATGAATTTCGAAGCAGTGAATGGCATCGAATCATTCTGCTTTAGCCCAACTGGTGCATAATGAATACGATGTGACAACACCGCGTCGAATTCGTGCCACATGTGCCATTATTCCGGACCGGATTAAATGGATATGAATAACAGGAAAACTGTAACCCGGAACAAAATGTAAATTACCCCATTTTGATTACTTTTATCCAGATTATATTTCCTCTGTTTCTTGGAGTGTTGCAATTGGATTTGTACATTTGAATCGTTACGGATTCTTGCGGTTTTCCTTCGATAGAAAATTACTCTGGGTTTGGCGTGATAATAATATGCAACAATTATTGATTCAATGGAATTAGATTGTTTTTATTCAAAATCCACCACCACCAGAAATTGATTGATAGGCAGTAAAATAGATATCAATAATGCTGAAATTTTCTTTAATAAATATTTTATTCACGGACATTAACAATTATTTCATTTATTATATTCGCTTCAGCAAACCATCATTCCCTTGTTGATTCAACTTGAAACATCTGATACTTGAAAACTAAAAAGCTCGTAAAAAGTATAAATATAGTAGTAGCCAGGGTAAGATTATTCAAAAACGGATAAAAGGGTATGATTATATAAAATGTACAGAGAATTTCTGGAATTTTATCAACTACAGAAAAAAATGAAAATAAAAGCATACCAGATATTTAGGAGAACAATCATGTATAGCAATAGAAATTGATATGGCTAATGGCTTCTCGCGACAGTTCCTATCAGTCTACAAACGAAACATTGAAAACGATAATTCATATGAATACAAATAAGAGGAAAAAAATTATTTGAATTCCTGTATTTTTAGTTTGAAACCATATTGAAAAAATTATACCAGTAAGACTTCAACAAATCAGATGGAAGTCGACAAAGACCATTCCATACAGTTGTAAACAAAATTGCATTCACTATAATATGAAACAAGCATAGGCTGGATAATAGTTGCCGATATACAGCTTTTCGAAGTTAAAGTTTTCCAAATTTAAAAATTTCAAGCTGATTTTCATGTTTATGTCTGACTCAGTGAAGGAAACAACTATTCATTTTAACATTTTGACAAAGATATAGAAATGACGTGGAATAATAAGAGATTGGAATCTTATGATGATTTCTGCGAACCTAATATTACAAGTTTGTTGATGGAATAACTGAGCAAGTATGATCTTGAGCTGTGTTCCTTGTGATGCCTTCTATCTTCCCCCTTGTCAACCAGCGGGCAAAAAAAAATAAGGGGGTCTACCTCCGTCTCCTCTTCTATACCATGGTTTTCGTTCCTTTCAAAACATCTCCTCGACTTTCTGTACAGTTGATAGCAAAGTTCCAAACGGTCACGGTTGACTTTTGAAGTAATTTTGAGACTAATGACAAATAATAAGTAAAATGAGAGTAATCGAAGGTATACCTAGATATTTTGATAACTGAGGCAGGAAAACGGTCACATTTGAGGCCAAATACCTTGAGGTTTTTCAGGCTGGAGAAGATGCGGACAGCTAATCCTCACTACAGCTATCAGAAAGGCGTCTGATTATTAGGTCGTGTTTATCCCAGGACAGGACGTAGATGACTTGTATGTCATCCTCACCAGAATCAGAGGTCCCCTACCACGTACTTTAAACCTTCAACGCCAGATGTTTTCTGCTGTAGTTTTTTTTAATCCTGCCATGACACCTACCAAAGTAGCTGAAGCCGTGGAGAAAACCCTTATTGGGCTGTACGGTGGGAAAACGTCCAGTCAAACCCTCAACGATCTGGGCTACAATATTTTCACAAAACCTGCTGCCAAGAGCAGTTTCAAAATGGCCAGACTTTCTCACATGCAAGATGCTGCGAAGCTACATTTATTTCGCACATACCACCAGGCGCAGCAGTGGCTGGATTACAAAAAGGACCCGTTCGAATGGGGAGGGGTTGCTACTGCTTTAGGCATTTCCCCAAAGATGATGTCAAAGGAAGTTGCCCCCTCGAACCTGCTGAAAATGATTTTCTGCAGTTGCAAGAAGGAATGCCGGAATATCATATCGTAGCAAATTTATTGTAGTTTGAAATCATATGGAATGGTCTTTGTCGAAAACGTGCTCTTCAATGGATAGAATGGGAAAAGAATTGCGAAAATTTTGCAATTTTTGGGATATTTAAAAGTGATCCAGGGGGCTGCCGTGGTTGAAATATTAAATTTTGCATCTCATTCCGAAAATAAAAAAGAAACCTACTCCCATCATATAAGGCAACTTAAGATGTATTAAGTTACTGAAATACATTGTTATTGAAGAAATGTAGATTTGGAGGAATTTCTACGTTTCTGGAAATCTAATTTCAAGTCAGGTTAAAGGAAAACGAACGAAAGTACCGATCAAATAAATTTTGATTGCAATTCCAAAATCATTAAAGAGTTATTAGTGATCAGATAAAAACTCCTTTTTTGTATGCTAGTAAGACATGAAATTCAATAAAAAATTGCATCCACAGCTGATATGTCAAAAACTCGAACACTTTTCCTAATTTGATATGAGGGCTTGTTTGACAAGAAGATTATGATATAGAGAAGGGCTGACTTGTATTAAAAAAAAACACACATCAATTGATTCTTGATAGCATGTCGGATCAATGTGTTTTATTGACTCCATAAAATGTTTGTAAACAGAAGCATTATGTCTTTATAATATACCGGCTGTGGATAAACTTTTTTAATTCTACAGCAAGATAACTTTAGATTCAGTAATCTGGTGTTCTCCACTGAAAAAGTACCATTATTTATTTTTTTTTTATTTTCAATTTATTCATTACATTTCACAGGTGTACCGAAAACCTTAGCCTCAGATTTAACTGAACATTTTAGCGAAAGCCATGAAAAACTTTCATAATTGAGTCCCGAACAAGTAATGGAGATTCTCTGTGACAAATGCGCCAGCTTAGTAGTTACAAAACTCGTTTCTACCTCGTTCGCTTCAATATCACTAAGATGGGTATTATGAAGTTACTTCACTTAATTATTTTCCACATCGTACTGTGCCATTTCGTTCGACAGCGCCACTTTTCCTGCTCTAGCTCCAGGTGGTTGCTTTGCTGAACATAACACTGAATCTCTAATGCATAAGAGCCGACAAACTCATCTAAAAATAAAAATACGGCTGCTTGTAATAAAGCGATCGTACTTAAAATGTAGAACCGCCAGCGAAGTTTCATTTTGAAATTAATAATAAAGTATTTGTAATCCTCTTGTCGGTTGAAAGGCAGATGGGACCTCAATTAGGCCGTATTTTACCAGAGTGGTAGCTAAAGCCTCTCTCTCGTATGATGAATTTCAGGAATAAAGCTTTGTTGGGATGTCGCTATTGGTAGTGAAAATAAGCGATCGATTGCGTTCAAAATGTTTACTTAGATTTTTAGACGTGGTTTTCTTGAGCTTAACATTCTACAGTGTGAATATGACGAATTGTGAAATCAAAGAAATCTATACAATATCTATCCTATGTGTACCATAGAATATTTTTGTAAATCAGAAGATAACTTCAATGGATAAGTAAAAAGTCAAGCAACCATTAGCGTGGTTACAGTCCCCTTAAGTCTTCTGAGGGTTGCTTGTTGATGATAGTATATCACACATTTAGTACTTCTTTCTTAAAAATTTTCATAAATTGAATTGGTACCTGGCTACATAGCACAACCTTGGGTTCATATCCATGTTTCAATCTAAAATTGGTAGGGCAGTTTCTTTATTTTTCCAATATCAGTCAAAAAACTTAATTTAAAAAAAATCATCATTATTACCAGTTCTACTATGAAAAGATTTCTTCTAGTCAAATCTAATTCTTGAATGGCATGAATGTAGCAAACATCCAAGGGAGGAAAAGGAACTTTACTCCCATGTAATACATATGATTTTTCCTCCTACCTACCCACTTAATGAACCTTTTTTTTTAAATTTAAAAGGCACCTCAACTGCTTCTGTCTAAAACGGACCTATACTTGCATGATGGAAAGTATAGACAATACAGTCTTGTCCATCTGAGAATCTGAGAATCTGCGTCTTGGGCTTGTAATCCGAAGGTCCCGGGTTCAGCTCCTGGCAATTGCAACTTTTTATTTTTTTTAAGAAAAAATTATTTCGAATCAAAGAATTGAGAAATCGAATTTTTGGCGAATGAACATATGTGCCATATTGAACATTGATCAATAAAAGAATCGACCAAGTATTTGAACTTTATCCAAACCAATGACAAGATTCCATTCATCCCAACATGTTTTCAGTAGTGATATTGTAACAAGTGCAGTGCAAGTTACAGATAGTATTTGGCAAATAATTACGACAACTTGAGTTGTGAAAAAAGTGCACGAGTGTTTTTTTACAGTTCTTATCATTTTATAATATATGTTCAACAGAAAACAACTACTGCCTTGGTTTATACCACGCATGGAAATATTTCTGCCGTACACTTGTGGAAAGATCATTTATTTGAAGAAACAACTTCACAAGAGCTCTCTGAGACAAATAGCGGTTTCGTATTTATTGTACCTCGTCATTATTGACAGGGCACCAATCCAACAGGTTCTGGAATGATGCTCCATATTTATAAAAGTGCAGCTTCCAAACATACACCAAAACTTTGGGAATCTCTTCAAAATACTCGGTTGGAAAACTCTCAGGAAACCCGCAGTAGAATTGGCGATCTGTCTCTGTTTCATAGATATTGTCATGAATTAACGTTCATTCATTCATTCCAGCAATTTATTTTTGTCGTATACTCTTGTCAAAATCTGTTTATGCTTCACGATTACCTGTCTCAAATTTTGAATCATCCATATATGCCGTATGCTGGTTTCGAGAAGTAGAATGTTTTTTATTCAGGAATCGAAAGAGAGTCAAAATCTGTTGATGCTTCCACGAACACTCTCATATTCTGAATCTTCCATAAGTGTTGTAAAATACTCCTTCTGATTTCAAGATAGTGAAGGTGAAGCAATAGTATCGTCTTGTCGAAATGTGTTCATATATTTTTTTTTACGGAACTTTGAAGAATATTTATTATGGTGGGTACAAAAAGATTGAGAAAAATAAAATAATCACTATGGAATAGCTATTTGTATTACTAGGGAGAAAAGTGCCACGTTTCCTCCCGCAGGATGTAGTTTACTGCCAGACGCGAAGCGGACGGCAGTAAACATCCAAGGGAGGAAAAGGCACTTCACTTCCATGTAATACATATGATTTTTCCTCCTACCCTCCTAATGAACCTTTTTTTGTGAATTTAAAACACATCTCAACTGCTTTTATCTAAAACGGACCTATACTTGCATGATGGAAAGTATAGACAATACAGTTATGTCCATCTGAGAATATGCGGTGGTGCAATGGCTAGCGTCTTGGGCTTGTAATCCGAAAGTCCCGAGTTCAGCTGGCAATTGCAACTTTTTTTTAAGACGTTATTTTACTTTTTTCTTGTTAGTGATTTAAATTATTGGGCATTTAGATAGCTTATGCATTTCGGATTACTATTTAGTGATTTTCTCATAAGTAATGTTATGTGCCTATTTGAATGGAGTTTCGATTATTATTTTTTTCTAAGAGCTGCGCTTGTAGAAAAAATAATGTGTGTATTTCGAGCACAAAGTGTCATTGTCGTTCTTCAAAGATCAATCTTTTTGTCGAGCGACAATCAATCACTTTGCGCTCTAAATACACAAATAGCTATTAAAGAACTGTAAAAGTAACATTCATGTTTGATTTTTACCAGAATACAGGATATATAAGATGTTCTAGAAATTACAAAAACAATTTGATTATGATAGATTCACAAGTTTCATCGTTTACAGCGTACTTGAAATAAGGAGGAGGAAAAGTACTTTCCTCCCTAGGGAGGAAAAGTATGAGTTTTCTCCCTGTGTACTTTCTATAGGGGTAGGAGGAAAAACCCATTGACTACATCATCTGTATTCATAGTTTGGTATTAGTCTTTTCTTCGTCCGGTTACACCCTTGCGATTAAATCTCAAGAGTCTTCAGGAGACTTAATATAAAAACATTGAAACAAAATGGACAAATTCTAGAACGCTATTCAATTTGTTGGACAACTCTAAAAGGATGGATAAATCCTGAAAACAACAACATAGAAATACTGAACAAATATGGGGACGAATACGAGAAGGAAAGTAATACTGAATAATCTCTCTAATTTACTCATATAACGTAAGGGATTTTCAACGAAACGAACATATGCTTCAAAATTATAACCATAACAAACGTAATCCCAAATTAATATCAGACTGTGCTGATGAAATCACTATGAATTACCATTTCATGTAAACCATTCGAAATTGCGTAATAAAATTAGTAATTATCTCATTTTCCATTTGCCTGATTGGTTGGGCTTATGTAATATATTAAAGACAACAGGGTATTTTCCACGAAAAGTTTTTTGTTAATTTTGGAGGCAAGAGAGCTTCAACCACACGAAACTTGTTATAATTTGAGAGTGAAAAGCTCAAGAACGAAATCCGTGGTTCATGAAATAGAGGGCGAAGTACGGGGTGGAAACGATTTCACTAGCATTCCTATTTTGCCTTTTGTTCTTTCAACATATCAAAATGAAACACAACACAGTTTAACTGAACGTCACTTGTTACATTTTGATGTCTGACGATATTTTCGGTCATCTGGTTCAAACAGTTCAAAACTATTTTGATGAGATTTTATAGTGAATGGAAGGAGGTGGCTGAGAGGGGGTAACATTCTGACAATCAATTCTTCTGCAAGAAAATTGTTACGAAACAGTACGTTCTCATTGTATTCATTGGTTGGATTCAAATTTGTATTACTTTTTATGCCATTTATGATCCGAAAGTTATCTCCAAATGAATCAAGTCACTATAAAACACACAGAAATTCAGAATTTTCCCAGGATTCTGACGATGCAACAATATACAGGTGCTCTATTTACAGACGAAAAATTACTGTCCTCATACCTGTTGCTTAACTGGAAAATTAATTTTACTTTGATGCGATGTTCTTGGAGATTCATCTTGGATTATTATATATTAGTAGTATCAACTGTTACCATAAACCAACAGTATTTGAATGAAAACAAAACATTGGCAAATCACAAAAATTCATCAGTAATGGTATAGGTTAATGAGGCGAACGGATTTATTCAAACTAATATACATAATTACAAGGAGTACAAACAAAAACGAACGAATGAAAATTGTAATTTTGTGCACTCCAGCTCGTAAAAGAGAATTTACAAGTGATATAGACGATAATGGTTCCATAACAATCATTGTCGTACAATTTCAGGAGAAACCTCTTTGATTGGATAATGTTTGGGTTCACTCCTCCCGAGCTGAAAGATTTCATAGACTCGGTAGTTTCTGATTCAATCTCAGAAATGTCAAACGCCGTAGTGATGTTCACTTTGCCGGCAGTTACTCTGGGCAACGGCCTTAAAAAAATTTGCCGGCCGTCGATCCAGGTAATGGCTGCCAAATATCATTTTTTCGAAAACTGAACTCAAATGTTTGCAGTTTCGTTAAAATCCCAGTTAGCGAAGTGTCTCTTTTTCGTTCTAGAATGTAAGATTACGCTGCTACCATACTAAAGTGATGCAAACAGTATCACCTCGTTTGTTCGTTTTGATTCAAACACAAATCAATCAACAATGAAAGATACTTATTTATTAATTTTTAATTCTCATATTAGTTTAAATGCAGTTTTCGAAAAAATATTGTTTGCATCTCAGAAGCGAAATACTTTTGCGTTCTCGAATGGTTATGTTCGCTGAAGCTCAACAAAATCACTTCCATTCTCGAACGCAAAAGTATCGCGGCCTCTATATAGCAGCTGCAAAATGCTTGTTTTGTGTCCGCTTGCACGAAATAGCTATTTGTATTACAAGGGAAGAAAGTGCCACTTTTCCTCCCGCAGGATGTAGTAAACAACCAAGGAAGGAAAAGGCATTTTACTCCCATGTAATATATATGATTTTTCCTCCCACCAACTTAGTATACTTTTTTTGTAAATTTAAAACGCTTCTCAATTGCTTATGTTTGAATAGGACGAATACTTGCATGATGGAAAGTATACAAAATCAATTCATACCCATATCTAAATTACTCTGATGGCAACGCTGACTAGTAAATTGAAGGTACCGGGTTGGGTTCGATCGCGACAATCGGTAATTCTTTGTTTTTTTCAAGCAAGTTATTTTCCTTTCTTTCTTCTGTTATTATAAATTATTGGATATTCAGTTAGCTCATCCATTTGGGATTGACATTCAGTGTTAATTTTGTCATAGGCAATAATATGTGCCTATTTTGAATGAATCGTCAATAATTTTTTCCTCCCTAGGGAGGAAAAGTATGTCTCCTCCCTGATTTGAGGGAGAAAAGTATTTACTTTCTATAGGGGTAGGAGGAAAAACCTTCACCATATGCAATTATCGATAATCTCGTTACTTGTACTTTGCTGTTCTTCAATGCTCTCCATGACCTCTCGAAATATCCTTTTGATGAACATTATTAATATAATCAAACTGTTTGAATATGCCTTGAACATTTTCATAGGTATAAACATCAGTTACTTTTGACGAAAGTAACTGGCCTACTATTGTTTGTCAATTCGGAAGCAAAGCATAATTATCAGATGACGTTAATTAAGTATCACACATACCAGCGTTATGTGAACGTGAATGAATTCCTCAAAGTATTGATATGATCATAATCTCGCCCAATTTGTCATATATATTTGATGGAGCGTGGGTAAAAACGATCAATTACCGCACCAGGTGTGAAAACAAGTAATACAGAAACTTGTTTGATTCCCCAACTAAGATACGCCGTTAATTCCTAATGACATCGCTTTATCACAAATGCAAACATGACGTTCTGCGATTTAGTAGCAAAACGGTTCAAGAGAAATCCATTGAGAAACTCAGCTGCGACAACATCAGACGGAAATTGCATAAAATCTTGTATTAATTTCGAAATATAAATCCCTGCAGTCGAAATGAAATATTGCCGATGTCGGAATTGTAGTGGAATGGAATGTTTATTTATGTCACGGGTTGGCTGACACTGAGGGGTTGCTACTTAATGAAAATTGTCGGGATGATATGAGAGGAAATGAGAATATGAAATAAAAACAAATCCTTGCATTATTGCCTCGCATGATAAGATGTGAGCTTATCTTTCTCAAAACTTCCATCTGGCCTCGTCTATGGAAGTTTTTTATTAGTTCTGTTTCTACGAAAAGAAAAATCCTGTATTGTAGTTGTTCTGCAGTTTCCGCGAAGTTCTCGCAGTAATGGCAGCTATCACTCTCCGATTTACCCATCTTTTTGAGGTGGTACCCCAGAGGGCAGTGTCCAGTGAGAATTCCCGTTACCATATTCAAGTCTTTCTTGTAGAACTCGAGAAGCTGTTTAGCTTTCTTTGGCCTGTCACTTTATTTCAGTGAAATTTCATTTAATCGGTTTTCCAGCGTCGGAACTCTTCTTTCAAGTGGGCTTTGGAGAGTCCACCGAAGGGTTCTGGGCCGGGAAATTGTGTGTTTGCCCTTTTTTTGGCAAGGTAATCTGCTTCTTCGTTACCTTTTATTCCTCTGTGACCTGGCACCCGTATCAGGGTGACCTGATTGTTTGCTGCCAGTTGTCTCAGAGATTGATTACAGTCCCAAGTCAGCTAAGACTCACAGGTGTATGACCCCAGAGCTTTTAGTGCTGCATGGCTATCTGACAGTATATAGATTTCTGCCATTCGAGTGATTCTTTCTAGGAATTCCTGGGCACCTAACTCTATAGCATGTACTCCTGCTTGGAAGATGGTTGGGGTGTTACCAAGGGGTTTGAGAGCCGGAAATGTGGTCCTGTAACTTCAACTCTTTCGTCCATCTTAGATCTATATGTGTACCACACTGATGCATTCCTTCCCAGTTGAGGTCCGTTCTCCGTGCAAGTTTGATGGCTGTCTATGATCACTTCAAACTGTATTTCGAAGTCGTACGTAACTGGCATGAAATCTGTCGGTTTAGACATGACTTCTAGGGAAATATGTATTGTAGTTGGTGGAGTATCGGATTATATGCCATCGACGACCACGTGGAGAGATCATTCTGAGAGGAAGCTGAATAGCGAGGGACACAACTGGGGAAACAATCTATGAGATGAAAGTTTGGCAAGTTCCTGGAGCCAAACACAATCAAACCCTTCGAGATATCAAATGCAACGGCCACAATTATACCATATTTTTGGATAGATTGCTGCCAAATATGTGAGACACAAGCAAGAAGGTTACCAGTTGATCTCTGATGTCGGAAACTATAGGGTTGATCATTGATAATTCCTGAGCGTTCTAGATATTTCATGAACTCGATGTTGATGACTTTTTCCAAGGCCTTCGAGAGAAGATAGCAATAAATCGATAGGTCTGTAGTTGCTAGATAGGTGTTTTTTTCTTTTGTGTGTACTGGTAATCTTGCAATTTTCCAGTTGAACGGAAATATCCCAAAACTCTGAGAGAGGTTGAATAACTTGCAAATTACTGGTGTTAGTTCGGAAGCACATTCTTTAAGAACGATCGGCGAAATTCCGTCAGAATCACCGGCTTCGGTTGGTTGTTTGGTTGGTGTTGAGACCCAGCAAAATGCGACTGATGGTTCGTTGTCGAAAAATAATCTCAATGGAAATGATGTTCTTGGGTTGTTTTCCCAATGAACACAGCGTAGGATTTACAGCAAATATGTTGGCCTAGATATTGACTTTTTCCTGAGCTCTCGTTGCTAATGTTTCATCTTCCTTGGTTAGGAAAGGAAGTAAGCTGATGGAAGTGAATTCACGGTTTTGACAGAAGACCAAGCAGACCTATTAGGACACTCAACGAGCTTTGATCGTATCTTGTTGTTGTAACCTTCTTCAGAGGATTCGGTTATCACCTGAAGAGTGAAAGATTCAACACTTGCGTCATTATGTCATTATATTTTTGAAAATTGTGCCAATCAACTGAATAGGATCAGATCAAATTGAATTCGATATTACAAGTTTTTTTGCTGTTGTGATTACTGACTGTCATTGTTTAAGTGAATTGAGCTTCAGACACCTTTGTTATGTTTGAGTACCATAGACTGGTATCTGATATCCAACTGAATATTTGCATATCTCAATCTCAGTTAGAAATACGTTCCAGTTGCATCAATCAATTTTCGCTCAATTGTATATCCTTTTGTATCACCAATGACTTATTACTCCATGTCATCAATCTTCCCAGTAACCTTGATCTTGTGGAAATTAATCAAACCAAACTAATATACGAAGTGATTAGGCCCAACCCGTTCACAAAGAGAGTGAGATCAGAATCAACACCGACGAATCCCCAACGCCCATTCAAATTTTGCGATTCGATCTGTCGATAAATCAAATGATTATTCCCGACCAAAGCCAAGGGGAAACCTGGAATTTACTATCCGAAAATGAGCTTATCCAATTAGTATATTTTCGGTAAACATCGTAAATTAATGAGCGGGGTCGGGTATGCTGATACATGACGCGCAATATAGCCGGTCTAAGTGTATTATCAAGTGGTTCGTGTAGATGGGGTTGAATACAAAGGGTTGCGGTATGGTATCCACTGCTAGTTTAATTAGACAGATCATCAATTCGAGACACGTAAGACCTTTTGAACGGTGAAGCAGTTGGTCGGTGTATCATACGCATGTTGTGCGTATCAGATAAGTTGATACTTGTCGTAAACAGGACGACACCCTTTGCTCGCCAGTTCGGGTAGGGACGGGATAATTAAAAGGCACGGTATTTGAATAACTTCTCAAAATGTTGGAAATATACGAGTTGATTCTGATTTTAAAAAATGTTTCGATACCTGTTTATGTTCTGAATGAACATGATGAACAGTGTTATCCTGGATATACAAAATTAGAGCTAGTGTCATACTGAATACAAATGGTAACCTATTCTCAGTTTCTAATGACCTGTAGTTCCAGCCTTTTTCGAAATTGTTGGGTCTAAATTCAATAGGCAGTGTATTGTAATATTTAAGTTATTATTATTTTATTATGAAAACCTTCGCGTAAAAATAGAAGTACGTTTTATGAATTATCCTTGGTATTTTAGTGTATTGATGTAAAAATAAAAGTACGTTATATAATTGGGATTGTAGTGTAATGACTATTCCACTGCCGTAAAAAATACTTTTTGTTCATATAACTGATCCATAATCCACATTCAGAAGTAGCAACATACTGAGTACGAATCCCCCATCTCGTTCCGTATCAAACGAAGCAAATTTTCAAATTGAAACCTTCTTTCTCAGTGATTCTCGATCATCAAATATACCCTCGTAACTACGACTATAAAACTTACAAGAACCCTAATCGTGTTGATCTCATAGTTTAGCGGACGTAATACAGTTCAGAGGTCAACATCCTGCGGGAACGTTTGATAAGCTGGACTCGCACTGAAGTTGATAATACAGGAGCAGATATCAACATTGTCATCAAGCTTTTTGAGCGATAAATACCGCTTTGGCGCGACTACGAGGCGACTTGCCCTCCCCTTTGCGTGCATTCATAAATCCATATTTTCCGAATCAGTTTTACATTCAAAATAAATGATTTGCATTAAAAAATAATTGTCCTTATAACGTGCGATACCAAACGCACTTGGTACTGAAAAAAAAAACGATCAAAGGTTACATTTGTCTTTTGAAGAAAGAATGAATATTGTTGCAGATAATTCTCTTTTGTTTCTCCAATTACAGCTATTCCATAAAAAAATACGTATTATAAATAATCAGGAGAATTATAATTGTTTGTTCAATCGGAGAGGACTGTCCCCCTTATTGTTTGACATGGTAGTAGATACAACAAATCTAAACAGTCAGGGATACTACATCCAAGGTTATGCTGACGAGATAGTGGTCCTCGTACAGGAAAAATACGCCCAAATAACCTTAGAGCTAAGGTAAAATATAAAATTGAAATACTGAGGCAAACTTCAGCAAAACAACACTTATTCCCTTCACAGGAAGAATTATTTTAGGGGAAATGAAGATACCCAAATTCTTTGGAGTAGCACTACAAGTTGGTAATCAAGACAAATACTTATGTCTGTTCTAAGATAAGAAACTTACCTGGAACACGCATTTACAACATGTACTCAATCAACAAAAGCAAATCATTGTTCTTGATGTGCAGAAGAGCTTTTGGAAAAAATGGGGACTGAAACCGAAAGTCTTACTCACTTTGGTAATAATCCAAAATAAAAAAGAAACACTCAGAAACCAAACTTGGTGAACTACAGAGGCTTGCTTTTCTGTGTATCACGAGCGGTATCAACCGCTACTATGGAAATCATCCTAACTTTCCCAACTAACAAACCATCGATTGATGTCAACAGTTGTGCACAATGACATAATTCAAATTTCAAAATTTCCAAACATCTTTGGAGAAAAAACGGCACTTGTCGTTCAGCATCAACGTATTTGATATAAGAATGTCATAAAAATTGAGAAATCAATAAAATAATATAGTTACAATATTTTTACAGTATTTTATATAGTGAAATCAGACTGTTTAGATATATTTTTCAATCTGTATAAATAATGCAAGTAGGTATTTCGATACTTGAAACGACCCCCACCACTATCACTTTTAGCCCCACTCTCTCCCTCCATCGACCAATTAGAGCCAAGTCACTTATCGTTTTCTCTATCAACCAATCATAGCTAACCTGTCTTTAGCTGTCACTTGTGTTTTGCCGTTTGAGTGCCTTGTCCCCATTTTCTAATATGCCGCACCATTCAATGCCTTTCCAGTCATCTCCAACATGCCACTTTTCATCGGAACCCAACACGGGATTTATCGCCATCCTTCGTCCTTTCCAATTTGATCCCTAATCCAACATGATCGCTTCATTTGTCTGTCATTGTTGCCACCATAATACTAAACTCGTTCAAGATGTCATCGGTCACGCCAACATGGTTGCATCCATCATCCGTCACCTATCCTCAACATGGTCACCTTTCATCCGTCATCTACTTGTCATCTGCTAAAGATAAATAAATCTATAAAATGATATCGTTGACTTGAAGAGCGACCCAAAAAGAGAAAAGATATTGTATACCTATAAAACATACCGCATAAGTTTACCGCCTCTTTTCATGAATATGGCGTAGTACTCGTGAAATTTATTTGTGCTTTCTATCCTTTGAACTAACTGAAATAGGGAGATTAGGCCTAAAACAAACACCCAGTAAATTCAACATCGCGAAGTGATAATGAGGATAACTCTATCTGAAATTTGCATATTCAACCCACTTGTGGAATCGCAAGTCAACACTGAAAGTTCTCAATTGGAGTTGAACATGTTTCCAGTATTTTTTGTCTTCCGCCACTTCTTTTATCGTCCATTAATCGCATAGAGCGGACTCCATTCTGGAAACCCTTTCGACCCATTACATTAGTGCCAAAAATAATAGCCTCAGCGGTTTGCACGACTAATTAGTTGATTGGAAAATAATCAAATAGGCGAGTGACCTGAATTCGGACACAGGCTTTCAACAAAAATTGAAAATGTGACCGAATAAATGTATTACACCGAAACATATTACTGAACAATTCGGAATAGGGGTGATTGATTCAGATAACACGCAAGGCCCGTGAGTTGACTGTTTTTTGAATGTAAATAGACAACAGAACTATACTACCTATGGGGTTGCATTTTTCCATTTATTATTTCATCAGGAAGGTTATGAAAATTACTCAGATCGAATAACTGGTTAAACGTGAACTAAGCGTCGAAAATAACAAGAACAGTGAAGTGAGATAATATGATAAAAGTGTGAGAGGAGTTTTGAACAATCATCTATCAAAACCCATTTACAAAACCAAACCGAATAATTTACTAATGGAAGATAGAACATGCAGAGCTGAAGTAATTGTGGAATCGAATCTAACAGAACAAAACTCAACACAGAAAATCTTGCCAAACATCAGTTGTACCATTCGGAATTTTTCTGCATTGATCCAAGTGTCACATGCATCTCAAGAATATCACAGATCTGAAGAATGCCATGTATCTAAAATGTATGTCACATATATCATTCAAATCATTATTCTTGCCTAGATCTGATAATTTTCCACACATCCAGGATACGAGAAATACCGCCTCGGCGTTTACCATGTTCTAAAATCCTGGCAGATATAGAGCTTTCATTCAAGCTTCTGACACATTTCCTGTACTGCACTTAGTCGATACTTCTCAAACATCCATAGATATTATTCATAATTTTTATTTCCGATGATATTAGTTTTTCATGAAAATAATAATAGATTCGAAAATTATTTGGAATTTTCATAGTAAATAAAAGACTGGTTTGTTACCTTGAACTAACGTTTATTTTAAAAGTTTACTTTTCATGAAAATACAAAAACTCTGTCAGCCATGTTAGTCTATTATAGACTTGTGACAGAGGATCTGAGAGTAGGCTAGGCAGCAAGGATCTCAAATGGTGAGGCAAGCCATGAGATGAAAGTATGGCAAGGAGTCCTTGCTGCAAAATGTGAACAAACGCCTTGGAGATATCTATTGCAACGGCTTGAGTTTCACTATAATTTTCGACAGATTTTTGCCAAATATATGAGATATAAGCAAACAGGTCACCAGTTGACATCTGATTCCGAAAACCATATTGTCGATAATTGATTATTCCTGAGCGTTTCAGATATTTCATGAGCTCGATATTAATGGTTTTTTCCGTGACCTTCGAATCTACAGACAGCGGGTCTGTAGTTACTGGTTAGGGTCTTTTTTCCCTTTATGAGAACTGGTTGTACTCTTGCAATTTTCACTAGCATTAAAAAAAGGGTTTGAATAACTTGCAAACAACTGGTGTCAGTTTGGGATCACATTCTTTGAGAACGATCGGCGGAATTTCCTGAGATCCACTAGCGTTGTTGGTGATAAGACCCAGCAAAATTCGTCTGATAATTCGTTGGCGGAAATTCAGCCGCAGATGATTCCACATCAGATTTCATGAATGTCCTATTCATATTTTCGAACTAAAATCAAAATCCAATGCCAATGACAGGTCTATGTCAAAATATAACGTTTCAAAGTGTCACCGCAGAAGAAATATTTCCCTCATATCCATCTCTGATGTGCATGCTTCTGAAGCCTTTTTTTTCCTGTCCTAAATCAATCCACCTGAAGAGCTTGGCAAAGCGAAATAGATTTTCGTCGACCAAAATGTATTGGGGATTGAATGCGAGAGAAGCGAACCTTGCTTCAATGAAATGAACGATTTCGGTGAGCTATATTTTTTAATAACATTCTCCCTATCGAATTTATTTAATGATTTTTTTCTATTAAAACTAGAGAAATTCAAAAAAATCAACTATCTGAATGAAAATGCGAATTTTCAATTTCAGATTTTTCTCAGTTAGATTCTTTTCACAATATCTATCAGATGTAGTTCAATGTCCAGCGTGGCTTGTGCCGGGAAAGTAGTTGTTTTCTCTTAGATACTACAAATAAATCACATTTTTCATTTTTCAGTTTTCAATGTGCCCCTTGTTGACTTAGGTGTTTTACAGAATTTCAAAAAATTATCATATTCTGCTGAAAGATATTTTTATTGGGTTTTCTGCCCTGCTAAGGTTGGTATCAAACTATTTCAACACTCAACCCTCTTGAGACAATAATCAGTGGCTAATATTTTCATGGTCGAGTCTTTAACAAATCGGGCAGAGCCATTCCTGGGTAATCTGTTATGAGTTTTGATGAGACAAATTAATGAAGAAAAATGTTTTCGACAAGAAACAACATTTGATTCAATGGCAGAAAATTGCAAATATGTATATAGCTCGAACCCGGAATGTCTCCGATAAATATTCCTGAAATGTTGAATAATTTAGGATAACTGCTCATTTAAAGTGCTTATCTCGGCATATATGCTCGTTCAGATGTTGCAGTTTGCCACGCAAATAGTCTGAACGGCATTTCTGGTGGAAATAAATTTTATACATTAACAGCAAAAAGCATAATGAGAGTGAAAATATTTCGATGGTGCAGCAAATGCGTATGTAATTTGTTTTCGATGCACAATGTGAAACTGAATTGATGGATGCCGAACAAATTTGAATAAATATTTATTTTACCTGAACGAAAATGGAGTGTTTTGTCGATATTTGATTGACTTCGTTCATTTTGTTTATTTTCATTCGTGGAACATGGGTAAGTTCAGCACCAAAAAATGTGAAAATGGATGATAATGGATGAGAATATCATTCATTGGTCATTAACTACGACTTCTGTTATTGTCATGTTCAATTCCTCATATTTGATAGATTCAGTTAGATACTACCAGTGATCAAACTACTGCAAACTGACACGTCCGAAGCTTCAAATAAAGTTTTTGGTAGGCTTATTGTTCTTTGCGTTTCTGTTGTTTCTTCTTTCCAAGCAACATCATGTAGTGAACTTGAGCCGACTCTGGATCTCGCAACCGGCGAATCATAACGTAATTCAGCCAATTCGTAAACAAGATGATGTCATCAGTCGACGGAACGAGATGTGTCTGATATTCTATTCAAATCAGAATACTATGACTGGCATATAAATATGGCACTCGTTAGAGGAAAAGGCAATCAGATTGGATTAGTGATCAGATAATTCTATAGTGTTGAAGTTTTACTACAAGTGGTGTGAGAGGTGAGATAGTGCTCGTGCGAAAATATCAGTATGTATGAATTATTCTTCATTCATTAATAATACCTATTTCAGTTCAATATCCTATTTGAAGAATATAATTTGCATTCTACTTTCAACGCCACTGGCTCATCTGTCTGCTAAATATCGTTTGTTCAGCAAACCAAGCAGTATTTATACATTGTGTCTCACCAAATCACTGCACAACTATGAAAAGTATGCCAAAATATAAAGTTATTTATGAAGGTAGAGAACCAAGAAAACTGTTGAAAATACACAGGAAATCTCTTTAAAACCCTTCGAAACAAATAAGTCAAGGCAGGGCCGTTGCCACTAGCGGTGACGACAAAATTGAGATGATTCTGGTAACCATCTGAAATTTACGGGGTGACAAATATATTCTGCTTAGAAGAATTTTTTCAACTTTTGTTAATTAGTATTACTTCAGAATTTTTGAATTTTTAGAATAATAAATCTGAATATAAAATATGAATGAGACCTACCAAAATCACATATTTTTTAACAATTTTCCTAAACAGGAAAATTTAATGCCAGCTTGCTTGTTTAAAAAACTGAAAATGGAAAAAGCAAACTAAATAATTTAAAACAAATCATCATATATTTGATAGCTAATCTAGAGACGATCTACAAAATCATTAAAACATGACGTTTTCGATTATCAACACAAACATTTTAACCAATCAAAAAATACGTATTTTAGCTTGAATGGAATAATCGTGTATACAATATGTGGATGAAAGACCATGTCTTAAGTGACTGTACAGCAAGACTGTCAAAGCTTTATGAAAATCTTCATAAGAGTTGCACTTGTACTTTCAATCTACTTTAAATTACGAATGCAATTTCATCTTCTCGGAAAACCTTCTCAAAGGAAATCGATTGGAGGATATTTGAATTAGAAATGTCGTTCGGATACTTTTTGTTCGACTTCAAATAAGCCGTCGTAACGCTAAAACGTCTATGACGAAGGATATTGTTTGATTGTTTGATGTGAAATTTTATGAGTAAGTATAGAGGAAGCTGACGACATAATCTAGGAAATTGAAGACGATATGAACGCTAGGAGTAGCCTTTGAAGCGAATACTCTGAAATATCAGAGAAATTTTTATTTTTGATTATTTTAAAGGCGTTAACTTATGTAACTAGGATCTGAGAGTAGGCTAGGCAGCAAGGATCTCAAATGGTGAGGCAAGCCATGAGATGAAAGTATGGCAAGGAGTCCTTGCTGCAAAATGTGAACAAACGCCTTGGAGATATCTATTGCAACGGCTTGAGTTTCACTATAATTTTCGACAGATTTTTGCCAAATATATGAGATATAAGCAAACAGGTCACCAGTTGACATCTGATTCCGAAAACCATATTGTCGATAATTGATTATTCCTGAGCGTTTCAGATATTTCATGAGCTCGATATTAATGGTTTTTTCCGTGACCTTCGAATCTACAGACAGCGGGTCTGTAGTTACTGGTTAGGGTCTTTTTTCCCTTTATGAGAACTGGTTGTACTCTTGCAATTTTCACTAGCATTAAAAAAAGGGTTTGAATAACTTGCAAACAACTGGTGTCAGTTTGGGATCACATTCTTTGAGAACGATCGGCGGAATTTCCTGAGATCCACTAGCGTTGTTGGTGATAAGACCCAGCAAAATTCGTCTGATAATTCGTTGGCGGAAATTCAGCCGCAGATGATTCCACATCAGATTTCATGAATGTCCTATTCATATTTTCGAACTAAAATCAAAATCCAATGCCAATGACAGGTCTATGTCAAAATATAACGTTTCAAAGTGTCACCGCAGAAGAAATATTTCCCTCATATCCATCTCTGATGTGCATGCTTCTGAAGCCTTTTTTTTCCTGTCCTAAATCAATCCACCTGAAGAGCTTGGCAAAGCGAAATAGATTTTCGTCGACCAAAATGTATTGGGGATTGAATGCGAGAGAAGCGAACCTTGCTTCAATGAAATGAACGATTTCGGTGAGCTATATTTTTTAATAACATTCTCCCTATCGAATTTATTTAATGATTTTTTTCTATTAAAACTAGAGAAATTCAAAAAAATCAACTATCTGAATGAAAATGCGAATTTTCAATTTCAGATTTTTCTCAGTTAGATTCTTTTCACAATATCTATCAGATGTAGTTCAATGTCCAGCGTGGCTTGTGCCGGGAAAGTAGTTGTTTTCTCTTAGATACTACAAATAAATCACATTTTTCATTTTTCAGTTTTCAATGTGCCCCTTGTTGACTTAGGTGTTTTACAGAATTTCAAAAAATTATCATATTCTGCTGAAAGATATTTTTATTGGGTTTTCTGCCCTGCTAAGTTTGGTATCAAACTATTTCAACACTCAACCCTCTTGAGACAATAATCAGTGGCTAATATTTTCATGGTCGAGTCTTTAACAAATCGGGCAGAGCCATTCCTGGGTAATCTGTTATGAGTTTTGATGAGACAAATTAATGAAGAAAAATGTTTTCGACAAGAAACAACATTTGATTCAATGGCAGAAAATTGCAAATATGTATATAGCTCGAACCCGGAATGTCTCCGATAAATATTCCTGAAATGTTGAATAATTTAGGATAACTGCTCATTTAAAGTGCTTATCTCGGCATATATGCTCGTTCAGATGTTGCAGTTTGCCACGCAAATAGTCTGAACGGCATTTCTGGTGGAAATAAATTTTATACATTAACAGCAAAAAGCATAATGAGAGTGAAAATATTTCGATGGTGCAGCAAATGCGTATGTAATTTGTTTTCGATGCACAATGTGAAACTGAATTGATGGATGCCGAACAAATTTGAATAAATATTTATTTTACCTGAACGAAAATGGAGTGTTTTGTCGATATTTGATTGACTTCGTTCATTTTGTTTATTTTCATTCGTGGAACATGGGTAAGTTCAGCACCAAAAAATGTGAAAATGGATGATAATGGATGAGAATATCATTCATTGGTCATTAACTACGACTTCTGTTATTGTCATGTTCAATTCCTCATATTTGATAGATTCAGTTAGATACTACCAGTGATCAAACTACTGCAAACTGACACGTCCGAAGCTTCAAATAAAGTTTTTGGTAGGCTTATTGTTCTTTGCGTTTCTGTTGTTTCTTCTTTCCAAGCAACATCATGTAGTGAACTTGAGCCGACTCTGGATCTCGCAACCGGCGAATCATAACGTAATTCAGCCAATTCGTAAACAAGATGATGTCATCAGTCGACGGAACGAGATGTGTCTGATATTCTATTCAAATCAGAATACTATGACTGGCATATAAATATGGCACTCGTTAGAGGAAAAGGCAATCAGATTGGATTAGTGATCAGATAATTCTATAGTGTTGAAGTTTTACTACAAGTGGTGTGAGAGGTGAGATAGTGCTCGTGCGAAAATATCAGTATGTATGAATTATTCTTCATTCATTAATAATACCTATTTCAGTTCAATATCCTATTTGAAGAATATAATTTGCATTCTACTTTCAACGCCACTGGCTCATCTGTCTGCTAAATATCGTTTGTTCAGCAAACCAAGCAGTATTTATACATTGTGTCTCACCAAATCACTGCACAACTATGAAAAGTATGCCAAAATATAAAGTTATTTATGAAGGTAGAGAACCAAGAAAACTGTTGAAAATACACAGGAAATCTCTTTAAAACCCTTCGAAACAAATAAGTCAAGGCAGGGCCGTTGCCACTAGCGGTGACGACAAAATTGAGATGATTCTGGTAACCATCTGAAATTTACGGGGTGACAAATATATTCTGCTTAGAAGAATTTTTTCAACTTTTGTTAATTAGTATTACTTCAGAATTTTTGAATTTTTAGAATAATAAATCTGAATATAAAATATGAATGAGACCTACCAAAATCACATATTTTTTAACAATTTTCCTAAACAGGAAAATTTAATGCCAGCTTGCTTGTTTAAAAAACTGAAAATGGAAAAAGCAAACTAAATAATTTAAAACAAATCATCATATATTTGATAGCTAATCTAGAGACGATCTACAAAATCATTAAAACATGACGTTTTCGATTATCAACACAAACATTTTAACCAATCAAAAAATACGTATTTTAGCTTGAATGGAATAATCGTGTATACAATATGTGGATGAAAGACCATGTCTTAAGTGACTGTACAGCAAGACTGTCAAAGCTTTATGAAAATCTTCATAAGAGTTGCACTTGTACTTTCAATCTACTTTAAATTACGAATGCAATTTCATCTTCTCGGAAAACCTTCTCAAAGGAAATCGATTGGAGGATATTTGAATTAGAAATGTCGTTCGGATACTTTTTGTTCGACTTCAAATAAGCCGTCGTAACGCTAAAACGTCTATGACGAAGGATATTGTTTGATTGTTTGATGTGAAATTTTATGAGTAAGTATAGAGGAAGCTGACGACATAATCTAGGAAATTGAAGACGATATGAACGCTAGGAGTAGCCTTTGAAGCGAATACTCTGAAATATCAGAGAAATTTTTATTTTTGATTATTTTAAAGGCGTTAACTTATGTAACTAGTGATATATAACCCTATTTCTTACATGCTTGGTGGTGGTGATGGAAGACTAGCAACGAACGCTCAAGAAAAAGCCAATATCTTTGCCAACATGTTTGCTGCGAACTCAACGCTGAATTAATTGGGAACATAACTCCAGAATATCATTTCTCATCGACAGTCATATGCCTGAGATTATCTTCCGCCAACGAACCACCAGACGCATTTTGCTGGGTCTGAGCACCAACCAACCTCAAGAAATGTGCTTCCGAAATAACACCAGTTCTTTGCAAGTTATTCAACCTCTCTTAAAATTTGGGGGGTATTTCCGTCCAACTGGAACATTGCAAGAGTACAAACAGCTCCCAAAAGCTATTAACTTTCGCTTATGTCTCGCATATTTGGCGGCAATCTATCGGAAAATGTGGTGGAATTGTGACCATTGCACTAGATATATCCAGGGCGTTTGGTTGCGTTTGGCACCAGGAACTCCTTGCCTAACTTCCATCTTCATGTTCCACAGGGATCAATTCTAGCACCAACACTGTTTCTTCTTCACATAAATGATTTGTTGGGAGCAATCATGTACAGTGCACAGCTTTGCGTATGACAGAACCTTCATAACCCTTTCTCGTCCAAAAGTTAGTGTAAGTCATCGTGTATGGTCAAGATCATAAAAAAAGAAGTGAGACATTATTGATAAAAATCAGAAAAAGGAGAGGTTCCAAATTGATCTGGTGCTGGAGCAGTATGATCTAGCACCACGTATACGACAATAGTCTGTCATTGCGAGAGCACATCTTCAATTTGAGAGATCTCTGTGATGATTTAAATTTCTTTGTATGACAACCGCCATTCTACGCCAATGGATCAGTGAATTTGTGTGAACATAACTATTTGCTTTCGCAGAAGGTAGGCATGAGCCAACACACGCTCGCTTGTAGTGATGCAACATGTTAGGATCTTCAAGTGCAAAATCTGGTTTTACAACGGAGGGTACAGTACAGTGATTTGTTGCTGATTTTGATTTTCATCCTTTCATAAATCGATATTGTTAAATATGTCAGCGTTTACATCCCGCGAATATTGTAGATCATTCCACAATGACATTCGAAAATTTACTTCAGCTTCCCTGTGGTTGGTGTTTGTTGTGTTGTGTTCTACAAAAAATATTCATTGTTTAATTTCCTATTGGGAGTTACGCTGAAATTTCATTTGAAATCACCAACATCAGTCTCATATTTGATAAAGGAAAGTGCGACGTATATTCTGGCTATCCATGTGTGAAAAACCAGGAGCGGCGTGTTCATTTATTTATAAAAGGTATTTTGTTGCCAAAATTTCCGAATTTCACTTTGTTTTCCTTCACTTAGTTTTCCACTTCTTTGGTGGGGAGATTAGATCAGATTAGATTAGTTTGGGGCTTCCGTGCCATAAGCATCATTACCGCGACCTTTTCAGATCTTTGGTGTTCCCCCTCGAAATCGTTTATTAGAGTTCTTTATCTAGCCCTTTCTTCGTCACGAGACTCCATAGGCCAGTTTTCAGAACTCCCATGTATCCGGGAGCTTTTGGTTTTTCTTCTCCCAGTGTTAGAAACCTTAGCCTTGACAAGCCCTCACATTGGCATAGTATGTGTGCCGATGTTTCTCTTCTTCCTGACAGAACCTGCATAGCATTTCTTCTGCCAGAACATTAGTACTCATATGTTTGTTGAGCCTACAATGCCCTGTGAGGAGTCCAACTATTATTGTAGTATTGCTCCTTCTCTGGTTTAGTAGATATTTTGTGAATGTTGGCAACGGTTTTTTGATAAACTCTTTGGCCTGTCTCATTCCTGGTGAATCGTTCCACCATTCTTGAGATTGCTGTTGGATCCATGATTTGGTGTTGGTTTTTAGTTCAGCTTTCGCTATACCGCACAACGGTTCTGGGCCATTCAGGGCCTTACTTGCTCCTTCTCGAGCTAGTGAATCAGCCTCTTCATTGCCTCTGTAACCTGTGTGTGCTGGTACCCAAGCTAGTGTCAGTCTGTTCTGACTGCCTAGCTCTTTTAGGGCTTCTATGCAGTCCCAAACAAGTTTTGAGGTGATTTGCATAGAGTTGACTGCTTTTATCGCCGCTTGGCTATCCGAGTAAATGACAATGTTTTTTTCTGCCTGCCTTATCAACTCTTGCGCGCAATGGTGTATTGCAACGATTTCCGCCTGGAATATCATCGTGTGTTTACCTAAGCTTAGTGAGATTCTCATCTTCGGCTTGGCTGGGGAGAGTACACTGTATAATTTTTGGTAAGGGGTCATAGTTCACCCTGAATATTCACAGAACACTGTTGAAAGTGGTTCTTGTAATGAAGCAGCTCAGCTATTGCTCCTAGAACGGGGCATCAATAGCCTGCATACCGGTTTCAAAATCCTTGCCTCTCTTCGGTGACGGGGTAGGTCAGACGACATTGGAGCCGTTTGGCTCCCGGATGAGTTCTCGAAACGAACTGAGCACTGATATCTTCGCCTTGAGCTGAATCAGCGACTCGGTTGTCAAAGAAGGTTGCGAAACAGTTGATCTTGCAACCAGTTTCCAATTAATATGAATCTCATGCACGCACACAAACGACTACTATGAAACAGATTCAATTAGAGGACACAAAGGGAATACTCGTTGCCAAGCTTTCTCTGTCAGGTCTTCTCTTGGGTACCCAGGAAGCAGGGGCGTTCTATAGATAAGGCTGAGTAGGCTAAAGTCTCAGGCGCCGCAGATTTTAGGTGCGCCAGCAGATCCTAAGAAAAAGCCAAGAGTTGGCAGCGCCAAAATTTCACTGGCTACAGGCGCAAAAAAATGTTTAGCCTCAGGCGCCTCTAACCCCTCAAAACGCCCCTGCCATGAAGTAATTGCATAGTTCTTCGTGTTTCTCTACCTCTTCGACAAATATTAAATTCAGTTCTTGATCAGAAATTTTTAAAATGAACAAAATAATCTGTATAACCACGTGGTAAAACACCTTGATTGCGGGCAACTTCAAACTGCAACGCAACTGCGACCGCGGAAAATGGTCGCGTACAACCGATTTGTGACTGATTGCAAATTAGTTTCATTTGAATCGACTCGTGTGTGGCTTCGCACTACTACACATTCCCGAAGTTACGAAATATTTGCAAGATCAACTGATTTGCAACCTTTGTCTCAAAACAGTCGCCCCGTGGGCGGTCGGCCTTCACTCGACACAACTGGAAAAAACGGGAAACGGGAAAACTTTCCAGTGGCCTCAAATTTTAACTCCTTTTCTTCCCCTTAACGTCGTATATGCCTGCGGCGCCAACACTTCGGTCAACCGAAACGATCCCCAAAATCCGCCATACGTGTAGAAAACACGAGTTCTCCATCAGAGACCACCGGCTCACAAAAGAAGCGGGATTTGCGCCACAGTGCTACATAATGTAATATATATTCGTACTAATTG
Source organism: Chrysolina haemoptera (assembly GCA_958298965.1). Lineage (NCBI taxonomy): Eukaryota > Metazoa > Arthropoda > Insecta > Coleoptera > Chrysomelidae > Chrysolina > Chrysolina haemoptera. Next base: position 13,350,340 of record OY282587.1, read on the forward strand.
TGTGGCAGACGCAGAGCAAAAGCCCGGCTAAAAGCCCGCAAGGTATGTCTGTACAGTTCAGTTCAACGAAGGCTGCTTTTATCTGCAAACTAACTCGAAACTACACGAGCACGATACATTAGGCGAGAATTTACTATTTAAATGTAGGTTCATTGTATAATATACGTATGCCGGAGCTATTAGCGTTATCGATCTTGAATAATTACGTGTCGTATACAGGATTGTACGCCAATGGCGTGAAAAATTATCCTGTCACACCGGGATGAAATATTGGTTTTGGCATAGGTGGTAATTTTGCGTGAAGTTGGTCAATGAATATAATCTGTTTTCAATGGATGTATGTAGTTTTTGGTAGATTCTGCTAATAATATTACTTCTATCTATGTTTTGTTTTCAAATTTTTTGTTTGTATGCAATATTGTTATTTTCCTTCCAGTAAGAAATGAAAATCGCTTCGTATGAAGCACAAATCAGTGAATGTTCAATCTCCAATACAATGATGAATAAATGATAGTTGATCCTTCTTTCTCTTCAGAACAGTAAATAATCAACAATTCGTTCTCGTTGAACCAAAATTTGAGTGATAATTTGAATTGTTCGAATCATCCACTACCTTCAAGAGATAAGCTGATCTCTCTAGAAACTTTCACTTCACTGGGAAGGATTGATACTGCGTTCAGGTGGATTCGAACGAAAATTCTCCTGTCTATATTCTACCTGTTAAGTTTTTGGATAGTTCTACAAGTTACCTTAAAAATAATGGAACTTAAATTGATTTGAACAATTTGAGAAACATCAGAAATAACGTTTTACGAGCGTAATTTTTGGCAAAGACCTTCAGGAACGATAATATATCAACCAGTATTGATAATACCCAGTTGTTCTTTGAAATGAAATATATTCTCGAATTTTCGAATAACTGCAATCTTCTGAAGGGGATTAATTTTTTTCGTACGATTTCATGAAGACTTTGGAGCCAACAAGTTTTTCGTCAGGTTTCCCAGTTTTATGTGTATCAGCAGGAGAATAATTTTTTTTTAATGCTGTGATGGTGATGAATTACAGCGTATCATTTCTTCACTGCAAGAATCGTTTGGATGGGAAATCCTCACAATTGTACATTACAGCAACTGCAGAATGGATAGCAGACACTTTTTTATTTAAAACTCGCTTTTTCCAATCATTTGGAAATCCAGTTCTCGCAGAACCTTTTTATTCAACAATTGAGGCCAAACATATAACGAGTGATAGCCATCTCTATTGCTCTTCAAATGATGTGGTTTTTCCGATTTCTCCTGCATCTGTAAGAGCGATTTGAGCCGATCAGGGATGCCCATTCATTTTTTATTATTTTTGGTTATTGTTATTATCGATAACTAGGCGTCGGTAAGTAGATTACTTACCGACGCTTTTAGCCAAGCATTTATTATTATGAAGACGTCGTTAAGTAATTTGGTCTAGCAACCAGTAAACATAACTTACCCTTTTTACAACAGATGCCGTAAGTAATCAAGCAAACTGGATCGTGCAAAAAATATATAACTGATCAAATCGTCTCTTGTCTATACAATTATTATGAATCTTCATCAAGTAAGTATTAAAGATTTTAGTTCGAAAATACGGATGGGGCATTCATAAAATCTGTTGTGGAATCATCTGCGACTGAAAGACAAACTTTAGTCGCCATTTTCCATCGTTCAAGATAACCTCTTGGGAAGTATTCATGTTGAAAAGGGGAACATTCTCCATGAAAACTGAAAAATGAAAGATGTGATTTATTTGTAATATCTAACAGAAAACAACTACTTCCCCGGCACAAGCCACGCTGGACATAGAACTACATCTGATAGATATTGTGAAAAGACTCTAACTGAAAAGCAAAGAAAAAATCTGAAAGTGAAAATTTGCATTTTCATTCAGATAGCTGATTTTTTTTAATTCTCTCTAGTTTTCATTGAAAAAATTATTAAATGAATTAGATAAGGAGAATGTTATTAAAAAAATATCACTCACAGAAATCGTTAATTTCATTGAAGCAAGGTCCGCTTCTCTCGCATTTATTCCCCAATACATTTTGGTCGACGAAAATCTATTTCGTTTTGCCAAGCTCTTCACTAGTTGTTTTCTGTTAGATATTACAAATAAATCACATTTTTCAATTTTCATGGAGAATGTTCCCCTTTTCAATATTAAAGATTTGTTTGAACATATATTTTTTTGTTAAAATTTGTTATTACGAATCTCCCAGGTTTTCGTAGAAAACCCCTCAAAAGCCAAGCTTATCCGAGCAAGGGAGAACATCTTCTTGAAGACTGCTTCTATTCGAATGATGTTCGTTTATCACAGATTCAAAACTTAAATCGTTTAGCTAGGACCTTAGTTTTAACCGAACAATAACTTATTGTAACTAATTACAACATAAAATTAATGATATATGATGTATACTATGGTAAAGTGAAATTGTTCAACAATATTTGAGATTAATTAGTAGAGACCCTACAAAAGAGAAAAAAAGGTATTCTGGGTGTGCATCATATATCATTGATGAATGAGGTAAAAAGAAGTGGAGAACAGTGCGATTCTTGAGGTACCTCTGACAGCATATTGATTTCGTAGGAAAAACTATTTCCAATTCATACTCTTTGCTTTCAACCAGTTGAAAAGTCGTTCAATTTCATAATTCAATCCCACAGAATTAAAGTTCATTCATTAATATTTCATGATTGACTCTATCAATGCTTTAGAGTCAATCTGACACCGGCTATACAAGCTTCCCAATATTTGATTTTCATTATTAATAGGATTTGTTATTGTTGATTTACCTTGATTGAAACTATGCTGCTGATTCATGATTAATTCTATGCGGGGCCATTTCAACTGATCATAAACAATGCTGCCTAATATTCTGGGAATTGGCGATGGTTGCAAACACTCCTAGAAATGTTATGTCTTCCCTTTCGCACGAATTGAATATAGCTATAATAATACTTGCATGCAAAGGTCTGAGAATTTACCAAGTTTAAAAAAAAAATTCAGAGTTAATATGAAGGACTCTAGTCCTGAAGATAAATGTTGTCCTGAAGGACAAATGTTCTGTTGTTGGGGTCCCTTGCCCTTGATATCCCAGTAATTGGATATATTGAAAATATTTAGAAACTGTTTCAAAATAATAAATGTGCTACTCATTTGCCCAATTTGGTAAGTGGAACTGAAGTTAGGTTGAGAGCTGATAAGTGACAAGTGATACCTCAAATGTTAGCTGTCTCGTGGAATTTTGAATCAGAAACAATAACCAGTTTCCTGTGGAGAATTAGCGCATATTACAAGTAAGTAAATATTACCGAGATATATGAATCTTTTATGGACAGTGAGTTACTTACATGAAGATGAAAGTTACATCTTTTATAATGTTCAGAATAGAAAAGTGAAAAAATAATCAAAATTATGTTTTTACTACTCCCAATGCACTAGAAAATGAGTACCGAATCAGTAATCGTGGTTGCAACAAGAAAATGTCGATCACCAAGTATATTTTGAAGTTTTAATTGAAATCGAGAACATGTAGAAAATAAATGTTGGAATGCAGAAATGGAGGATACATATATCGGTGAATTGAAGTAGTGAAGGATCAAGACAATTCGATTAACCATCACCTTGAAGAGCAACATTGTGAATGTGTTTGTTAAGAAATTGAAGGAGTTGAAAAATGTATTGCAATCAAAACCAACCTGTTCATTCGAGCACTTAACATTGACTTCTTTCAAAACAAGTTTCATTTCGAAAATTTCAAGTGTCTATTTAATCCAGTACGATTGGGTTTTGAGACGAGGATCGATATTGTTCCACCACTAAACTTGGTATGCTAGTAGTTGGAACCATGGTAAACACGTTTACCAAAATTTCAGGGGTGGAATATATATATATATATATATTTTTTCGTTTAAAAATAATTAAATAGATTTTTGTTGTAATCTTGGAAAGTATATGATTTATCAGGAAAAACAACTCAACAATACGAAGGACAATTTAATTCTCCACAAAAGTTATTCCTAGTAATTTCGTATGAAGTGCGCTCATTTTCTCAGAAAACGCGGTTGAACGCCGACATCAACTTTCAGGTTCAGGCTTACCTGACACTGAAAGTTCTGGCGGTGCCGAATATTTGATTGGTGATTGGTGGAAAAATTAAAGTTCATATCGTTTCTGAAGACTCCTAAATTTTCGTGCAAACATAATATGCAAGTATTTGTGTAGCTGAAATGTGTTTTGTCGCACTTCACCGAGATGTTTGCGGATTATCCGAAAATCATAAATAATTTAGTGAATATGAATTTATTATACTGAAGCTGCAACCCATACCATCTTTGGACTAAATGCAACAAGTTCAGTAGTCTGAGGTCCTACTTATGCATGCAAAAAAAGCTTTGTTTTACTCCTGCCTCATTTTCAACTTACCCATAAAACCGGTATTCTCTTCAGTAAATAATGAAAATCGCTTATTCATATCCTCCATATATGTTTAATAACACTATTGTGAAGTGCGAACCTCAAGCTTGAAATCACATTCTTCACTTTTCATGTAGGATGTGTATGAGCTATTATTTTCAACATTTACTGACGAAATTGCCGGGATTATGGGTGAGTTGAAAACTGAAGCAGGAGTAAAACCCAGTTTTTTCTTTGGCATTTATAAGTGAGACGTTTCTCACTAGTCTAAAATCGTTGCATATGGTCCAAAGGGAGGACTGATTCCGGCTTCAGTATAAATATTTAATATCAATTAAAATATCCATGACTCTCGTAATTTTCGGCCTGCCGGAAATTGCAGAGGCAGGTTAACGCGAGCATGAAATATGATAACAGAATTCATTCAGGTTTCCTGAGAAAACAAGCGCATTTTTGTGAGAAATTACTAGGTATATTTTTTTTTTGGGGAATTGAATTATCTTTCGCCTTGTTGAAATTGTTCCTTGATGAATCTTATACATTCCAAAACAACAGCAAAAAAAATTATAATATTTTTAAATACATTTTTTTTTGGGTTTCACTCCTGATATTTTGGTAAATATTTTTTTTTCTAACAATATATCATGTCAAGAAGTCATGTACCAAGTTTCAAAGTGCTACGATTCATTATTCGCTTGGGGCTTATATTTGTCTGTTGTTGCTGTACTAATTGAAAAGTCGATTGAGCATTCACAATATTATTGCTGATTTTTTCTATCTAAGACATTTTTTAGCTGAATAATTGACTATCGATTGATGAAAATGAGAAATAACGAATCATTCTCTGGAAATTAGTGAAATCTGTTTCATTTCAACGACTGATCTACGCTATAAATTCATCACCAAAATCATAACACCGACGTATCCACTATCTCCAACATTGATTCGAACTCATTCATTGAAAGAATTCAATAATAGAAATTATTCTCGGTCGTCACTGATATGGCACAAATCTCTCATAGCGTAAACCCATACGGGTTTGGAATCCATCCACATCGAATGTAATATATGAGCAAGTCATAAAATCTGCAATAGTTCGGAATTCCCATATTTCATTCGATGACAAAAGTTCGGACTGCATACTACCACATGCAAATATGCCAGCAATGTACGAACTACGGTATGGCTTCAAATTCTGGACATTCTTTGTTGTTCAGCTATATGGATGTATAACGGATTTTGAATGGACCTTTGCGCGATTTATCAGCATAATATGCTCTTGTTCGATAGAGATATTAACCAATAAGCCCATGGAGCCTATCTGGACTACGTTGAACGAAAATGCGATGAAAACATGACTGAAAAAAGATATATTCGGGTTTCTTATAACCCAAATATACTTTTGATACATTGGGACGAAAAGGAAATATTACGCAATGAGTATTTTCCAGATTATTCCACTAAGTATGAAAAATGCGTTTAAAGATAGAATATAATTTTTGTATTAATAATAATCGAAAAGTTTATGTTTTTAATTTTGTCTTTCGTTTGTGCTGTTGAGTTTTGGGTGTTATCGTTCATTGGGCAGGATAACTCTGTTGTCTGACCTATCTTTGCAAAGACTAGTGGAAAAACATTGTTAAACAAGTCATGATGGAGCTGGTCATTCCCAACCACTATAGACCGTCAGCTAGTGACAGATTTAGGTGCCCCATTTTCGCATACAAGCCTCGAATAGGGTTGAAAAGTATATCGATTTGGAGTAAAATGAAGATATTTTTACGAGTGGCTCCTGGGGATAACATACCGAGAATTCGATTTTTCAGAACAGTGGTTATTTGTTTTCCTCGTGTTTCTATTTACGGTACGAAACTACAGAGGGTGATTCGTTAATTCGCCTTAAGGAAAAACATTCCTATGAACATATGTCCGGAGTTGCTTCGTTTCTGAGATACAAAGGCGTTTGAAAAAAAAATCAATGCCCTGTATCTCACAAAAGAAGCAACTCCGAACATATGTTCATGGAAACTTTTTTTCTCAAAACGACTTATCAAATCACCCTCTGTAGTTTCGTACCGTAAATAGAAACACGAGGGAAACAAATAAGCACTGTTCTGAAAATTCGAATTCTCGGTATGTTATCCCCAGGAGCCACTCGTAAAAATATCTTCATTTTACTCCAAATCGATATACTTTTCAACCCTATTCGAGGCTTGTATGCGAAAATGGGGCACCTAAATCTGTCACTAGCTGACGGTCTACTAGATAACATTTAGTGCTTGATTTCAATTAGCTCTTGCTATTGTGTCCTCCTTACACAAATGGATGTCAGATGTAATCCTATGTTCGTAAGGAAAAGTAGTTATTTTCTGACAGATATTAGCCTCTAATTTTACACTTTGTGAGATAATATGAAGGAAAGAGGATTTCGACATCGAAATCGTTTGAAATTCTTTTTTAGTAAGTACCGACCAGAATTGTTGCGCAGAACTGTATCTTATTTTGATGATCTATGGTTTCAAGGCTTGGACTTTTGTAAACTTATATGGGTATATGTCATAATTATGAAAAAATGAACAGAAGCATGAATTGAGCCTAAACCTTATTTTGCACTTTTGATGTAATGGAGATATATATGCGTTGAAGTTAAAGGCTTCAGTATTAAGTTTCGTTTCGCTTTAGGTTTTGACCCATACCTGATGAAAAATTATTTTCTAATCGTACATTTTATTCAAATTACAATTACAAATTACAATTAGTTTCATTACACTGACCATGAATTTGTATTCTTTTCGAATTAAATTTTTGTCAAAGAAGGCCCAAACGTTATGTTATGAATGCCTGCATGTTCAATGATAGATATTATTATTTCATAAAAAACTAATTAAAATATGGAAAAATAATCAGATTTTCATAAAACGTTGTTTTTGTTTCAGAAACCTGTGGATTTAGTACATGTGTTCCATTAAAGAAATACACTTTGTATAATTGAGAACAAATTCCCTCAGACATAACTAAAACATAGTAGATTAATAAACTTTACCCAATATTGAAGCTGTTGAAGATAAATATTATACAAAAATAATCGAAATGAAAAATATATCAGTACACAGGGTATTTGAAATATTGAAGTTGTTGCTACTGTAAGGATCCTGATGCCGGACCTGACCTGAGATAAAGAATGCATGAATCATAATATCGCTAACCCGTTGAGATGCGTCTAGAATAGCAACATGCATCGAAATACAACCAGAACCATCTTGATACGAACGCTCTAACCGTGAACGAAGAATCAAGAGATTTCGAAAAGGCAACTGGTACCATATAATGCAGCGGCAGCGCAACGAGGAAATGGTGAATTCAGATGGAATCCACAATCGAAACCCTATATAAATGTCACGTTGTTCAAATAAATTTTGTTGAATGAAAAAAAGTTTCAAAATTTGTTATAACCGTCATCCGGCTACAACCCTGCGAGTAACCCTCAGCATTCTTCGAGCTGGAAATGACCAGTAACCTTTCAAGCACGACACTGTGGAGATGAATTACGTGAATAATCTTAATTTTTATTACAATTGGTGTTAGATTTTTCATTTATATTTTTTTTGCAATGCCTCACCGCTGAATATATTATCAGATTGATAAAGCAGAATGAAGTATCAAAGTAACCATGAAATAATCGTATGACTCTCCAATTTCAGGGATTTGATAATATATTTCAGAGTCGTAGGTCTCGATCGAAGTTTGTTATTTCTGGCAGTATTATCATGATACAATCTCAAATCTTGAAACCGATATCACGACAGAGATAAACCAACAGCGAACAGCAAACAAAACCACATATGTTTTTGTCAACAACCGAACAGATATTCACCGAAGGAAAAGGGCTTATAATCCCATCAAAAAAGACACATTACTCGTGAAAGATTTAGTTTTCGAACTGTAACGTTCTTCCAACAAAGATGCCAGCCTCTGTTCTGAACACGGGAGGATTTACAAACTCGTCCTTATTGTTCCTTCACATACACTGTAAACAACCTAGACAAACAAGTATAAATCTTGAGGGAACGAACTGACGTGTACGCAAGTTATTTCAATTTAACTGGCAGCGGCACGTATAGAATTCCAACGGCGACGCGTGAATTCCTGAATTCCGAAGGATCTACAAGTGATTGTTTGAAAGCATTACATTCGTCAGGGTAAGTTTCACGAATTTTCAATTATACAACGAGCGTGTTTTACTTGCGGTTTGGGACTTCTGAACTTCGATCATATGTCAAACGTTACGGTGCGACTGAAGTAACTCCTGGGAGTTTTCGCAAAATATCTTATTCTGCTTGACAGCAAATGGTTTCGTTTTGAAAGACATAAGCCTTGTTCAAAGAGATTGATTTTCTGAAGACTGTATCAGACTGTTATTTCACGCTACTGAACTGAAACGTAATAGCTATTTATGTACCAAGTGCGTTATATAGATCCTAACGCCCGGAGGGTAACATTCACCCGAGGGCCTTTTAAAAAAAATTAGTTTTTCCAGCTACAAGTAAATAAGGTAATGTGTAATATTGGAAAAATACCCTCTGGAAACAATCCTATGTGGAAAAGTCTCCCACGAAAAATTCCATTGAAGGTCCTCATCCCTGAAAAAAAGGGACTACATTTTGCGAGGAATAATATTTGTCTGATCTAACCAAAACGAAAATTCAATGGGTTACTCTAACCGAAGATTTTCCCCTTGTGTAACAACCCTAACAAAATAGTTTCTGGTTATACGATGCTCTTCACCTGGTATACTGCTGTACCTCCATGAAATTGGACTGAAGGCACAGGAACTGCGTACTCATGTAGAGATATCGAGAAACAGAATTCCTTGAAATATGCAAATGCGTTTGAAATATGATATATTTGGGGAAGAAAGAAGTTGAACCGATTTCCTTGAATTCAGACTGTAACGACTATTACGGAAAATGCGATATTGGGGTGAAAATAAGTTATCAAGAAGTCGCAATTGTAGACATACCCCGTCAGACAAAAATCAAAAATAATTATCCTTAAACGTGGTAACTTTTCTGACAAAAATAGAAAAAAATTCATCCAATTAACATCAACATTTTTTGAAGGAACTTTTTCTAAAACTGGGGAGTTCAGGTGTCTACCACAAGAGTGTTACTGAAACAATCTCTCTTATTAATGGTATTATGTCTCATGGCACTTTCAAATTATCAACAGGTAACACTGAATCATTATCTTTTTAGAAAATCCAATAAATCAATTCTGAATTTAGAATAAGAAGTATTAAAGGAATTTGCGATGAAACAAATATTAAGTTATATATTTTTTAGCATACTTACTACATCTTGGCATGTTAAATTATGAGAAAGGTCCATCGTCAGTATTTATTTTTGACGCAGACAAACAGCAACTAGACAAAACTCCTCACAACAATATTATACTTTTACGAGGACTTCAATATTCCATGAAAGTATATTTATATACTGTAGTAGCACATGCATTTTCTCGTATAGCTCGTATACCACAAAGCTTTTAGATAATTCAGTAAGCAATTTCAGTTTTATTTCATATAAGGCTAAAATTCATCGCCCGACCATCTTTTACGGAAAGCTTAACCGTAAAATTACCGGCATCCAATGGCGTACTTTGTAAAAGGATTACGGCCGTTACATTTAGCTCAAAGCGAAACGGACACTTGCAAACTGGATACAAGTTCAAAATGTTGCAAAAGGTTGGAATAAATTTCGCTTGGAGTTCATTCAACTTTAGTTTCGATGAATAAACTCAAAACAACCTTAGTTCTGCCTAATGATTTTAATTGGAAGCACAATTTAACTGCACATGCATTTTATGAATATTCAATAAGAATGAATCATTAATTCATTTTCAACACGTTTCAGTAAATGGTAGTCACATCAGATTACACATTTACCTGATATATTCTATAAAATGTTTGGCTTTCAATTCTCCAGATATGACTGAATGATAAAATACAGACCAGGACATATTTTTGCAAGAGGAGATCTGGTACCCAGACGAATCCAAGCCTGAAAAAGGTTCAGGTGCAAGATTTTCAATTCATTGAGTCTGGTTTTCAGGCAGAAGTGTGTTGACCTTCAGTGCGTGAAGGAATACAATGGGAGAGCCGTTGAAGATCCACATAATGTCAGACAGTCAGGCCGCACTTGTAGGCCAGTAAAGATAGACATGAAAAATCGAAAATTTAACAATATATCCAAAAGTTTTCAAACTTTAGTCAAGTGAATGGTACTTCGAGAAGGCAATAACGATTTTGTTGCTCTAATAGTACCAAATTTGACATTCAATCTGTTAAAAAATTAATGAAAAAGGAAACAAAGTATTGTTTGACGAAGAAAAAGCTATAATAGACAACAAGCATGGAAAATATATAGAATGTAGGACAATGGGAGATTTATATATAGCAAGTTTCAGACTTTCGAATGAAATATGCAATGTAACAGTTACAGGTGACAATGCAAATTCAAACTAGAAATAGTAAAAAGTATATTCCGTAAACTATACTGATCAACAAAATGATTGAAAAGTTCAATTTACAAGAATTCAAGTAGAGAGCCAAACAATTATTAAGAATATACCCTACAGAGAATTGATTGGTTCATTACTTTATGTATCAATAAGCAGACCCGATATATCATATCCTGTCATATTTCTTAGCAGATTTTTTGATAAACGTACTCAACAGCGCTGGCTAGCTAGAATACTTTGATATTTGAAACACACTATATACCTTACTTTGACTTATGAAGCACATAATCTAGAAACTGCAGAGATAATAGCATACACTGATGCCGATTTGGGAAGCGATCATCTTGACAGGAAAAGTGTTAGTTAGTCTTTAACAACAAAAATTTGGTATCTTAGCTTTCAAGAAAACAAACTGTAGTGGCACATTCAAGTTTTGAATCGGAATATATAGCAAGTGCAGTAGCAGCTTCCGGAGTTTTGTATTTGCAAGTCATTTGTACAGATTTTGGTATACAAAATTCGAAGAAAATCCTATTGATAGACAACCAAAGCGCTTTACGTTCAATCGAAAGTTTAGAGAATAGCAAGAGATCAAAATATATTGTCATCAAAGTTCATTTTATAAAAGATGTTCTATTTGAAGGACTAATTGAAATTAAGTACATTTCTTCAAATGAAAATGTGGCTGACATTTTTACAAAATCACCTTGTAGAGAAAAATTTGAGTTTTTCAGAAACAAGTTGAATGTTGAATCACATTAATTCTTCATTTAGAATTTAAAACTTGTTCCAAATATTCACCTTGAGGAGGAGTGTTTGATATCTGAATGAACATCGTATACTCAATTTGTCAGAGTTCCCTGTATGACGACGATGTATGAAAAATAATAAAGACTGTCGTTTTTGTCAAAGTTCAAGATAAGAGATATTTTCATTTTCTCATTTAATTTTTCAATAGAATTTTCACCAAAAATCAATAACATTGTCAAAATGGCAATCAACTTGAATTTTGCTGTATACTCGTTGAGAAAATTCCCAAAGTTTTGCAAACTTGGGGTAGTATTGAATAAATATATTATTCCATATCACGAATCAAGTTTGCAACCAATTCAAGTGTACGGAACCTTTTTTTTATCGACTTGTAATGCTTTTCTTTGTAAACCATAAGAGAAAATTCCAAAGGTTCTGCAAACTTGACAGATGCATCGAAAAAATATTCCGGACAGTTATGTAAATTTGCAACCTTTTACCTTGGCCGGAACATATATTTTCTTAATTCTTGATAATTTTTTTGATCAAGGTGGTCTCCAAATAATTGTAAAAGTTTTGAAACTTTCTTGCAAATTTTCAAAACTTTTGAAGTTTTCGATAAAAAAAATCCCTACACTTGAATTGGTTGCAATTCGTGATATGAAATAATATACTCAATACTACTAAAAGTTTGCAGAACTCTTGGAATTTTCTCAACGAGTATATAGCAAAATTCAAGATAATTGCCATTTTGACAAGGTTGCGAATTTCGGAAGAGGTTGCAAACTGAGATTTATTGCCTTCTTGATGTACCCTTCACTTGACCGAGGTTTAAAAACTTCTGATGGAATTATTATGAATTGATTGTCTATTTCTACTGGCATATTGAGGCAATGAGAAGTTAGGGAGTAACATCCCAACTGGTATGGAACTGAAATTACTGGCAGACCGGATCCGCTATAAGATGATCTGAGTGCCGGTATATCAGGGAATTGCAGGCAATGACAAAGCTGACACACTTGCTAGACAAGAGTGGGAAAATGATTCAGATCAAAAGCAGACTACAAGAGTACCAAAACGTATAGCACAAATATCTGTGGAAGCTGGATCCTGAAAAATTACAAAACATACTGGGAAAATATCCAGGAATCAAATATAAATCAACAGCCAATTATTTCAGGATCGTATTCTTTTTTTGTATTCTCTGGATCGTGATAAACAGATCATGTCATCATGGAACTCATCATGGAAAAATTGGCTTATTGGATTCTTCTCATTTGATTCTTCAGAAAAACAGTTATGATACTGGATAATCTCGTTTTTCTTGTACAGGCCGCCATAGAGATGGATACATATGAAACATTTTCATTCTTGAGTCGTTTACCATATCTCTATCACCAATCGAACAGTCTTACAATAGAAGGCAGTTATTCTTCTCCGAAAATTGACGAATTATTAGCCAATAATACGATATTAACGATTCTGAATTTAAACAGTGGGATATTGGCAGGTAGAACTAGCTCCAGAAGATAGAAAAATTACATCTTTCACCGTCAACTTAGGATTGTGGCAGTACACGTTATACTATTTGGACTCTGCAATGATCCAACCACATTTCAGATATTAATGGAAACTCTTTTCATGGAAAACATGTCTAGTATATTTTGAGGACATTATTGTAGCTGCAGATCCTTCGAGGATCATGTGAGAAAACCTAAAGGAGTTCAGAGAACGAAGTGGCAGTAAATAATAATAATGATAAATCGTCTCTTATTGGGCGAAGTTAAGTTCAAGAACTATTCTTACACAAATGAACAGAAGATCAGAGCAGTAAAACATTGGCCCATTTCAGAAGATATAAACGAACTTCAGAGTTTGCTGGGCTGATGTATTTTCTATCGCTGATATGTACTTCTTAGACCGCTCACTATTTGCCAGACCGAAGAGGAAGGCCCAACACAGTTTCAGTAGTTTGCGGAATGCCAAGATTCGTTCAGGAAACTGAAGGAAGCTTTGATCCCCCAACGAACGAAAAATTGTAATAAAAATAATCTTGACTCTGTTTCACTAATTCATTTATAACTTGTAAAATAAAACTAGTTATCCATTATTGGTTTTGGAATTCACTCTCAAATCCATTTCAGTTAACGTTTCAGTTTCAAAGTCAATCTGAATGATTGATATTTCGTATCCAAGAGACGTATCCAAGAATATTCAGTAGCGCTCTATCTACCCCTTCACGTCTCGCTCGAGCTATAGTTGACTTCCTGCAGATATCGCCCCTTATACACCATCCTCAGATGCACAAACTGCAAAAGTCCTTTCTAGAAAGCATCGACGGCTAGCAGAGAATCCTTGCACAATCAAGATTAACACTGTCACATTGTCACGTACCGAGGACGAAACCGTTTAACTGCCAAACACTGCGAATAACCCGATTTTATCGTCGCAAAGTTATTAGGTTTTGATTAGAAGGACGGTTAACGGCGAATTTCGAATGAACTCTCTCGGATCATTGAGGATGGAGAGCGTAGGGAGCATTCTCTCCTTTAAACAGAAATCGACCCGTCACCCTTTGCAGAAAAGGGTAGGTGTACGCGGAGGAATTTCAGGGGGTTGTTTGTACCTTGAGTGCTGGGACGGAATAAACGCGAATGTTTTATCAATGGAAACAAAGTAATGAGTTTACAGAAAAATCTGGAATCTCGCAATGCGAAGATTTTCTCTTTATTCAGAGCTGGGAGATTATAACAACCCAAACCCAGAGAAAACTGGAAATGTATCTCAATCATTTTTTATTATACTTATTATACAATTCTTTTCTCGAAAAAAGGGAACTGGAGCTGTGTCTAATCCGAAGAAATGATCACAATTTGGAAAAAGCGGTGTACGGAATGAATATTTATATCACGAGATTCATTTGTTTTTTTTGCGAAGAGGAGTCAGAGACGAAAAAAAGTTCGTTTAAATGAATTGTTTCAATTAGTTCCACTATACATTCTGGTCAGGTGAAAATAATGTATAATTTACTGAGATCATTGGTAAGCAGATTTATTTCCCGAGAATAATCAGTTAGTGTATCCCGTGCAACTATATCCTTACATTTTAGGAAATTAATACGAAATCGAGGTAGAAAATATCCTAATTTACCAAACTTCATACATGATATTTGACATTGTATAGCAAATAGTGGGAGAGCTGGCTACGAAAAAGTGAACTGATAAGGTGTAGTCACGAATTTTATATAAAACGTCTCCTTGGTACCTAATAAGTATGTAGCGCTACCGTCAGAACGCTTACCCGGGAAAGGAGGCGTGGGTGGGCAGTAATAATCATAAATTTTTAATGAGGAAAAAATGATAAGGTCCTGATATTTGGTATAGTTGAAGTTTTTAACTGAAGGAGTATTTTTGTCGCAGTAACTGAATATTAGTATCTAAAAAAAATAAGTTCAGGTTAACTGAAAAATACCTTTCTTTTTCAAAAAACTTTGACGTTTCAGAGACTGCACCCACCCCCGTTATCAAAACTCACTCGATTTGAATAAGGTTTGGTGATAATTTTTCTGAAGATCCATAGTAATCGTCGAGTGAGGAAGCTCCTGTGCTAGCGAAACATGTCTTGGTGTGAAATGGAACTTTGTGAAGATAGAATCGTCTCCTGTCTATACTTACCAAGGGGAAGAACTCGTAATTTTTATTCAAAATAACAACATTTTTATCTCGCTTATTTATCATGGGAGTCATAATAAAACCCTGGGGTCATAATTGAACACATATCGTATCAAAAGATAACCCATCCACCATTAGATATGCAAATAATGATCCAAACAATGAAGCGAGTCATCCAAAACCTAATTCACCAAATACACTTTCTGTTTGAGTATAGAAATCCACCCTGTATAGAGTGTTGTACCGAAATTCCAGACAAAACACCAAATTACGTATTCATCGAACATGCCGCGAAACAAATTAGGTATAAGAAGACGAACAAGTATCCACTCCAAGAAAATCTTTCATAGCTGATATCAAGTATCGACTAGCTGGAGTTACGGGCAGGTAATCAAAAGTTGAGAGCATATCTTTTGTGAAATATTCGGCTCCTTTTTCCCTTCACTCGCCTCTTTTGTGAACTCTCAACAAATGGTAAGCTCGAAACGAGGTACAGCAACTTTCCAGATTCCCAAAGGCCTATTATAAGTTTCAATACCGATATATCATGTAGCCAGTGTATTCTGAGAGCCATCCCGATAAGTTTTGCATGGTTCGGCAAGATTAATGAGCAATGTCTTTCAGGAAGGGGTCTTCAACTCCAGTGAAAATGACATCGGGAGCAGATTGTGGAACACGGAGCTTAAGTTCGAGCACGCTGCACCGAAGATGGGAAACAGTGCAAAAAAAATTCCTTGTGAACTTTGAGCAATGGACGGTGTAAAATATGTGTTGAATCAGTATTGTAGATGTTAAGTGCAATAAGTGTCATTGGCTCCGGAATAATAGAGCGATGTTCAAAATGACGATTATTGAAATAGCGGGTTACGAATTCGTGATTTTCAAAGTAGCGATGTACCATAATAGCGTGTAACAAAATAGCGACGTAATAAAATGTACTTTGTAATAAAAAAGCGATGTAAAATAAACACGATGTTATGCAATGTCACCGTAACATTTAAACGACTCGAATAACTAAAATAGCGATGGTAAACGTTACTAGGCAGCCAGAAGTTATGATACGTGACATTTATAAATGAGTTTATTGTCACAGTTGTTTGAAAATGGCGTTTATTGATTCACAAAAAGGTGGTAAAATACTTATTTTGGGAGGTTACAAATACAAAAAGGATAAGTCGTATATTAATACTGAAAATTGGCGATGTTCTAAGACTGGATGCAGAGGTAGACTTATAGTAATGAAAGAAGATGTTGACCATTGAAGCTGATATAGCAAAAGATTAAATTAGAAAAAAAGCACGGATGACGCAAGATCGTCCAAGGTTGATTATACAAAATGTCGACCCTGAAGGTGTGATTGCTTTACCTAATCATAACGCCGCTAGGCAGATTATCCATCGTCAAAGAAAACAATCAGAAAATTCTACTTCATTCAATTTTGAATCCAAAATAACTATGAAGTATCAGAAAACGTTCAGAGGTGACAATTACTTATTGTGGGATTCTAGTGAAGTGGGCACAAGTGATAGGATTTTATTGTTTGGGACGAATGCGAATATGCAGACATTGACCGAATTTAATCTTTTCTCAGAACATTTAAAATAGCACCTGAGTTTGCGTTTCAAATCTACACAATACATGCTTTTATGGGAAACAAAGCAATTCCGATGCTGTACGCAATTATTGGTAATAAGAAGAAGGAGACTTACTCCAGGCTGTTCCAAAAAATCAAAGAGTTACAGCCATCGTTAGAACCTGAATCTGTTATGTTTGATTTTGAAATAGGAGCTGTAAATGCATTCAAAGAAATATTTTCTAAATCGATTGTAAGCGGATGTTTTTTTAATCTTTCTCAAAACAATTGGCGTCAAATTCAGAAAACCCCAGGACTAGCTAATTTATATGTGAACAGACAGGAAGTCAGAGTAAAATGTAAAACCCTGCTGCATTGAGTTTCGTTCCAACAGGAGACGTACAGTTTGCGTATGAAATTCTTAACCCTTTGCGGTCCTCCGTCGGAACAGCCCCGACAGTAAAATTGTAAAGTTTCGGTCTCATCTCAGTTAACCCCGACAGTGTCACGTTCCGGTCCGATGTCAGGTTAGCCCCGACACTAGCTTTGGTCGAAGTAACTACTTTTTTGTTTTACGTTTGGTCATGTTTTTGTTCTCTGTATGTTTTGGGTGGAATCGTTTTTATTTCTTTTGATATGACAATATAATTGGACCGCAAAGGGAAAGAAGAAGGGTTTCCCACCGAAATGACCTCTACAACAGATTATTGGGAAAATACATATGTAGGAAGGAGACTGGAAGGAGTTAATAATAATAATAATAATAATAATATCATTTATTGGTACATTGAATAAGAACATGATGCTATTACAAAATCATAAAATTATAAATGATGATACTCGGTAAGCGTATTCACACTTGTTTCGAGAAATAAGTATTGTAGGTTGGTTCTTCTAGGCCAAGATAATTTATAGCCATGTGGAACATGTATGATCGAATCAATACAGATATTCCGAGAACTAAAAAATCGTAGGAGGCATGGCATAATGCCTTCCAAAAAGCTATGGATTGCCACCGTCCTTCATTAGCTAAACTTTTGGACAGATTTCTTTTAGAGCAAACCCAAACTGAAAACTTTACCTTGAGACACAAGTGTCCGTTAAGAGCAAGTATACTCAGTTGAAGAAACGCCTTCAAACTATCACGCAAAGTTACTCATTGCGGTGTGTTAAGGATCATTTAGAGGCCATTGCTTTAAAGTCGGTATGATATGAACTCTTACATATATTATGAATGTATGTTCTGTTCCATAGTGTTATCAGTATATTTTGTTATGCAAAGATAATTCAATAAACGATTTCTACTAAATCGCTATTTTCTTACATCGTTTTAAAATAACATCGCTGTTATGTTATCAGCGCTATTTTGTTACCATCGCTGTTTAAAATCATCGAACATCGCCGTTTCAATAATCGTCATTTTGAACATCGCTATATCATTCCGGAGCCGTGTCATAATATTGAGAGATTGAATTTTGGCATTTTCGGCTAGCTTTTAACCTAAAAAGCTTTAAATTTGACAGTTTGCCCTCCAGCGTGGCGTATAATTCTGGAATGGTCTATAATATGAATACTACGATCTTAATGTGTAATTCTTATATTAAATGCCACTATTCTATTGTCAAAATGATTGAAAACTATAATTGGTCACAAATAACTTGAATACTACGATTTTAATAGGAACTTGTTGAGTGGTTGGTTGGTTGGTTGGTTGGTTGACTGTTTTCATTATTGAATCCGTTTAAAACTATAATTGGACACCAATAATGTGATTACTACGATAAATGCGTGTCTGGAATAGAGATATCTTAAATTTTTCTCGGGCAATTTGAATAAAAAAAAAAAACATCCTTCACTCATGAATGGAAATAAAAGAAACTATAGTTGTATACCAATAATGTGAATAAACAGATATCGCGATATCTTTTCTATAAATTTCGTCAAAAAGTAATATATCACTCACGAATGTCGTGAGCTTATCATTGAATCCTTTTAAAACTATAATTGGACACCAATAATGTGAAAACTACGATCAATGCTGAAAAATTACAGTTACAAAAGTTTCAGGCTTTTTAATTTCCTACGACTTTTGAATTCAGGTTGTTTCCGATAGGATGATGCATATTTCAGCAACAAATCGTAAAAAACCCTCAAAACGAATATTCAGCTACCCCACCCTCCCTATGAAACTTTTACTCTGAGTCGACTTGATTTTTCTTTATTCACTTACCACCTACACACTGTTGAGAGTTTATTATGAATTTGGATATTGAAAATCGGTTCGGCTCTGGTCCTCAGAGTACCACAATTCCCATCGTTTATTAAGTCCTTCATTTGTTGCCCTTTCTCTCTTGTATATGGCGTTTATAAACCCAACCCTTCAAAAGCACGGAAATAACCAAAGTAGAGCACTAATTCTTTACCCGCCCCGTGACATTCGACATCAATTACAACCCTTCACCCCAAGCACCTAACAAAAACTCGATATAATTCTTCATTCCCATTGTCGTTGCGAGTCTCTTTGTAGGGCTATCTTTTAGGGTCTCCAAATCTCATTTTGGAGTAATAACACAAAGAGTGGCACATGTTGTGAACAGGAAAACTGCCGTATTTCACCGTTCGACTCATAATAGCCCATGGTTTAGGTAGTAGAAGTAAGTGGCCCAATAGCGATAAGGGGGACAAATCGATCGGGTCTGGCTGGGCCGCAAAGTCCGCTTCGACGACTTTCGGATGCGGTTCTTGAAAGGATACGCGTTGTTGACGATGGGCCTTTTTTCCGCAACGTTTTGACCTTTTTTTTCTTGACGATTAGTGTTATTAGAACGGAAAACTACATAAATATCGGTGTCCTTCAGTTAAATTAGGACCTTTAGCGATCTTTTTTCTTCCGAGTAATAAATAAAGTAGTAGCTAGTCATCCAAAATTAATGAATATTTAGTACAGGAAAAGGATCCAGCAGGAAGTAGCTACTCAGAAAGTACTGGAAGAAGAAACGAGTATAGGAAGATGGTTGACATAGAACCAAAGTATACTTATTAAAGAAATTGGAATTCATTTAATAGTGTTAAATAAAGAAAGTAATCAAACCTTTCGCAAATTTCAGTATTATGTTTTTAGTGTTGAAAAATTAAAAAGAAATTGTTGAAATTTGTTATTAGGAACCTCCCAGGTTTTCGTAGAAAAAAAGGAGAGTTTGTCCGAGCAACAGCTTGAAAAGTGGACTCCGGACCACTTTAGCTCAGTGGTGGCGGTGGGGATCTAACACGGCCCACCTGGGTGGGAGCAAACGCTCTTAACACCTCGACCACTTCGCTAAACTGTTGTTTCACATTACATTACAACTATTAAAAATAAAGTAAAATAATTATATATTTTTTCAATTTCTCAACCAATGTCATCCCATATTCATTAGAATTCACGACCCACCCCAATAATGGGTCAAGTGGGCTGGGCCAAAATTCTGACGGCCGCCTAGGGCCCGATGAAGCCTTAAACCGGCTCTGAATGAAAACTAACCACTCCAATAAGGTAGAGTCACTTACCGATTGAGCAAGGCTGTATATAGTTGCAACGATTACTACTAACCTGAAACAAAAGAAACAATTATTTGGTATTTTTGCGTATATTATACTGTAGTCAATAAATTATCGTAAATAGTTAATGAAATGTTTGAAATTCACAAATCATGTATGCATATTAGTTTTATGAGGTCAGTAGTGCTATTATTTTTATATGCTGTTCTAAACTCTAAGATTTGGGATGTAAAGAAAGATGTATAACTGGCCTATAATGTTGAAAAGGGGAACATTCTCTATGAAAATTGAAAAATGAAAAAATATGATTTATTTGTAATATCTAACAGAAAACAACTACTTCCCCGGCACAAGCCGCACGCTGGACATTGTACTACATCTGATAGATATTGTGAAAAGACTCTAACTGAAAAGGATTCGTTATTAACGAGTATATTTAATATACAGAGTGTTCATTTCAGGACTTCCCACCCTAATTTTCTCGTGTGTGTAGTTTTTAAAAAAAAAATCCGCGAGAAGTCAACACATATATCGAAGGGGACAAGTTTTCATCAGAAAATGAACGCGCCCCTATTAATCCCCCGCAACGGAGAGCTACCAACTTCACATTCAATTACACCTCATCATTTCGATTCCCATTGAAAAACAATGGACCAATTAATTGCTTTATTTCCTAGTACCTATACCGACCAATACATTTAGTTTTTGGGGACACTGCCTATGCCCTTCGACAAACATGGTCATTTTTATTCTTTCAATACTGCAATTATGTCTATTGACAAATCCATCCAAATAAAAAGAACACCCATCAGAGAAGCAGAAATATTTTAAAAATTCGATATTGTGATTGATATCAAAATCAACTTCACTCAACTCATATATTTTCATTTTATAGAGATGGAATTTATTATTTTTGTAATTTTGTGTACATATCCTAAGGAAACTCTAGTAGCAGCAGAAATGGTACGTAACGGAGTATTAGGATTCATACCCAAATAACACTTCAATTTGAGTAGCTTCAAAAACTCTTGGCTGATCATGTTTTAAATCTGCAACAGATTCTGTCTGAGTAAATATGACGATCAGATTCAGGACATATGAGAGGTGTTCTTATCTGTATGCCTTTCGATGAATATTGAAATTTGTCGTCACATTGATTTTCGGCGCCGTAAATGAACAATATTGCGACTTTTTCAGCTAAAGTGTAAACCATTTTTAATACATTGCTTCATCACACAACTATCACGAAACTGGTAACTATGTAAACAACTCAATATGTCTTTTATTTTCTTTAACCTGGATCGTGCCATATTCATCTGGAAGAACCCAATACGTATCTCTTCAAGGCTAGACCTCTGAAGTCACAAAAATTACATCAGGGGTGCCACAAGGATCGCACTTGGGCCCCCTCATGTTTTTAATTTACATTAATAACATATCTGTTAGCTTTGAGTACTGCAAATATCTAGCATATGTATAGTCTCATTCTAGATCATACGAAGTTGGGGCTTCTCGTTTTATCCACTCTTGTTTCGAGGAAAATCAGAGCTCATTTGGTTACATCAGGATAACATTTCAGCTGTGAAAGTCGATGAAGAATTAACTGACATTGAATTAATATTTGATAGATATTTGATTTAATTTGGTCAAAGAATTGAGATTGAGAAAATATATTTTCCCATCCTTTTCCACGAATGAATTTGAAACCTAACTGAGTAATCCAGTAACGACATACAAACTCGAGCAAAAAGTGAAGAATGAATTGTAGCACTCTGAAACTCGGCACATGACATCTCGACATTATGTATTATTAGAAAAAAAATTGTTTACCAAAAAATCAGGGGTGGAACCTAAAAAATTTTTCATTTAAAAAAAAATTAATTTTGTTTTGTTATTAAAGAAAATATAGGATTTATCAAAAAATTATTTTGATAGGTCGAGAGATAATTCTATTCTCCACTAGAGAGATTTTCAGTAATACCTTAGAAAATCCGCTCGTTTTCTCAAAAAACGTGGTTTAACGCCGACGTCACATTTCATGCTTGCGCTAACGCGCCACTGCAAGTTCAGGCAGGGCCGAAAATTAGAGCTGTCATAACTTTGCTGAAAATTATAGTAGAAGGAAAAGAAAAAGTGCATATCGTTCCTGAAGACTTCTACTTCCTCACGCAAATATAAAACGTTAGTATTTGAGTACCTAAAATGTGTTTTGTCCCACTTCACATAACACTTCTACGATATTTACGGAGGATCCGAAAGTCACGGATATTTTAGTTGATATGAAATAATTATACTGAAGCAGGAATCAGTACCATCTTTATAGATATATATATATATATATATATATATCTATATATAAATATATATATATATATATATATATATATATATATATTCATCAGGATATGAATAAGCGATTAATTTCAACATTTAGTGAAGAGAATGCCGATTTTATGGGTAAGTTGAAAATGAGGCAGGAGTAAAACAAAGAGGGTATGGGTTGCTGCTTCAGTATAATAATTCCATATTTACTAAATTATTCATGATTTTCGGATCATCCGCAAACATCTCCGTGAAGTGCGCTAAAACACACTATAGGTACTCAAATACTCGCATATTAGATTTGCATGAGGAGGTAGGAGTCTTTAGAAACGACGTAAACTTTTTCTTTCCTTCTCCGATCATTTTTAGCAAAGTTACGACCAATCAAATATTCGACTCCGCCAGAACTTTCAGCGGCGGGTAAGGTTGAACCTGAAATTTGATGTCGGCAATCACGTTTTCTGAGAAAACGAGCACATTTCGTAAAAATTACTAGGACTCATTTTTGTGGAAAATTTAATTGTTTTTCACCCTGTTGAGTTGTTTTTCCGATGAATCATATACTTTTCAAGATTACAGCAAAAATCTATTTATATATTTTTAAACGAAAAAATATATATATATATGTTCCAGCCCTGGAATCTTTTCGTGTTTATCATGGTTCCAACTACTAGCATACCCAGTTTGGTCGTGCTACAATCGGTTCTTGTCTTAAAATCTAATCGTACTGGATTAGAGTACCGAATTAAATGGACGTCGTTTACCAATAACATAAATCCTCAGCAGAAATCGCCAACTTCACGTTGCCAGACACATATCTCATATTGAATTAATTGAATACGAAACCTTTGAGTCTTGAATTTCAATTCGAAATTGAATATTCGAGAGGCCGGAACGGTCTGTGATTCGTTCCACTGCCACAGAGATGTAAATAACTACCAAAATAAATTAAG
This sequence comes from Chrysolina haemoptera, assembly GCA_958298965.1. NCBI lineage: Eukaryota > Metazoa > Arthropoda > Insecta > Coleoptera > Chrysomelidae > Chrysolina > Chrysolina haemoptera. The sequence goes on from OY282587.1 coordinate 13,374,111, forward strand.
GCCTCAGGAAATGTTTATTCATACAACAAATTGGTCTTAGTCGCTTTTCACCGGGAATGCACATCTGAAGGGCTCGACGAATGATGTTCTGAGATTGGGGGTGAGCGGGGACACAAACTGCGGAATTTCTGTTATTAAAGTGCCATTTGCAAGTTCCGTCTGAAATTGAATGGAATTTCATTTCAGTGTGAGAACTGACAAGAATGATCTCATTGTCTTAACTGAAGGCATTTTAGTTTAGAGATCATCATATTGAACTGGAAACTACCCGTCCGAATTACAGAAAGATGTGATGATTCGGACAGGGAACAGATGCCCTCAAAGATGTCTGAAGTGACCTACCCTGCACTGATGAGAGGTCAGGATCGAAACTCCGCTATTACAATTACTAGCTACAGGGAATACTAGCAGTTGTATCATCTGTAATGAGGAACATTTCATAAGTACCAGACGAGTAGTTGTTTCTAAACAGGTATTTGCCATAATAGCCGTGTTTCCAATTCAACCACCATTCTGAAAGTGTGCCTTTATTTTCCGAGAAGAATATCAATGATCAAATCTACAATTTAGTTAGCTTTATTTCTTTTCTGTGGTTTTATTCTGCCTTCGAAGGAAAAGCAGGCACGTCAGCAGGATCTCTTTTTGTATATGCTACGAGCCTTAGGTGAAAATATTAATGGATGTGGCAAATGAATGATGAACTAATGCACATACCCATCCTTCCTCAAAAAAAAAAAAATTATTATTACTGCTTTTCTAGATCATATATACAACTATTTGCTAGGAATTGATAGTTGCCAGGCTGGAAAAAGTAGGAGGGATAAAAAGATTCTTGCTTGTGTTTTTCATTGTTTCATTGTTACATGCCCCTATTCTTGTATCAATGATTCGTTGGTGGTACTGTGGGATTTATATGCGGTTAAAATAGCAAATACACCACCTATTTTTTCATGTCACTCAGGGCCGCATACCGGATTTCGGCAGGAGGTGGCTCCTCCCTATAACTTTTTTTTTGAAAGACATTGAAGTGAAATTGGGAGACATAAAATTTCACATTTTGACAACTGACTTATCTTCATGAAATTTCCAGTTTCACTGGAAGCAACATGAACTTTAGATTTTTGAGTTAGCTGTTATATTTTTACTTCTTTTGTCGCCATTTGACATCATGAAGAGAACCATGTATCATTTGTCAATTTTTGTAATAAGTTTTTTTTTTTATTTAGAAGTGTATTTGTCCATCTAGGGGTCTATGAATACGTTCAAATTATTAATTTCAATAATGAAGTTTTGAGAAAATTACAATTTTACGGTTTTCGGTCAAAATGCGACTGGTGTGTAAAATTTAATTTTCTTATTATTATTACCTACCCCTTTTCCAAATGGTAACAGGAATCAGGAGGAAAGATGTTTTTGTTTTGTTTCCTTCTGAAATTGAAATAAGTCTTAAATATATCGAGTAATGGGACCAACACAACTAATATAACAAAACTAGAAACACATCTTCCATATTATATAATATAAGGGCCATGTAGCTCAGTGGAGTTCGAAACCATTGAATACTGGTCGGCTAGGTTCGAATCCTTAGCGACTACAGATTTTTATCTGATGGCCCGAAAAAGTGCTAGGAATAGCACGTTAAAAGGTAATCCTTGGCTCGCACAAGTTTCGACTTTTGAGGGCTGCCGTTCGTAAGGAGACGACAGCTGGTTCTCGGAAAAAACAATTAAAACAATAATATTATCATTATGATTAATCATTTTTATGATTATTTCAAGATGTCGACAGGTATTTTTTTCAATCAACCTTAATTATTTTGTGTTATCAGTTGTTGTGTAGGTCACGGGTTACTCAATGTATTTCAATATCATTTTAATCTGAAAAGATGCTTCATTTTGAGTGATATCTAACTTATTTTTTCGAAGAAGTTTTTTCAAACCTAAGAGTGTGCAGTATAAAACTTATCACCATAAATTGAACAATAATGCTATTAAAAAAAAATTAATGAATATTTCGAAATTAAATCCTACATAGCAGAAACATTTCGATTGAAAACAGTATTCTCTGAAAATTTTAGGAATTAATTTCAAAATAAAATCGTATATAACAGAAACATTTCGACTGAAAACAGTATTCTTTTAGGAATGAAATTACTACATTTTAATTTTTATTTGAGAATCAGATGTGGAATCATCTGCGGCGGACAGACAAACTTTAGTCGCTATTTTCCATCGTTCAAGATAAACTCTCACAATATCTATCAGATATAGTTCAACGTCCAGCGTGGCTTTAGACGGGGAAGTAGTTGTTTTCTGTTAGATATTAGAAAAAAATTACATGTTTTAATTTTGATAGAGAATGTTTACATTTTCGAAATTAGTACTGTTCGACAAACCTAGCTGAACATGTGAAATTGCGTGTACGTTCATTTTGGGTGCCTTATCACTGGATATATTACGGACTATAGTACATTGTGCGATGAGTGCGCATCATGTTTTCACGTCTTCAGCTCGGTGAGTAGAACTGTAATTTGGTCATATCTATATAGCCATCTAGATCAAAAAATATATTTTAAAATTAAAAAAAAATTCAGTTGATATCTCAAGAAGAGTACTTCGATCCCGCCACTGAAGATGACTGCCGCAGTTGCAGTTGAAACGTTCGGAGACTAACCAAAAAAAAAAACACGGCAAAACACTGAAACCAACCAGAACAAAGAAAAATGTTGGGTACAAAAAGCGACAATTGACACACGGTTGTATTCAGAATGCCAGATGATGGAGACAAAAGAAGTGGGAATATACCTGGTGTTTCATTTCGAAATCGAAAGTTCAAATCACTTTCGGTGAGACCGCTTTCTATGTAAACCCGGTATAGTAAAGGTGTTGCCTTTCGGAAAATATTCATAAATGTATTCCAATAATTTTTAATAATACAATATCAGTGTATATTTTGACTACGACATACCCAATACTAAAACGGAATGCGTATTTATACCAAAAAAATCAATTAGGAATACAACCCAAGGTAGATTTTTGTTAGTTTTCGGAGTGGTTTATCTCCAGTAACTGCAAATTAATCAAATACACCATATCTACTTGCAACTTTCTCGCCACGCCAAAGTACTATACAGGGTGTAATCTAACCTCTTTCACTCTCGTGAAGGACGAGTGTATAATACCATTTTATAACGAATGGCCGGTGTGAAAAAACAAAAAAAAAGTTTTTGAAAAATTCGGAAAATCTTGGGAACCGCTGTTCGAAATTACACAGTTCCTTCCATCCGGTAGTTGCAGTATTTTTGCGACTCTGCTCCGGTCAGCTGACATTCGGCGGACAGCGGTTCCCAAAATTTCGACGAATTTTCCAACACAATTTAATCTTTCCACAATTTTTTTTTCGAATTTTCACGGGAATGCTAGATTACACCCTGTATGTCCAGCAAATTCTAAAAACTCGGCGGTCAGTCAAACTTGATTCAAGAGCATAATTCTGAATGAGCCCAAATTAACCAAATGAAAAGGTTCCTTTCCTATTTCCTGAACAAATAAAGTTCACATACCTTCTCGAAATGAATCAACTACAAATAATACATGAACGAACGTCATAGCACTAAATCCGGATATATGAGTTCCGGCGATGTAATTTCCACCTTGAATGGAGTTTTCCAAATATAATATACGAGCTCGAGGAGTCGGTGGCACGCAAACATGGAATCAGTTCGATTCAAGTGAGATTTTTCAGGGCGGCTGCTGTGCGTTTTATTAGACTGTATCAATCAAGGAGTGGAATGAATTTCGGGAAGCTTTTTCATTTTGAAGGTGAGTTACGTTGTGCATCCGGTCTGATACCTGTAATATAACCGAAAAAATCTCCCTGAAAAACAAACATTTCATCTGAAAAGGGCGGCACGCTTCTGCAATATACGGAAAAACAACGTCATTGGTTGGCATGAAAGTTTCGCTGTAGTGCACAGTTATGAACGCTTCTCGATTGTCTTTTTACAGCAGAATAAATTGAATTTGAGTACGATTACTATACTATATAGAAATGGTATTATGTTGAAAAGGGGAATATTCTCCATGAAAATTGAAAAATGAAAAATGTGATTTATTTGTAGAAATACTACATTTCAGAGCTTGTAAGATAGGAAGGTAGACAGCAGAAGAACCCCACTAATGAACAGATTCGCAAACAACGCGCTAGTTACGGACATGTATCTATCAGATACGCGCGACTACCGGTAGGTTAAAACTATTGAAGAATACATTTACGCCCTTAAGTTTTTTATGTAATTCGTCAAAAGAGGTAATAGACATTCGGAAATAGGAAAATAATTTATTTTCGTCGTCCTGCTAATCTTAAAAATTATTATAAAATAATCTTCTCTCTCTCCTCCTATAAATAGGGTGCACCCAAACAAAGCGATTTCGTTCTAATCTTTTTCATCGACGATAAAGCAACTACAGAAAATAAGTTGTTTAGAATTCATCCTTACACGCACAAATCAAATGAAATAAAAATTTCTAGGTTTAGTCGCGACAGAAAAACGTGCAATGTGAAAACAACAACGGCACGACAATATCTCCTACGACTTTTTGCTGTATGGTCAGAACCGTATAATGTGAAATAGGCCAAAGGAATACTGATAATGAAATGATCACTTTTCTTTTAGCGAATGAAGTGGCGATGAAATTCAGTTAGCCTGGAAGACACAAAAGACCTTCTATAAGTAGGATGAAGAAAGTGGTAATGTATGTTTGCAAAATTTCTAGAGATTTGACAATATGGAAATTGTGATGTACATATGTGAAAAAAATTGAATGATGAAAGGTCCCATTCTTGGTCCCGTCCTTGCGAAAATCCGATGTAGATATAGAGATGTTGATTCGTGGTAGGTCTTGCATGAAATGGTGTGTAAATATAGGCAATTTGAGTGTATTTTCTTCTTTAGTGCATAAAAGTCTTTTACGTTCCAGAACATATCAGAAATTTCAGCTGAGTGACAGAGAGCGACTTCGCTAACTGAGATTTTGACGAAAATGTCAACAGTTGAGTTCAGTTTTCGAAAAATATATTTTTTTCAATTACAGTTTATTTCTACCATGTTACATAACAAGTAAATTTATGGTAGGTCACAACAAATATTATACAATAGTAATCATATAAAAAAATATAAATTGAAGTTATAAATATATAAAGTTGAAGAATATAAAATATAAAAAAAGCTTATAATAAAATCGTTATCATCTGTTATCTCAGAGTAAAATGAGTCAGACAAATACAGACAGACACTCAGACAGTTTAATGCAACACATTACGTCATTGCATTACATTCAGAATTCAGCTAAAGTGTCCCAAATGTTCGGTGACTTCACAAAATTTTCAATTTAATATATTAAAACTAATATATTCTACTGAATGGAAGCAATATTTTAATAAAAAACTTTTAATTTCGGTTTTGAACTCATGAACTTTCAAATATCTAATCTCAACAGGTAATTTATTAAACATGTCAATATTCAATGAGTTTTTATCTGACATTACCAATCTATGTCTCGGTTTTTTTAGTAAATCACCAGATCTAGAGGATACTGATGTCCATTGGATTGATTTTCATAGCCTGTCCTGTTGCCATGAATTTCTAACAAAGTGAAGTGAATAAAAAATAGTTGGTAAAGTCATTATTCCCAATTTATGAAAATATGAACGACAATGATGTTTGAAACCCGCTCCGCTGAGGATTCAAATTATTTTGTTCTGTTGAATGATTATTTTATGAGAAGAATATGCCATACATTATATGACTATGAAGTAAACCGAAATACGTTGAATAGGAAATTGAAAAAACTTACAGTCTAACTCCACCAAAAATATTCTTTATTGCAGCTGTCATGCAGTCAGAAGACTGACATCACGTTGATATCATGTAGTCAGAAGACTAACATTAAGAGGGAGGGCATGTTTCGAAGGATCAATCCTTCATCTTCAGCAAATTATGAGTTAGTTACAAGTCGATCTAAGGAAAAACAAAACGGTTACCGAAGAGTTATGAATAACAATAAAATGTATGAACCTACCATATTATGGTGAAAAAATCACAATCAATAGATTTTTTTTTGTTTATTCCTAAACTTAAAATTTTTGGTCATAACCAAAGACCATGTGGTCCGCATCTGGAGCGGAGGCCACAACCACTGATATCAGGGACCATGGAAGGTCCATCCAACAATAAACATTATCATATTCAAAACAATTTTGAAAACTAAACTGTGACCATGCAGCAATGTTTACAAAGTAACAAGTAGGAAGAGGAAGTGACAATAAATTTGACATGAATGACATCTGTCATGTGGACAGTCCTGACTCAAGGTGACAGAGAAGAGGGTGAGATGTCCCATGCTTCATTTCTAGTTCTAGTTCCATGATGTCAGTCTTCTGATGTCAGTCTTCTGACTGCATGACAGCTGCAATAAAGAATATTTTTGGTGGAGTCAGACTGTAAGTTTTTTCAATTTTCTATTCAATGGATCGTCTCCGATGTCGAAATACGTTGATTTAGGCACAACCACATTCTTCAATCGAGGAATTAAAAAAATTATACTGGATATTTTTCGCCAATCAGTATGAAAATACCAGTTCAGTTTGTCAAAATTTTATATTTTCAACCTGAAAAATAAGGGTGATTGAGAAATTCTCTAGGACTCTTTAGTTAATTCTATAGCGGAATATTATAACTAAAGAAGACCTAGACTATATTCTGATGAACAACAATGGGGATTCCATACCACTACTAACTTTAATCATATCAATTAATATTAACACCCCTTTAAGCGACTATGCAACACCCTCCAGTAATATCTAATATCATCCGGTATTTATATTTTATAAGAACTAGCCCACGGGGTGAATATTTGTGAAAGGGGTTGCATACTTCGATACAACAAACAGCACTCCGGAGACAAAACTCTCAATTTCCGGCATATTTTTAGTATCGCCTTGGCGCAAAGCCAATTTACAATTTAATGAATAAAGAACGGACTTGGTCGACATGGCAACAATTATTAATCAGATTTACGTTATGCTCCGGTTAACGGCACTTATTTCCGGAATGCCCCGGACTAGGCGATAATCGATGATTAATGGACGATGCAAATGGTCCTTCGTCCTGCCCAGGATACACACGTTAACTTTCTTTATGGCCGTCTACACCAGATTTCTCCGAGTCCACCGATAAGGACGTAATAGTCTGGAAGGTCAGAAGATCACCGAGTTGCAGAGTAATAAGCTTCGATTTTGAGTTGTGACTAAGACAGACTTGGGTATAACCAGTATTCGTTAGTATCAGGTGCTCGTTTCAAATTGAGGTGATCTTACATATACATTGCTATTTACGAAGTGTATCTTTCTCATTTTAGGGTAGTCATGCAGTTTCCTAAGATTCATATATATCTTCACACTTTATACAATAAGCCAACTAGTGTTCTTGAGGATTGCCGATACTGTGAACTTCCGTTGGTAGTGACGTTAAACGCCCATTTCTGATTGAAATATATTTTCTTGCAGTTTATTCTGTAGTTGTTAATTAATCTTTTACACACGTACTCTTCCCTACCGAACTTCGTATTATGTTCATTCATTGAGACGCTCAGTGGTCGTCTCATTTCTCCATTGTATGATGGAAAAGGAAGTATTTCAAATCGAACACTGTTAAGTCTCTTTCCTTCTGAATTCAATATAAGATTTAAATGCATCAAGTCACCTGTGACCAGCACAACTGATATAACAAAACAGTTAATCCAAAAACTATAGTATATCCATAATTCAAATACGTACGATATAAACAATGATCAATGCATGCTTGTAGTGTTTCCACCTCGTGACTGCCAATTTTTGCAGCGCTATTGGTCGTTAAAACATCAATTGACCCGACACAAAACGAAATGTTCTCGCAGAGTTGTATTCAGCTTAGTTGCGTTACAATTATTAGAGCTGCGTTTTGTTCAAAATTTCCAAAGTGATTTGTTTCTATGTTTTCAATTGAATTATCAACCATTCATTTCGAATCGTTGTCCTGATCTTGTTTAGTTCACATTTTAAGAAGTATATGAAATATGTATACATACAATATTTTTTTCTATTCATTTGCTTCATCAGCTCTGTATGACACAGACTACTCAATGCTTTTAAAACATATTTTCATCTCAGAGTTGAGAAACATCTTGCGTGATCTTTATAATAATAATATAATCGTTATGAAATGCACAATGTTGCCATTAAAAATAACTAGTAATACAAAGTTTCAAATTAGGATGTACGTACACAGCAGAAACATTTCGACTAAAAACAGTACTTTCCAAAAATTTTTGAACTGAAATAAATGATTTGATCATATACATAGCCCTCTAGAATAAAAAATAAATTTAAAAATACCTTCCAAAAAGTAACACGTGACAAGTGGCATAGGGTTGTTTTCAGAATTTCAAATGGACACAAAATAAGTGGTGTCTCATTCAAAAATCAATAGTTTCGTGAGACTGAAAGTAGCATAAAGCTGAGTTACTCATCAAAAAATGCAGTTTCATTCCACTATTCGCAAAAAAAAAATTATAGGTAGCCTCTTTCCGCGTACACCCGATATATCTATTCAACTCAGATTGAAGGGATTCTGTTAATAGGTACAAATACCAGATCATCCAAAAATTATTTGAAGAATATAGATCGTAGATATTACTTTTTCGAAAATGGTTCGTCCAAAAAGTTATTCTCTAACTCAATCTGTTGAGATTCATCAAACTGAAATTAAGATAATCAATGATTTCAGTTGTAACGAAATGTCTAACTTCCGTAAAACACGCAAAAACCATTTATTCCACTGAGAACAAAATCAGATTAAAAATGGAAATGCAGATGTCAAGCTTTCCAAGGTGGATATATTCAATTAAAACTTTCCACCAAACCGAAACTTCTACAGATTTAAAAGTGAAATTTCGGTCAATATATTGCGCCACGAGAAAACAAATCCACACCCCCGACAAAAACCGTCTCTTTCAATTCAATTCTTTCCTTCCCCAATTAAGAGTCAAAAATTTAATTTATGAAACACTAATGAATCCAAATGACGTAATAAAGGCCCTTTAATCTACTTTATCGCTTTGGAGTTGTATTTTCTTTCAAACTGCAGAAGTAAAGTTTGTTTCTTTTGTATAATATTGAAATCCCTGCTGAAAATCTCCTCAAAAACTTATTCAACTTGTTAATTAAGTGAATTATAAAAAACGCGGCTTCTGACTATTGGTTGAGAATCATTGTTGAAGGAAGTTTTAGTTCTGCAAGTGTATTTTTCCTGAAACTCTGAGCTCTGATACCCTTTCATTGTACAGATAATTAATGAAGTTCGACAGCAAAGTTTCAAAGGTTTCGATGGAAGATTCAATTGTTAGTAAGTTAAAGAATCATTAATGAAAGGATTATCAAGGATTCTCAGAACAATCATAAAAGGTTCACTTGAAACAGATAAGAAATTTCATCTTTTAACTTGCTGATAATTTCCAAAACAAAGGTTGGAGCAGAATTGATTCACGATTCAATTATTGAAATTGAAAGTTGTGGATTCCTTCTATACTAAGCGGTTTTGGATTTTTTCCATGAATCTACAGGATAATTTATTCCAAAATAAAAACGATATTGTATATTATATTTCAATTCTGTTTAAGTGCTCAATGTATACTCTGAACTGTAAAGGAGGGTAGGCTTTTCAGGACCATCTGCTTCCCGTCATAAGATGTTGCACAATTTCAGATCTATAAAAAAGAAACACTTGTCCAAAATTTCAACTTCCAAACCATTCCGGAAAATCTTCAAATAAGTTCTTCAACAGCAGATTTTTGACGGCAAAAAATGATAAAATATACATTTTGGCAGCAATTAGTTATTGAATTAATTCAAAAGCAATGTTGCCACTTTGCATTTTTTCAAAATTATTGATAAGAACATATAGAAGGTAATTTATTCTAGATTGGAAAAAATTAAAATGTACTACTATATTGTTAATTTCAAAGCATCTGAAAGAATTCAAATATTTATTCAGGAATAGCCCAAATTTCTCTATTAAAAGCATACCCTCCTTTCCTTTTCTTAGCAACTTATCAGAAACGGATAATTGAATTCTACTTGTATTGGTATAAGTACATAAAGTTTTTGAAAAATATATTCTCGTAAAGAAATTAATTCCCTCATCATCTGCAAAACACAATTTTTAAATGAGTTTTCCGATTATGCATATATGATCTATTTTTTCTCTATATTCAAGAATGTATTAATGTAATATATATTATGGAAAATGAAGGAATATTAAAACATATATACGAGTTCTCTACAACGATACCGGTTGACAATAGCTATTTGTAGAAAGGAAGGAAAGTGCCACTTTTCCTCCCGCAGGATGTAATTTAGAACTGTCACTGTGACAGTTGTCACAAATAGTTTTTTCAGAATTGCTGCTCTTACATTAGCTATCTGAATAAATTTAGTTTTATGTAGGTAAGAAAGCGTGCAAAGATCGATCGCTCAGGAACTACATAACTTATAAATTGTCGAAATCCATAAAAAATTCAAATGGTCTATCTTATATTTATTGAAAAACGTTGTCAACTAAGTAAGATTTTCGAAAAAATTATTTATTGTAAATGCTGTGAATAAAAAGTAAATAATAAAAAAATCGTTTATTTACAATTATTAATCATATACAAATGGATAAAATAATGGATAAGCTGTAAATAACCAATAATCACAGAAACGATCTGATAAGCAGTTCTATGCGATGAAAAATAAATAAAAAGCTTACAAATAATACTGCGAATAATGTTACTAACTTTATTTCAAATTATTTGTGTTTAAACATATTATCTTCTACCCAATTAATGTGGAATGGTAATCAAGCAACAAGTTATACAAATTATTATATATTGAAAAACCGAATTGTGTGAATGAAAGTGACCTTCAATCATTTTACTGATTCAGTATTATAATAATAAATAAATTAACCCCGTGCTCACATTACGAATAGTTAGTACTCTTTGATTATGGCTTCTCAGAGTTTTTCAAATGGTTCCATATATCAATGGGAAGTAAATGTCTGAACATTTCTATTGCCTCTCTAAAGGACGATAGTAATGTGTAGATTGGGTGTTTTTAAAAAATCCACAAATTTGGATAATAATTCCAATTTAATTCCATATATTACTGGAAATTGCCAGATTTCAGATTTGGTTTTATTTCCCCTTATTTCTTTGTACAACCTACTTACATTCTCGCTCCATTTTCTAAAATTAAACCCACACGTGAATCTGATATAAAACACCGGCAAGTTTATCAATCTGAAGAATTCCTTTCTCAAAGGAACTCATAACGTTTTCCTATTCCTGTTTTGTGTATTATCTAGGCTTCGGTTGTGCTTTTCGTAAGGTTTTCCCCCGAGCGTCCTACACGGAACTTTCTTGACGCTACATCGGACAATACACGAGATACACTTTGGTTTGTAACCTAAAGGCATCTGTTTTTAAAGGGATTCCATTTTCCTCTCGACTGGTTCCGTGGAAATGCCCATTCTCGGTCGGACGTTCTGCCAGCCAATTTTGATGACGGTCGTTTTTTTCATTTTCCTGTTCTACTTTTACTGCCGACGTTATTTACCGAGAAAAATGAGGTGGACTTCGAAAATATTCCTTTTCCGAGGTTCACATGATTACTGAGATGCAGCTTATTTTTCGTTCGAATTGCGTCTCAAAAAGTAAAATAGAAATCACAGAAAATTTTGTTGACCGGCTTCTTCCTCACAACTTGAAATGACTATCAAAAGGTAGATTTTCTGTGTTACGGAACCTTATAGTACCTTCAAGCCCCTATGATAAAAATGTGAATCCTATATAGCAATAGAGATAAACAAAAAATGGAGAAAAATGTTTGACGTGAAAATAATTTGAAACCGGTAAAAAAAAACTACTGAAAATTATCATAGAAAAGGTTATCTTTTTGGACCTACAAATATATCTTTCTTTATTATAACTTCCCTGAAAATTATATATTGGGTGAGTGACATTCAAGTAGATGCATTGGGATCTCGGAAACGGTAAGAGCTACAGAGAGAGTTAAATGGAGGCAAAGTTGCGTATTATGGAGCTCAATAATATGATGTTGAAAAATCTGAGTTAGTCCTCTCACTTTCAGAGATGTACAGTAAAAAACGAAAAATTTGTTTTTTTTTTCACTTTTTTTCATTCAGTCGTTTCGATGGTATCTGGTCATCTGATGATTTGAAAATTCATGTGTTTCTGGGCATCTATTATTCAAATGATATCGTTTTATTGTATTGAGTGCATTATTTTTTCAAATAAGAAATTACTCTGAATATGTACAAATCTCTTTTTTTTATCTTGCCCCATGATGCTTTCAGTCGATCAAAACCTAACGCTCTTTAGTTTGAGATAAAATTAAAAGATACGATTCTTGACTGTCTTGGAAATCCATATCGATACTTCGAATACTTGCACAGACCTGATGATTTCTTCCAGTAGGCCATGCCAATTGTTGTTGTTGTTTGACAACTGAAATAAATTTATCAATTATCGTTTCTGTTTTCGACTGAAAATGCCGTTCAAAAGTTTTGAGAAACTTCATATGATCATGATTTATTACAAATCAAATAGAAATTGTGACTCAGCAAAAACTAGTTACTTTGAATTATTTCTGGAAAGACAGCAGCCGTACAGAAGCATGTTCAGAAAATTAGATAAAAATCTAAGTGAGTTTGGCAGTTTCGAAAAACCCAGAGGAAAATACGGAAGTAGAATTTTCACTCAAATAAAAGAAAATTTTCTGGGACAGGTATCATATAATTTTTCTTTTCATTGTTCTGAAAAAATTACTTATTGAATATTTTTTCAGATCAGAGATAATTCTTCCAAATCAAAGCGGCAAATCGCTTTAGAACTAGAAATTCCTCAGTCTGCACTAATAAATTGATACACTGTGCCCAGAAACTTCATCCTAATGATCCGTATCGACGGTTGGTTTGGTGTCGGTGGTTATCAAGCAGCATCGAAGACGATCCAGATTTTTTAAATAATATCATTTGGACAGATGAAAGCAACTTCAAAAATTGCAGAATTTTCAACAGGAACAATTCTCATACTTGGAGCCACGAAAATCTCAAAGTCTTCAGGGAGGTTCGACGTCCGGTTCGATTCAGTTTCAATTTCATTTTAGGCGGGCATGTTTGGCAATCAGTTATTGGGTCCTTTCATCTATAAACATAATTTGAATGGCGAACGTTACCTCAGCTTTTTGGAAACCACCATTATGGAATATTTGGAGCATATTCCACTAACGTAGGTCCAAAATATGTGGTTCCACCATGATGGGGCACCACAAATGGATAGGAAATCAAGGAGTGGTTCAATGGCCTGCAATGTCACCGGATCTTACTCCACTTGACTTCTTCCTCTGGGGTAGTCTGAAACATCGTGTTCATCAAAATGGTTATCACGACATCGACAATTTAAGGAGTTCTGTGATTCACGAATTTTCCAGAATAACTACAAGGGAAGTAACACGCTCCATCAATAGAATTGAAAGAAGAATAATTCGTACATGTATTGGACAAGAGGGCCGCCAGTTTGAATATCTTTGATAAATGGAAAAATTAATATTTGTCGTTTGTGATAGTTGTTCTTGTTGGTTGTTCTTGTTGAATATTGTTTTCAATACTGAACAATTTCGTTGAATAAACAGTTTGAAAATATGAAAAATAAGGGGCAGTTTACACATGATCAAATTCCTGTTTTTGTTTTGACATTTTGAAAACTCATATGCAAGTATTCTGCAATGTGCGAAACTTATGCAATGGACTGTAATGAATAATAAAATTGGAAATCATTTGGCACAAGAAAAGTTATTTTCGGAAAAGGCCACTCACCGTGCGTATACAGGATTTCTTGATTTCTTGTCGAGAGCAGGATATTCTGCCTAGCTAGGACTTCGTTTTTTGAATAGCGAAATTCACACCACCAATCTTGAGACGGACACTTTAGAGTTTTATTTTAGTAACGTTTTTGTCAAGCGATCAGAGCAAGAGCATCTTTTGAGACAATATTCCTTTTTCACGCAAAACACATCCGTTTTTGCACAGGGTTTTGCGCCTCGACACTCAGTGGCGTACCTATTTACAATCCTTGTGCCATGAAAATATTGATTGTAAAATAAACTGAATAATAATTAATTACATCTCATTGGTGCCTTAAAATCTGATCCAATAACAAAATTAAAAATATATTATATGGACGAAACATACCGCCCACCAAAATGGTACATTTTACAAACCCAAAATAAAAAAAAAAGACATTATGTATTGCGATATCTAAGTAAGTACCTTAATTGAACAAAAAAATTAAAATAAACAAATATTCAAATTAGTTAGAAGGGAGCGGACAGACCTTTGTAACTGCCCTTTTATAAACACCGTTTGGGGTTTTGACAGTAACGACCCGCGTGATACCATCATTCCCGGTGTGCAGATGTGTTACTCTCCCACGAGGCCACTTCAATGGGGAAGTAAGTTCATCTTTCAATAAAACAATTGTTCCAATTTCTATTGGAGTTGATGGAACCGTCCATTTGCTTCTTTGCATTAGCGTATGGAGATACTCTGCATGCCACCTCTTCCAAAAGTCTTGGTGAAGACGTTGAACAAGTTGCCAGCGAGACAATCGCCCTAACTTAAGATCACCTAGCTCTGGCTCAGGAATTGCATTGAGTGGCTCCAAAGTCAAAAAGTGGCCCGGAGTCAAAACACCAAAGTCAGTTGGGTCAGAACTCAAAGAACATAATGGTCGTGAGTTCAACACAGCTTCAATTTGTATCAGGGTCGTATTGAGCTCCTCGAAAGTCAGAAGCTGATCTCCTATGACGCGAGTTAGATGAGTTTTTAGGGATTTTACATTTGACTCCCACAATCCACCAAAATTTGGTGAATATGGGGGATTCATATGAAAACTAATTCCTTCATGTTCAGCAGCGGTTTTCATATATTGTGAAATTTGACGAGATGCACCTACAAAATTAGAGCCACAATCACAATATAAATCATTGCATCGACCTCGACGTGCAATGAAGCGGTGCAATGCTGCTAGGAATGTGTCTGTTGAGAGATCCGAAGCCAATTCAACATGAACAGCCTTCGTGGCCATACAACAAAAAATGCACACATATGCCTTCAAAACCTTGGCCCCTCTCATTCTCGACATGGTGATCCTGAAGGGCCCGCAAAAATCTATACCAGTATGGGAGAATGTTTTGACCTGTGATACTCGAACTGCTGGAAGATTTCCCATTGGGGGTTGCGGAGATTTAGGATTTGATCTAAAACATTTGAGACACTTCGAGATAATCTTCCGAATGGTTTTTTTGGGGGAGAGGATCCAATACCTTTGAAAGAGCAGATTTTGCATTGTTTGGAGACCGGGGTGTAAATAACTTCTATGAGTGTGTTCTATAATCAAATAAGTTAGTCGAGCACTATTTGGTAATAGAATGGGGTGTCTGTTATTTTTAAGGGAACTTATTTCCTGAGAAAAATTATTTGCTTGGCTCATTTTAATGAGAAGGAGCAGAGAATTTTCCAGATCGAAATTTGTAAAGGGACGAGACTGAC
Organism: Chrysolina haemoptera; assembly: GCA_958298965.1. Lineage (NCBI taxonomy): Eukaryota > Metazoa > Arthropoda > Insecta > Coleoptera > Chrysomelidae > Chrysolina > Chrysolina haemoptera. The sequence goes on from OY282587.1 coordinate 13,389,820, forward strand.
GAGAAATTGGAGATCGAACGTTTGATATAAATCGTAATATATTACAGAGAATGCGTTGAATTTTTGGTAGTGACGAAAACCGATCTGTGAGTAACAGTATACGATTTTCGTCAATTTCTGCAACTAGTGTTTCAGTATGGCGTTTCTCAAGGGTAGTAGATATGTCAGAATTATAAGGAATTGGAAAAAACTCATCCTTTGTGAAACATAACCAAGCAGGCCCCGCCCACCATAAACTATTGTTGGCAAGCTCATGTGGTAGAAGCCCTCTGGAGGCGGGGTCAGCTGGATTTTCTTCTGATTTGACATGGTACCATGAAGACGGAGGCACTTTATCTTGAATCTGGGTAACCCTATTTGAGACAAAGGTCGTCCAATTATGGGGCGAGCTTTTCACCCAATCTAGGACAATGGTCGAGTCAGTATAGGCAAATATGTTTTTTATTTCTAATTTACTTGAGAATATCCCTCTTACATAAAAAATCAGACCTGCAAGAAGCAGGGCTCCACACAATTCTAGTTTGGGAATGGATATTTTTTTCAAAGGGGCTACCCGAGATTTGGAGCAAATAAATTGAGTTGAATACCCAGATTTTGATGTATGTATTCTAAAATATACCACTGCTGCATATCCTCTTTCAGAAGCGTCACTGAAGCCATGTATTTCACAAGATCGTGACCCAGCAGGGATGATGCAACGAGGTATTTGAATATTAGAGAGGGAGGTGATTTCAGATTTAAACCTGAACCAGAGACGAGAAATGTGTTCCGGAGGAGTACTGTCCCAATCAATTCCCAGAGTCCATAATGATTGAATGAGGAGTTTCAGGAAAAGAGTGGTGGGACTGAGAAAACCCAGTGGGTCAAAGACCCGAGCCAACTCGGAGAGAATAATTCTCTTCGAACAAGGTTTATCAAGTGGTTCCACTCGAAATCCGAATGTATCCATCGTTGGATTCCATTGGAGACCTAAAATTTTTAATGTAGATGCGCTGTCCTTGTCAAATGACGTTGGATCCATCTGTAATAAATCGGATGACAAATTTTTGAGCATTTGAGGATTGTTGCTGGCCCATTTTCGAAGCATAAAACCCCCTTTGACCAGGACCTCATTGAGATCTGATTGTAGTCTGAGAGCGTCATCGAGCGTATCACAGCCTGAAACGACATCATCCACAAACACGTCGTTTTCAAGAATGTTCGAGATATGTGGGAAATCATTGCGGTATTCCTTGGCGAGCTCATGAATGGTTCTTATGGCGAGAAAGCAAGAAGCGTTGATACCGTAAGTTACGGTATTGAGGCGGTAATCTTTGATAGTTTCTGATTTGGAGAATCTCCAAAGGATTCTTTGATAATCCCTGTGGTCGTCACAGATAAGAATTTGCCTGTACATTTGGCGTATATCTGCTGTGAAACAAACGTTGTGTAACCTGAATCGTAGCAAAATGCTGATTATGTCAGGTTGCAATTTAGGTCCTATTAGCAAGGTGTCATTTAGAGATAAATTGCTACTACATTTGCTAGAACCATCAAACACAACCCTTAGCTTCGTGGTTGTGCTGTCAGGTTTAAGCACACAATGATGGGGTAAATAAAAGCTAGGGTTAATGGATGATATATTTTGAATAAGTTCCATATGATTCGATGCAAGATAATCTTTCATAAAATCTCTATATTGATCATATATATTTTGATTTTGAACTAATTTACGTTCGAGTGCAAGAAAACGTCTTAGAGCTATGTCCCTCGAATCAGGAAAATCAGGTTCTGCACCTTTGAATGGTAAAGATACTACAAATCTCCCATCTGTATTTCGGCTGACAGTATTTTGGAAAATCGATTCAGCCTTCTGGTCTTCAGGGGAAATAGCCTTTACAGAAGGGACTTGTTCCAGCTCCCAGAATCTCTTGACAGAATTTTCTAGGGACATCTCGATAGAGGCGACTAAAGAATTTAATTCTTGTGAAAGGTTGATTTTGCCCATTATTATCCAACCAAATAATGTATCAAAGGCCACAGGGTGGTTGACTGATACGTGTCGAGAATCACCTCTAAACACGGATGCAAAAATATCTGCTCCTAAAAGCATGTCGATGGGTTTAGAAATATTGAATGTGGGATCGGCTAGATCTAGGTTGCGGAATTCAGAGAATCTTTCTTCAGAAATTGTAACTGAGGGCATGTTCGAGCATATTTTGGAAAGAACAATGAAGTCCGCAGTGTAGAGAGGGTCTGGAGCATTTTTCGGTTTCAATAAACATGTAACGCCATGGGAAGCGTGAGAAGTCAGTTGACCTACGCCCTTTATCTCTAAAGATAAAGGCTTTCGAGAGAGGCCGAGTCTCGTACAACATTTACTTGTTATAAAATTGCTTTGACTGGCACTATCAAGCAGAACTCTAACTGGTTGATAATGTCCTCGACTATCGAAAACCTCCACAATGGCTGTGGAAAGCAGGACAGTATTTGAGTAACCAGGATTCAGATTCACAGCTAGGGCCTGAGTATTTGCAGATTGTTCACGAGTGTCATTGAGAGAAAAATCATTGGAGTTGTGAGCAGAGTTAGCTTCAGGCGATGAAGCTGATGAGATGGCATTGAGACCTGTGGATTTGGGAAAATGTAGCAAAGTATGATGTCTTTTGGGCGATGAGCAAAGTCGGCATATGCTCTTTGAAGTACAATTTTGCGAAGTGTGTTTGAACCCAAGACAATTTGAACACCATTTGTTATTTTTAACCAGAGTATATCTCTCCTCGGGCGCTTTTGCAAGAAATGCTGTACAATTATAAATCAAATGATCTTTATTACATAACTGACAATTGGCATTTTGGCTTGAGTTGACAACAAATGAGCTACTTTTATTTTTATAACTTTGATATGAACTATTTGAATATTTATTCAAAATCTGATCAGGTTTCCTTGAGTTAGGACTATTTGAAAATGATACTGTGTCATATGCTATGCATTGCTTATTCAGAAATGATTTCAAGGTTTCGAAATATTCATTTTCATTAAGTGTGGAATGCTCCATTTCAAACCTAGTTGCCGTAGAAGAGTCAATTCTATCAAATAGCATGTTAAAAATGATGAAATCCCATTGCTTAGTGGGATATCCCAAGTTTTCTAATGCAGAAATATTTTCAGTAAATATATCTAATATATTTCTAAGTGACTGTGAGTTATCATTGCTATTCAGTTTTTTGGTGTTCTGAATAGAATGCCAGTGAGCAGTGGCTATAAGCCTTTTATTATCATACCGCTTTTTTAATGCATTATAAGCGATTAAATAATTTTGCCCACTCATGGGCGTACATTTCACAAGCGTTAGAGGAGCATTTTTTAGAGAGCTAATTAGGTAATTAAATTTTTCTATATTCGATAGAGAATCATTTGCGTGTATCATTGCGTCGAACATATCAATAAAGGCTTGCCAAGTCTTAACATCCCCATCAAATTTGGGTATTTCGATTTTGGGAAGCTTTATGTTTTTATTTCGTGCAGAAATGGAAGTATTCATTACTGATTGCGATTCATCTCCAGTTTCAAATAATTGAGTATAAATAGCTTGAATGTGGTAAAAATCATTTTCGAAATCAGTAAACAATTTATTATGTGGCTCTAAATCGAAGGTTTCTTGAGATGAACCAAGAGCTAAAATATTATAATGAACCTTTTCAAAACTTGCATATATTGTGTCAATATTTCTGTACCTACATTTGAAATTGTTATGAAATTGAGGGTCAAGTAATGCACTTTCACTTATACGTTTGAGTTCAGAAAGCTTAATTGATTCTGTTTGCCTCTGAGCAACATAATTTTTCAACTTCTTTGCATCGGCAGACATGATATGAAGCTATAACAAAGTTAACTTTATCACAAAAAAAAAATGCAAAGCAAATTGGTACACCCTGTATAATCAGTACCAAAAAAGGGAAAAGATGGCACACAAATGTAAACAGTATAAGCAAAGAAACAAATGATTAAAAAACTGCAATCAAAAAGACATGAAATCAGATAAATAAATTCGAGAAAAAAAAATTATCAGTTCATGTACTTATAATGATTAGCAACCGAGATTCAACTTATTCGGATTTTGAGCAAATTATTAACGTCCGATATCAAGTTGGTAACCGAATTTTTTCTAATTTCGATTTACTTCGATTTACAAATAAACGAATTTCAACAGAGCTGGGCAAGTGGAACAAAAAATTACAGCGAGGAATAAAAATGCGAACTAGTGACCTTCAACGGTAAACTCGTTCGCAATAGCAGATTATTTTATTTTATTCAAATTTTCAGATCGAGATTCACTGCACCAATGAGACTGAGCATCCGGCTCGTATGGACCAAAAATTATGTGCGAAACTTATGCAATGGACTGTAATGAATAATAAAATTGGAAATCATTTGGCACAAGAAAAGTTATTTTCGGAAAAGGCCACTCACCGTGCGTATACAGGATTTCTTGATTTCTTGTCGAGAGCAGGATATTCTGCCTAGCTAGGACTTCGTTTTTTGAATAGCGAAATTCACACCACCAATCTTGAGACGGACACTTTAGAGTTTTATTTTAGTAACGTTTTTGTCAAGCGATCAGAGCAAGAGCATCTTTTGAGACAATATTCCTTTTTCACGCAAAACACACATCCGTTTTTGCACAGGGTTTTGCGCCTCGACACTCAGTGGCGTACCTATTTACAATCCTTGTGCCATGAAAATATTGATTGTAAAATAAACTGAATAATAATTAATTACATCTCATTGGTGCCTTAAAATCTGATCCAATAACAAAATTAAAAATATATTATATGGACGAAACATGCAATGCACCAATTTTCTTCGTGAATAACATTTTCTGACAAGAAGAGCGACTTCGGCAGCCTGTCAAAAATTATGTAAGCAATATTTCTGTTCCTAATAAACAATATTATTATTATTATTATTATTATTATTATAAACCAGTTATCCATATGGTACAAATTTTAATAACTCATTGACCACATTTTGATAGGCAAACCATTTTAGGTGTATTCGCCTATTTATGATCAGATCGATTCCATTATCTCAACATTACTTTACATCAACAGGTATAGCCCTAACTGAGAATACTGAGTAACTACATTAAGAAATATTCAAAAAATGAAAGAGATATTTTACATTGCTTTGTGGCAGATTTCACAAAATTCACGAAGGTATTTTTGTTACTGAACGCCCTTCAAAAGCTCTGTTATAGAACTTGCAAGTAAAGTAATTATTCATGGCGTAAAAACATGCCAGCGCATACATTGTAAACATTTTTTCCGCTATAGAGACCCCCGTTCACTCAGGTAATTCTGAAACATTGTGCTGAAAAAATTTCATATAATTATGAAATATGTCGGCGTGATAATTGTCGTTCGAAAAAAGGCCAATATGTCGGTCGCCCGACAGTTCGGTGAATTTCCGGAACAACACTGCAATTTTAATTAAAAGTTTTTGCCGCTAGGCCTCAGGGGAACGTATTGTATCTAGAGTGCAGCACATCGCCCGTACACTGATATACCTGCCGTGGTGTTGTTAATTAAATCGTATATAGAGTTCCCTGGGGACCGTAGGTTAACACTGGTATAAAACGTAACCGAAGGTTCTCTTTATCTTGATTGATTTGAAAACAGTACTTAGACTAAGGGTTTTTTTCAAAAAGATTTCTGCTCAAGGTCTGAAAGAAGTATACCATTTTCTCATGCGGCTCATGGTTTATTTGAGGTTGAGAGAACTTTAATGCCTTTGTCAAAATTTGAAGGCATAGTCGGAGTAAACGATATTGTGCACAATTAAAGTTCGCGGCACTCAAAAAACTAAGTCGTAAAAATGAACTGGCTGAGATCCAGTCCACGTGGACTGTAGAATTGACGTAATATATTGGAGAGCTTGTACTAATCGGGTCTTATCATTGGCTGAAGAGTCATAAAATTAATATTGAAGAAATCGCAGAAAGTTATCACCGTCGTCTCATCCATGTTTAGTAACGAACTGATCGCGATTTGAGTGTTGAAATTTGAGATTGTTGCTGTTTTATTTTGTGGGTCCCCAGTTATAACTTCATCATTTTTGTTTATCATTTGTTTGAAATGTCGCGTCCTTGGACAAGTTCTGCAATTGAAATTAACAACGCTAACTTTTTCCAGTACAATGATTCTAATAGCAATTTTATAGACCGTGACGATTCGATCTTCACAAAACTCCTATTTAACACCACGACTTGTTTTAGTATCTCTCTCAAGTGACAATTGAATATTGGTTCTAGCAATTTTATAGACCGTGACGATTCGATCTTCACAAAACTCCTATTTAACACCACGACTTGTTTTAGTATCTCTCTCAAGTGACAATTGAATATTGGTTCCTGTCAGATACAATTTGTCCTTCTACTGGGTGACCAATCCACAGTAAAATAGTTTTTTCGGAATTTCTGCTTCAAATATAAACAATAATAAGAATAATGAAAATGAAAAGAAAATATTTTAAGCTTATGGTACTTCAGTTAATCAGTATCTTCAACAAAAACCCCCATATGTGGATACATTATTTAGTCTGACTGAAATATTTTGTTTATTTTTGTTTCCAATCTTTTCCTATGGCGTTCTGTCGCCATTTTGAAAGATTTTTGAAAACGTAATGGTGGTTTGAGTGAAACTTCATTCGAAACTTTTGATTCTCTAAATGTCAGCAAAATAAAAAAAAATTATTACAAATAAGATGGCGGTACCTACATAATATTATTGAACAGATTGGAATTTTTATTGGACATTTCATTCGCTTGAATGACAGTTTATAAACAACTTGCTGACAATGAACAAATGTCTATTTTGCAAAATGGCGTCGGGCTGCCATGTTGAAAATTTTTTTGGAAATCGCGTTGGGGGTCAAATGATACCTTATTGGAATCGTTCTTCAATTTTATATGCTATAACAAAATTTACAGACAAAAATTTTGAGATTAAACAAAATGGCTGAATATAACGTTCTGCTATGAGGATCCTTTATTATTATTCATTTTGCTTTGTTATCTGTCTGCTGATGATAATAAGAAAATTTTAGGTACAGAGAACTTCTGTAGAAAGGTTCCTTGGAAGATTTGATGATTTTACTGGAACTCGTTAGGGTTCATTATGAATAACCATTATTTTATTTTGGGTGAACATTTTTGTCTAAAATTTCATTAACGTATAGGAAATTGAAATATGAATCAAATGAGGTAATTTCAAAAATGTTTAAAAGTGGTCGCCAGACGCCATATTAAAAATAGACCTTTCTTTGCTGTCGAAAAGTAGTTTATAAACTATCATTCGATCAAAAAAAATTTCAAAGAAAAATTCAATTCCGTTCAAAAGTTAACAGGGGGGTACTTTACGGGCAGACTATAATCCATTGTTATTGCGATTCTTATACATTCTGAAATAATTATTGAAATGCGAAATTCTCTAGCTCCCGTACTATAAGGGGAACTGTTTGAAGGTAGGTTGCACTATATCGTTTACTTGAACTATACCTAATAATGAATTTTACCTCCAGCCCCTTTCACCTTCTCATCAAAGACCGCCCAGGGAAAGGCATCTGTTTTTGCCCATGTGTGCCGTATTTTCACGAAAAAATAAATACCAAATATCTCTTTCAGTCATCATCATGTCATCAAATCTGAAGAAACTCCACCAATAAATATGATCCAAACTTACTCTAGTTTTTCGTATGAGTTATGCAACATATATTTGTGTTATTTCTAACCACTAGGGGATCGCCAGGGACGGTATAGCCAATTTCTAAAATTGGAGACAAAAAAACTCTCATTTTCAAAGTCTGCAACTCGAAACATTCTCGAAAATATTCCCAATAACAACATAAAATATATTGGAACTAATTCATACTATTATGGGTAATTATGTAGAATTCACGTCCTTCAAAGTAAAAGTAGAGGTTATATTCGCAGGAACGTGGACAAGAAAAAATTATTTGAACTCATGAAATTGCCGACGTTTCGACGTTTATTGACGTCTTCTTCAGAGCTATTATCAGTTGTTCATGTATGTACGAGGAAGACGAGAAGACGAAATTACTAATAAAATTCTGAGTTGAAAGAAATTTTTCCTATAGAAGAAAAGTTCGACTAGTTTGAGGGTTATTAAAAACAATATATTGTTATGATGTTCAGACGAAACTTCCCTAAAGCGACTCATACTATGTCAACAATACTCTGTATATAACAAAACAGGAGTGACGATTGCCTACTAGATGAAGTCTTTTTGAAGAACAGTCATTTTTATCGCGATAAAAGAGGATGCACCTTTTTATCGCTGTCAAACTGACTCAGACGTCACCTTTGAAAGGAATAGAGCAGTCAGCTGACGTCACAACATGGTGGTTATGGCGGGACAAACAAAGCATTTGACATTTGATGAAATGAAAATTTGTTTTTTGTGGGTGTTAGTGGATAATTGCAATTTCTATAATTTTTCGCAGAAAATTTACCAGAAAGATTCACTTAGCCTAATGGAAAATGGGTTCAATGGGTTTGTTTTTGATCAGTTTGGTTTGTTTTTCCCTTATGACATTGTTCCGCAACTGTCATATAACGTCACTGACAGTGCCCTATTGATTTATTTTCGAAAAAAAAATTAATATTTGGTTTTTGGTTATGCCATATTTATTTCTGTTAATAAACCATCCTTTCATCCTTTCATAATTGAATAATTTACTTTACTACTGTGGTAACTACAGAGACACATTTGTAGGAAAAAGGTTCGTTTTTTTATGTCATGCGATTATTCCCTACTTCGGGCAGATGTCCAAGACCGTGGATACTCTCGAAGATTATAATTGGGACCATATGGAGCTCATTTACACTCTGCAGATGCGATCACATTAGAAAGATCGATATCTATGATGAAAATACGATCTACAGTGTGGGCCACAACGTAAGGTTATTTGAGAAAATTGTTTTAATTTAATTCTAGGACCACTTTGAAATATTTATTTGTAAAAATTGAAAATCGTAATTTTTTTAAATTTCTAATCTAAACATGGTCGATCGGCCATTTTATGACGCCATAAAATGTGTTACCTCACATCTCATTTCTCATTTTTAATATGGAAAATGGTGGTAATAGCGTTGGACAAATTGTTCGGGGCATTCTAGTTGTCCGACAGTCCCAAAAGTTTGCGGAGGCCCTAAAAAAAAAACGCGCCGCTACTGAGAATTGCCGCAAATTGCATGTTTTTCAACTCGACATGGAAAACACATTTACGAAGTATAAACGGTGAGGAAATCTATTTTTTTGTCCAGTATGGGGCCCGAGGCCTACTAGCTGAACATGTGAAATTGAGCGTACGTTCATGTTGAGTGCCTTATCACTAGATATGTTACGGACTAACGTCCGTTGTCCGACGAGTGCGCAGCACTTGTTCAGATAGTTTTTTGAACTGTATCTACTTTATTTTCTAATTTATACCTGAATGTTGTTAATGGTAATCTACTATTCAAAAATTGAACAAAGTCCTTTACAGAAGCTACCTGTACAATAATTATTATGCAGTTTTAATTTATTTTCATATAAAGAAGATGGAAAGAAGGAGGGATGATGTGAGATACGTACAGGGATAGAATGGAATAGACCGGTAGAGATAACAGAGTTTTGAGCTCTAATAGTAATTAGGGGTCATTTTCATCATCTTATATTTATTTTTTGATTTTCGTTTATTTCGTACCGTGTTATCCGCAGGAGCCACTCGTAAATTTTTCTTCATTTCACTCCAAATCGATATACTTTCCAACCATATTCGAAGCTGTCACTATCTGACGGTCTATAATAATGCTTGTATCAAAAACTCTTATGAAAATCTTTTGAATATTACGGAAACAGAATAATTTATGAATTTTAATATATATTTATGAATGAACTTAAAATAGTGGGATTGTGCAGCAAGTAAAAGAGAACTCTTTAAAGGTTGACCAAGCTTTCGGAAATTATATCATTTCTCTGGTCAGGGAACTACAATAATAAATATAAGCATGTATACATTTTATTTTTCATCTGATTGAGCTTTGTCAACATCAATCTGGTGCGTTATTTTTAAGCGATAGTAGAATGTACAACAAACAAAATAGATTTGATGAGCTTCAGGAAATCAATTGTCTCATTGGGTATGCCTCTATCATTGGTTCGTCATCATAGAGTCAATATTTGTTAAACAGATTTGTTAGAGGGGAAAATCATAGGTTATCCTGTAGAGCCTATATTGCACGGACACCAAGACAATAATTAGAATTGAACTGCATTCGCTTCTTTCACCTCTCAACTAGTGCATACCTCACTTGAATTGAAAATGTTACACGCTTTAAATCCAAACGAATGTATCTTAGGAGAACACCATAAATTCCAACTTGACTCAACATTAAAATAGTTCGAGCGGATATTTTTTCAGACACAAGAAGCGATAAAATCCAGAAAATCTCCTATTAACGTTCCTCGATCCGTTTTAGTGAAAGGAAGCCCCGCCCCCTCCATTCTGGAATGTTACGTTGGCTATGCGAACACGTTGCGACATTATCCGAAACAGTATAAATTTTACTAGCTACTAATAATTTAAAACTTGAGATGTAGATGAATACGGCAGCCATAAAAACTCCTGCAACTAAAACGGTAGCGCGGTTTCGTTGATGTTGCAACTTCGGCTGTAAAGACTTGTACCAGTTCCTTCCAGGAACGCTGTTAAAAATATTCAAATTCCTTTATGGCTCTTATAACATAGTGGCCACCTTTGACGTCATTTAAAATTGCGTAGTACGTGAGAACGGTAAATTTATTTAGTTGATCGAATTTCTACATTCGATATATAGTCTTAGGAGTATGAATTTTATAACAAACAGTGAATCACTTTTACACTAGGAGTTAGTACACCTTTACGTCCCACGTTGAGTAAATTATTTTTCCTTCTCACCGTTGACACACATCAATGTTATATAATAGATTAGAAAATCGCATGCAACAGTTGAGGAAAGGAAACCCCCAACCCCCATATATTTTTTGAGTAAGCAAATCTTCGACCAGCACAGATGCTGGAGATCATCTCAATCATGTCCAGTATATCATGCACAATTCCTTAGAAATATTCAGCATTCTGTAAAATATGATAGTAAGTAGCATGTGGGGAAACTAACTCCGCAGCGATACATTGGCGCTTATCTACATTATTTCTCCTGATCTTACTTTTCGAACCTTCAGGAAACCTTCATACCTTTCTAATGAAGGTTAATGTCTGTTCAGTCAGAGTTCAGTCTTGTTGGAGCTTTTCAGCTCCAAAGATTTCAAATCTTAACCTCCAGTGCGTGTCACATTGACTTAAGAAGTGAGAAGAATTTTTTCGTCAACATTTCCATCCGGTGGGGCTGTTTTCTATGCCTGATGGCGATGAGTGACTGACTAATTCGTTATTATTCCAGTGGAGAAGCTTAGTTTTTGGTGATATCCGCCTGGCCACAAAGTATTTCGACTACCTACAGCCTCAAAAATCAGCTGTTCTTCAGTCCAATCGAATTTGTTTCTTGCGATGCCTAGTACGTGCAATAGCCTTTATAACAGCGTCGCAGAACCAGTTTAAGCAAGTTGGTCTATCTTTTCGCTCAACCTCTCTCTTTGGCTAGTTTCTCAAGAGCACCCCCGCATTCCCTTGCTGAACTCAGTTCGTGATGACAGATGGATCTGAGCGCGGCCTGACTATCCGAACAGATATATATTATCGGCTAGCTCTTCCTCCCATGAATGTCTACACCAGAGCCTGTTTGTCAGTCCATGTAATATATTTGGCTCTCTGGGCAAGTTCACTCTATAAGGTTAAGTGGAAGAGCAATTTGGTGACGCTCGCGAAATCCAAATTGAACTTCGCATTTTGTTTCTCTTGTGAACACACTGAAAATTTTTGTATAAGTTGTATGAATTTGAGAAAACAATAGAGTCATTTATTATTATTATTATTATTATTATTATTATTTCCTTCCTATATTTAAACATACTTCCAAGTTCTCAAATGGGCTACCAGTGCCTAGTTCTTGATGCAGGCCGGAAGCGGCGGTAGCCTCAATAGTACCTCCGACGCTGCTGTTGGAGTCGTTCTCATAGAACTTTCATTACCAAACAGTCCAAAATTTGGTCCTTACTAAGCTTTCGGCCTATAATGCTATTCTGAGCGCCTGGCAACTCTTATTGGATCATTCATGTTACGACTCAGTTGCCATGGGATTCATACCGAGTTTAGAATGACACTCTCTGCATGCGGCCTCAATGAAAGTTTGGAGTACAGGCCTAACTTCAGCTCTTGGTCCAACATCATAGGTGACCGGAATTCGTCTTCTATTCTCCGTTTGATGAACAGTATCATATCTGCCTTTGTCGGATTTACTGATGGCACTACTTCACTGCACCATCTATCGGTTATTCTACTGGCGACCTGCATGTGATCGCAGACGACTCCGATGTATCGTCAGGACTTTGTTATACTGCTTAGTCTCTTTTCACCGTGGGGATAAATATTATTCTCTCTAACTTACAGACATCTGGAACGCACCCCAGCGATATACTGAGACGAAATATTCTCCTCAATATCAATGTGAGGTTTCCAAGCCCCTCTTCAGCATTGTCTGGAAAATTGCATTTGGTTCGGCTTCTTATATGCGTTGAACTCGTTCGGAGTCCAAACAATGGCGTCGTGCGTATCTACCTTCTACGCCAGTTATCTGATTTATGTGCAGAGTCCGTCAGTTGTCGTTAACACCCTCCAGAAAGTGAACCTCCAGCATATGTCTGAGCGAATCTTCGGGGGATGTCCTTCCCAGCTGCTTCCGCTATGGAGTTGATTATTTCACGTTCCCTTCTTAATAGCTTCGTTATGAACCTTCCTGGTCACTTTTCCTACTCTTCAACGAATGGATTCACATTCAATTCGAGCGCTTTGGAATTGCTTTCATAAGACATGCCTCCTCAAATGCTCAGCTAATTGTATTTCCTTCTTTCAGATGGAGATGATCGTCCAGTAGTATGTCCGACTCATTTCCCGTGAGTCCTGAGAGACCTTCTAAGAAGTTGTTCCAGTTGGTCGCTTTGGGGTCTCAGGAATCTTCTCTGCTTCAGCGTACACATCAAACATTATCATTCTGTGATATCAATGAAATGTCTTCTGATACCTCTAACTCATATATCTCTCGTACCTAATGTAACTTTAATTACCTCCTATTGGCTGCGGTTGACGAAAGTTGGTTTCGTCATCCTGTTCAGAATCTGATTTTATATAAAAATTTTTGAACGATTTTGAAAAAAATCGGTAGTGAGCAATTTTAAGAATATTAAGTATGACTAGAAATTTTGATGGGATATTATCCAACAAAATTCTGGTTTTCTGACGGTTCTCACAGTTGCCGGGGTCGCGAAAATACACCTCCTATCGAGAATTTTCGCAAATAAAAAAGTTTCTCAACTCGTTACGAAGAAAAGATATACGAAGTTTGAAGGTTTAGGTCATCACTAGGTAGCTGCTGTGTTCAAGGACTATACCAGATTGTATTGAAATTGCCAACCCTCACGCAGGTGATGCTATTGGGCTGCTGTTGAACAGAACAGAATAATCTGAAAGAGTTGATGGTATCGAAGAGACAAATTTCTTCTGAAACACCACGTTTCCATAACAGATATTTCAATCAAAGGCCAGGTATTACTTTTCGTTTTAGAACTATGAGGACATTTTGCGTTGTTCTTTTATTGAATGTTGAGTAAACTATTGAAACATCCAGTACTTCATTATTTGAATGAAAAAATATTTGCAGTATCAAAGTGCTCGATTTAGAAGCATTAACTGGTAGTTGTATTTAGTAGGAGTTATTTGAGAATGGCGTAAAACTCGAAACCCGTCCTAACAAATGATATATCAGTTGAAATTAGACAAGAGTAATTTTTTTCATATTGCATTTCAACATGAATTTCCACAGAGTAAATAACTTCCCGATCGAACAGAAAATATACAGGATGAACGACTACTACCGTGAATTAAATGGGGTAAAGGTCTATCATGTGCGAAAGCACCTGTTAAATTCGAGAGCTATCCATGATAATCAAACCAATTTTTGTCCACCCATCAATCCACTGCTTGTGCAGATACCAAGAAAATTAAACTTCGACATATCCGCTGTCCTCCAAATAATTCTATTGATAACCCTAATAGCCCTAAGTACAGACATCTGATAAGTCTGCCAATCGGGCACATCCACATACATGTTACCCGTCAGAAATGTCCGTCAGTGTTTATTGAATGAAGTTTATTCTTGCAATAATTTGTACACTGATTGTTTTTTAACTTTCATCGTAATCTACTTATATTCAATATTATACTAATGATATTCTAATATGACTGATGTTCGTTCGACAGAAACAGTCGAACATCTACTTCAACTTTCATGGTCAAGTGCTCTGTTCTAAAAATGTCATTTACTTCTGTACATTCCTATAAGAGTTATGCTTAAACTCAATTTCAAACCATCAGCTGCAGTGAAGGAAACGATAAAGGGATTCTGGATGCTCACTTATTATTTTCGTCCAGGGGCGTCCAAATTTCACCTCTTTTGGCAGATTTGGCACATTGTATGATTTTTGGTATGTGGTCGAAGTTTACCCTGTATTTATAGATGATATTGCCAAGGGAGTTATATCAAGAGTGTACATTTAGAAACCCGCAAAGATGAAATGGAACCATAGCTGTCTAACGATGTACAAAAATCCAATGTGATTAATAATGTATTCTAGACCCCTTCTAGTGCACCTTGCTAATACCTCCATTACAAATCGATCGTGTAACAATCATATTTATCTTTGTTGCATAGCTTTGCCCGTGAGTACCGCATCTCGTAACCCTCTAATCCTCGACCACAACTACGAAGGTGATCATTACGAATCAAAATGAATGCCTCCGAACATGACCGGTCTCTACGATCGATAAGCGGGTATCGAACATGAAAAATGAAACTATAAAGTGATGAGAAATGCAATGGCTCGGAAGTCCTGGCCTTTAATTTGCAAATGGAGTGTTCCGTGCTGTTAGTGTGGTTAGATCGTCCCAAAGTGGGAGACTCTAGTGAGACTACCCGACACGACCGGATGATCAAAGCTCTTCCATCACGGTTTCTGTTTAGAGCACTATGAAATCTGCTTGGAGCGGCTTCGGAATCCCTTATGTTACTTTTTCGAATAAAGTTCTTGGATGATCTTTAGAATTTCTTGGGGAAACCGGAGAGGTCAGCATCAGCCCGAAAAAAAAAATCTGATAATATTAACAGAAGAATGAATAATTTTTGTGAAAGAGGTAATTTGTTGAGGAATATCTGGAGAACTTCTGGAAGATCTACTTCCATAGTTCCGCCACAGGTCGTCCTCAGAAATGAGGTACCAATTACATTCATTTTTGATGACATTGGCGCCACCAAGAATTTTTTTTTGTTTTGCTAGGAGGTAGTTTGGTCAATATTTGCCATAGGAAAACAATACAGCGGATAATATAATTGATTTAATATTTTACGATTTTTTTATTAGGAAGAGAGGCAAATATAAAATAGACCAAAAAAAATTTCAAAACTTTAAAATTCAATATCTCCCAGAATAATATTTTTTCGACAAGAACGTATTCCTTCATTTCGTCGTGTTTTGTCTTTTTCTACTCCTCATTTCATTTATTGCTCCAATTTCGGAAACACCCTGTTTTACAGGATAGTGAGCATGGTGACAACTCATTCATACTTCATTATGTTTAAATTAGGAAATGCTCCATATAATCTTCCCATAGAACCACAAAGTCAATCATTAGACATTTCAGCTGTACGTATGTTACACAAAAGACATTTCTCATTGCGATTTCACGCTATTTCAGGTGTAGGATTAACAAGAAGAATTCAGCAACGTGATATTTTCACAATAATATTTCGTTACAAAACAGAGATGAGAGTACTCGTTTCTTGGTTCTCTTGTAACTTGGTAACAAGATCGCAAAAAAGCGTCGCAAATCCAGAACCATTTACTTGTTCATGAAAGGAATCCCATGAATATTCGTACGAAGAGATATTTCATTCATTAATTTGATTTTCCGAGTTTCTTTGGCATGATAACTCACTTTAGCTTTAATTTTTTTATGGTGCATGCACGTTTGCAGAAAGGAATTTTATGTGAATTTTTCCTTGATTTCCAGTTATATAATTCAGGAAAAGTAAATATTATAATTAGATCTCTTAATTCCATTGAAAATGATATCAAAGACCTTCTGTAAGTGAACAGAGTAACGCCAAGAGCAACTTCTGCGAATATTTGCTTTTTTATTTCTGTGAGTTAAGGGTATACCCATTTGGAATGAATGCAGCTTTCATCCATTCAACTTAAATAACTCAACCTCAATAAAATTTAACTAATTACATCGCCATTGAAAGAAAATGTTCTAAACAAAAAATGTGCAGAGTATTCATTTTAAAAAAGGTACTCGAAACAAGATTGCAATCTTTGCAGTGATTTTATATGTTTCAGAAGAGAACGATATAACCTATGCCACTACGACCTGTGCGTTTTGATACCTAGAAAGCAATGATATTTCACAGGTGTGTTTCTACATGATAGACTAGTACCCCGTTGAATTTTAGGTGAGTGGTGGTAGTTTACTTTGTATATAAGCCAAAAGCGAGTCATAAAGAAGACAAGTTAGATCGAAGATAAGTTGAAGTTTAAAACCAGTTCAAGTAAATCCATGATTAAAAGTCCAGTAAAATACGCAACATACTTCAACATTGTATTCGAGATGGGCATATTGGAATCGGTTGCGTATTGTCCTATGCAGCTGCGAAGAAATCTGTAAAAACTTATAGTATGACATCACCACAGAAGCGCTAGAGTCATATTAGTACCGATGAAATAGTTCGGGCATTTGTTCTAAAAGTTTTTTATTTTCTAAAAAAATATGCACGGTGTCTGAAGGGGCTTTAGTGTCTCCTAAATATATAATGAAATTTTTGTTACAAAACTAGAACATCAAATTATAACCAGCCCTTCCTGTCCTTAGCCACGGTGTAGTAATTGACGGTACCAACACTATCAACTGCAGAGAACAATGTCTGCATAAAGCTCATTTGATACCGCATTTGTTACGCTTTGAAAGAGAAAAACGATGATAGAGACTGAAAGAAAGCGAGAGAAGCGGGAACAGAAACAAAGAGAGAAGAGAGATTGTTGTGTTTGAATGAATATTCATTTCAGACAAAAGATTATAATAATTTATTCAGGTAATCTGGTCGATAATTTGATCAAATCCAGCAGGTATCCATTCAAATAATTTTCAACAGAATCAGATGGGTGAGATATAAAAAAATTGATGATAATAAAAATATATGGAGTTAAGTAGTAACCTTATTTGATAAAATATTTGGGTAAATCTACTTGACAGACATCGAACGTTAAACTCGGGTGTCTCAAGAAAAAGTATATACCCCT
Source organism: Chrysolina haemoptera (assembly GCA_958298965.1). Classification (NCBI taxonomy): domain Eukaryota; kingdom Metazoa; phylum Arthropoda; class Insecta; order Coleoptera; family Chrysomelidae; genus Chrysolina; species Chrysolina haemoptera. The sequence goes on from OY282587.1 coordinate 13,407,366, forward strand.
ATCAAAACTTTGTTCAAATATAAAAACGTGGTCCGACTCAATAAAAAATGTTGTTTAAGTATGGGCGGCTGTGCTGTTATTTGACATACTGGAGCATGTGGTTACATTATGAAAACCAAACACAGTACTACTATTCGATTATCAGAAGCACTTGCAAATGTCTTTCTTGAGGATTATTGCCCAAGTATTTGTGAAATTTTAGTTTATTTTGGCCACGGTATTCATTGAAAATCATTCAGAATCTAGTTGATTCCAATACGCTACTGTCATGCATTATTTTCAATGCTAATTGAAAAATAATTCTATGAGTAATTAAAAAGTGTGAGAAGATGGCAAGATATCGAGAAGAGTTGTTAGGAGTTAATTTTATAATTACTCATATATTGAGTTTGAAACAAAAAGTTTGAGAATATCATTTCTTTTTTGGAATATTCTTCGGGCTCCTTAATTTTTTTTCTCTTGATGAGCTTGATTGTGGTGAAATATTTGTAACCTTGTTATGTGTTATTGTTATTTCTGCCAACCAGTTGCACCCTTACAAGCCACCCTCAGAAGTCATCGAGAGACTTGTGCGAGTTAGGGAAGACGGCTGCGTCTTCAAGATGCAGCTGTTACCTTTCAACGTGTGATGCCATTGCGATGGTCATGAAAAACTTTCTCTTTTTCTGCACATCAGATGGATCTAAATTGAAAAAATAGTTTTTGGCTCGTCAGATCGTATCAAAGTTATAACAGAATAACATAACTTTTGTCATTATAATCAAGTTTTGGTAACAATCGTGCATGAGCGTTTCACTTCGCACATACACTTGAACACAGGATTATAGTTACGAAAATACGATGTTTTCGGTTTGTCATATGTTCACAATAGTAGAATTTTGATATGAATTTTTGATGTTTTTTTGAAAATATGAACAGTCTATTCATAAAATCAGAAATGGAATCATCTGCGTTTCAAGATAACCTCTTGGGAGGTACTAATGTTGAATTATCCATTAAAATTGAAAAATATAATATTTTTTTTATATCTTACAGAAAATAACTACTTGCCCGGCTAAAGCCACGCTGAAAGTGAACATTCGCATTATCATCACTTTTTAATTATCTCCAGATTTTATTGAAAATTCATATAAATAAATGAGATGGGAAGAATATTGATCAAAAGTATCACTCAAAGAAATTGTTCATTCCACTGATGCAAGGTACGCACCTCTGACATTAGTGGAAAGGTCATTACAAAAAAATTACATTTTTCAATTTGTTGAATGTTCTACTTTTCATCCGATATAACTGTTAGATACGAACCAATATAATAGCGAGTGCTCTTGTTATCATCAAAATACAAATGTTTCGTTAGTCGAACTACCTATTCAGAACTAAAATTGATAGTTGTAAAGGGTTCAGAAAATATTTCAAAAAGTTGATATTTTTAATTTTCTTGATATGGGAATAGAATTAAATTTCACGAAACTTTTTTAAATAACTTTTTTCGATATCTTGCTGTCTTACCACACTTCTTGTTTCTTCATCGTAATTTTATTCAAATTGCTGCTATACCAGTGACCCCGTCACATGTGTCAAATTAGATTTTCATGTTGTCAGACATGAACAATCGATCACCCAAAAAGTGTTTTTCAGTAACCAAAAATATATGGGATGCAGTATTGCCCAGAGCAAGACAACTGCATCCCCTCGATACAGCCTCGTTGATTACGCCGGTTAGAGGCTGGATGGGAACGGACTTTTTTCTCGCAACGATGCATGTCTATATAGCGCCGTATGAAAGCTGAAGGACTATAAAAGATAGAGAGAAAAAGAGAGAAAGAGAAAAAGAGGAAAGAGAAAGAGAGAGAAAGAGAATCAGAGAGAAAGAGAAAAAGAGAGAAAATGAAAAGAGAAAAAGAGAGAAAGTAAGAGAAATGTTTCCCAGTACTCTATGATGAACTTTTTTCACATATGCTATGTACTTAATGGCGAGCACTGTATGATATTTGTAGGTAGAATGTATTTCCTGGAAATGGATGTAATGAATACAAATTAATTAATTAAATATTCAGGAAATAAGCGGAAATTACTGATGATGAAGTACAGGAAAAATTACATGAAAATTATTTTATTTCAACACAGAAACGTGTTCCTGTGATTTCATCTATCCTTGTTCTCTCACTGATGATATTTTGGTTTACCCATTACCTTTCCAATTATTTCGCCAGCCTCTAAGATTATCGTTCCCACGATCTGAGAATCACCGCACAAATGCTCTGTCCCAGCTGTTACTTGCAGCACCGATAATTGTAACAGAAAACACGAACGCCTTTTATTGACTTCTTTTGTTATCGTTTCCACTCGATATTCGAAGAGATCACGTACCATAGGAAACACAAATAACTGGTTGAATGGTGACATTATCTGGTAATATTTCAGCATTAAGTGTATACATGTAATTTTTAATCATAGGATCCCTGCCACAAAACATATAGGTCCACAAAAAGTGGGATCCAATATTCCTAAGGACGTTCGGAATTTAATATCTTGGAATCCACAAATGAAATTGGACGAAACGATATTGTTGAAAAGTTGAAAAAAGTCATGGAAATTTACATTAAAAGGACTTACTTAATGTTTTCAACATTAGCTTTGTATTTTATTAAGTTTTAAAAGCACAACCTATATAATTCAAGGATTTTTAAACTTTCATAAACTTACAAGGAAACTGCAGAAACCTTCAAAAAAATGAACTCCAAGTATTTTTTTGGTGGGCATTTTCAAGTAAATTAATTTAATGAAAGGCGAATCAAAACTGTAAAGAGAAAATTCAAAATGGGAAATTAAAGTTTAGAAACGTCAGATAGATAGATAGATAAATAGATAATATGGCAACGATAAGAACGAAGTTACAAAATGCCAAAGTGAGCAAAATATTTGAGGAAGAGAACAATACAATGACAGAACAAGGTAGGCAAAATCTAGAATGAAAAAGACAAAAAACAGAGGAAACGAAATAGATGAATAAGGAAATAAAGCAAGTGTAGAAGAATCAGTGAATGGAGAAAAATAAGTAAATGAAGAATAAGTATATGGAGAAGTATAAGTAAATGGAGGAGAAAAAGTAAATGGAGGAGAATATGTAAATGGAGACGAATAAGTAAATACATAAGAACAAGTAAATAGAGAAGAATAAGTAAATAGCGAAAAATAAGTAAATAGAGAAAAATAAGTGAATAGAGAAGAATACGTAAATGGAGAAGAATACGTAAATGGAGAAGAATACGTAAATGGAGAAGAATAAGTAAATGGAGAAGAATAATTATATAGAGAAGAACAAGTAAATATAGAAGAATAAGTAAATAAAGAATAATAAGTAAATAGAGAAGAATAAGCAAATAGAGAAGAATAAGTAAATATAGAAAAATAGTAAATATAGAAGAATAAGTAAATGGAGAAGAATACGTATAAGTAACAGATGAGAATAAGTACAGATAAGTAAACAGAAAATAAATAAATACAGACAAACAAGTGAATAGAGAAGAATGAGTAAATGAAAGAGAATAAGTAGTCCATAGTAGTAGTGTAGTGTGAACCATTAAAGACTGATATAAAATTATCTCTTCGATACGAAAAAATGTCAAAAGTGAGTGATAACAGCTAGGGACTCACACTCAGAGCTCTGCCGAGCACTAAAAAAAAGTGCTCGCCGGCACTGAGCACTCATCATTAAGGTGCGTATTCACTAGAGCATTCGGTCCACATGAGCAGCGAATGAGCAACGAATGAGCACCGGAAGAGCGAATTCTCAGACAGTGTGAACGCTGATTCAAGCACAGAATGCGCGTGCGGTGCTCTTGCCGATCCGTTTTTTCTCGATTTTTTTTGCGTGCTCAATGTGGACGGTGAAAGTGTGCTTGACGTTCTGTTTGTGGTGAATTTAATTTGGATACTGATATGAGTATGAATATTGACTGAGTGCGGATCGGTGCTCATGTGCCAGGAGACACTACGCAGCCTGATGCAGCCTAAGCTTGAACCGAGCGGCCTGAGCTTAAACCGAGCAGTTCATGTGCTCATTCAGTGCTCACGCGAAATGAATACTCTAGTGAATACATGGCTTCCGAAACATTGCACTTTAAAAACGTGCTTAGAAAATTCTAGCAGTAAGCACTAAGAACTTCTGAAAAATTGAGAAAGTAAAAAAATGGAACATAACTTATTACAGTTCGATTCGTTATACATGTCCAATGATCCCGAGAATGATCCAGATTGATAACTTTGGTATAGAAATTGATAGCTATTCTTTTTTTTTAGAATTTTATATACTATCGAAAATAGTTTAACAGTAAACAGAAATAAATCATCTATTCACGAAGAAAAAAATAGACAGTTCTATTTTTAGTGATATGTCACATCTCTAAAATATTTGAATATTTCTAATTACAGTTCACTGACTTAGCAACTTAAGGTCCTAAAGTAACAGTAAAAAGTAATTTATACTACATGATGAAATGGTGACGCTGTATTTTATGAGCTCATGGATTTGACAGGTTTTCTCTCAGAAAACCGACACCTCATAATAATAATTTTGGGACGAATTTTGGGCAGCGTGGCAGTTTGGGTTGAGTTTCAATAATCATACCACATTCGGCACTTTTCTTTGTTTTTGTTACAAAGATGCGAATAAATGATCAAACTCAAAACTGTTGCAAGGGGTTTTTTCACGTCGGAAATGCAAATCAAGAATTTTACCATTTTTACTGGTTTCATATCGGTTTGTATCTGTCGAATCTTGCAATTTTATATTGAACCTCTTTCAGTCATCCAATGATCCAATTGGTGATGACTTTTTTATACATATGGTTGATGAAGTAAAATAGAGGCTTCAGTCTAGCCAGGCAGGTTTGTCATTTAGAGGCCGATCCTATAGAAAATTATATTGAGTGTCTACTGAAACATTCAGTCCTCGCATATTTACTGTTTAAACTGGTCACCCACTGCGCCTAGCTGTATTCTGGGTTACATACAAGTGTGATGTCAAAATTTAATATCCTAGGCAAGAACGTGGAACGCAAAAGAGTCAATTTGGCATAAAAGAAAGGGCCATCTGAAATCAGTCTCGAGCGAATTGTATCGAAGCGTTTGGAATCTGAGCAAGATTCAATTATCGCTTTTGGTTGTGGAGGAAAAATTATAATTGCACTTAAAGTTATCAATTCACCTGTGCCTGCGTTTTTGTTGGTAGGTAGTGAGCAATTCATCTCAATGTGTATTATAACCCAATTTATTTGTTCATGTGTTGGTGGTTGTTCAGAACTTTTACTATGTCGTTTTTTAGTTGTCTTTGGAGCCGCTAATCGTTGTACTTTTTTGAAAATTAACTGCTGTGAGTTCAACCATCGTATTTTTGCCGAAGTCGAGGATTATAAGAGTTTCATTGCAAGTGCTCGCGAGTTCTTCCGAGTGTTCGGCGAGCACTCTTCAAACGAGCACTGAGCACTAAGCCCTTCTCGGTATAAAGTGCTCAGAGCACAAAGCACAGATTCACACCATTACAATCGGAGTAATGATGGTATTGACAACAGGTATTTGTGAAACCATTGCTTTGCAATTTTATATATCTTAGAAGTACCTAGCATTGCAGATGGAAACATCTTATAAAAAATTAACGCATTATGGATTATATTTCAAGTTATGGTGTAAAGAAAATAATATATTTAAAGAACCATAACGAGTGAGGGTAAATTTTCAGAAATTGGAGATTCATTCAATTCTGAAGTCCAAATGAAGCAAGACAGATGAGAATATTAATATTATTCCAAATCTTAGTTACAGAAACTGACAAGAATAATTTAATACGGCATTGTTCTATTCTTTTGGTAATTTGGAAATAAATATTGAAATAAGGTCAAGATTATTTTAGAATGCAATTGTGGAACTAAAATTTCTCCAAAGCGATTCTGCAAAACCCCAGTATACGACACATTTCTCACATCTCTCGTTTCACCACTTAGTCACATTGGATTCATGTCGATAATCCTTCGACCTAACCTGCCAATTGTTCTTCGACCCATTTTCGGGACATTGCCGATCCCTTTCAACCCTCCTCATTCCGCGATGATCTAACATAAATCCATACTAATATCACCCGAGCAATCTTTAATAGTGCTGGATGGAGATTTTCTGTTCTCTTGAATTCATGAATAAAATTATCGTCAGGTAGGTGATTTAAATGGAATTATGAGTAAAATATTCAGAAGTGTCAGCATAAGAACAAAAGGTCAGTCCCTTGTCCAGCATAATGTAGGGCAGGCAGACAGAGGCGAACATGGAAATGGGATTTGAAATGGCTCTTATGGTGTTTGACGTGATAAATGGATTTCGAGAAAGGTGATATGAATTCATAACGGGTGCTAAATGAGTTCCCAAAGTGGAAAAAGTCAATCAAAACTCAACACATCACCAGACTCGAATTGGCGAGTGTTTAAATGTAACATATTCGATGGTCTGATATAATCAGCTTCGCAATTGAGTAAAAGTTCTCTGAGAATTATACAGGAGGGTGTCACTTGAAAAACAACAGACACGCCATTGTAATCATCAAGATAAAAAACTAAGGCAAAATATAATCGATGACCATTTTGAAAAGTTTAGGGATGCGACCACTGAATAATGTAAATTCATGAAAAAGTTATAGAAGCGTTTCTTCTTCATAACATAACATGATAGGAAACCTTAGTTACAGTGTGTGCGACTTGAAATCGCAACATCCTGTTATTTTACAAAATGTATACATAATATATAAAATGTATATTATTACAATTGAACAATGACTGAAAACATTGTAATGAACTGGTAATGCAAATTTATATTTTATAACTACCTGTTTACTGATCTAATCATATCTCCGATCTAGCGCGTGCCATTATATATCCACTTTGTATGATTCCTGAAGATCCTGTCGTTTTCTAGAAAAGCCTCAAACATCATCCGTCATAATTTACATCTGTCTTGTTTTTCTAACCGACTTTATTACAATATGATGACATTAGAGAACGAAGAAATGAGATAGCAGGTGAAAGAAACTATACAAAAATCTTTCAGGCTGTAAACCTGGGCCTGAAAACGTTACTGTCCTACAAGAAATGTATGACACTTAGAAAGTAATAATTTTCCCATTGCACAGTCATGTTTTTATCAATTTACAATTATTACTGAAGAGGTCCCATATCAGTATAACGAAATTTAATGGTCAAGTCTTAGACCAGGGGTGGGATTCTGTGTACCATAGAATTCTATTGTCGACAGTTTTGTCTCTTTCCCTCCCATTAATTCAACCATAATGCCATCTCACTTTTTCTATCGACAATATAATACTATGGTACACAGAATCCCACTCCTGGGCCAAAACGATTTGCAATAACCGAATAGTATATGGATGATCGAAAAAGTTAGGGTAAGTAATAAGTAAACTAAGAAAAATCAGGACACCTCAGTAAAGTTTCAGAAGGGGGTGAAGGTAGTTGAATACACGTTTTAAGGGTTGGATAATATTGGTTTTTTACGATTTGTGGCTGAAATATGCATCATATCGGCAGAAATTTAGGCAAAAAGTGAAGATAATAAAAAAACAAAAACACCAAAAACATTGCTTAAACAATAATCGAATACGTAAGTCTTCAAAAAACAAACAATATTCATTGCATTTTAATTTTTTTTTTTTTATACAGAAATTATCTTCGAACTTCTTTTCGTTATAGATCTTCGAGTTCAGTATTATTTTCATTTGAATTCAGTGGACAGTGTGTACTGTCTTCGTCTTCGATTTTTGTTACACGTTTTTTTCGGTATTTAAACAGAATTCAGAACCATTGCAATTAGAGCATATATTTTTCTATTGCATTCTATTTACTTTGAAGAAACGAAAGAACACTCTTTTGTCTTATTTCCACTTGATTTTTATTGTTACGACCGGTTTCGGGTTTTATCCCATTATCAAGTATAAAAACTAACTAATACAATTGAACTCTAAGCCTAGTTATATAGGGAGTTTGCAGGTAGGCTGGATGGAGAGGTAATTGAGAGAACAAGGGTGAAACAATATAAATTTAAACCCTGGAGGTGATGGAAATTACCTGGGTTATCAAATTTATAAATTCAAAAGTGGAGACCTACACAAATCGAGTTGCTCGTTGAGGGTTCTAAATTTCGGGTTTTTAATTGATTTATTAATTTCCATGGCTTCCAACAGATTCATTGTCTTCCCTTTATTACATGTGTGTAGAATTTTGAGGTTATCTTTACTTATCTTGTGTTTGGATTCTTGTAGATGTTCGTACATTGTTGATTTTTTGTCTAAGCCGACGTGTTCACGGAACCTTACGTCAAAATTTCTACCGGTTTGGCCTGTATATACTGCAGAGCATTCCCCGCATTCTAATCTATATATCCCTGATTTTTTCATTCTGTCTCGTTTAGGTTTTGCATTGAATAGAATTCTGCCTAAATTATTATTACCTATAAAAGCTGTTGTTATTTTGCATTCTATTTAATTTTCAGCAATTTTTTGGGAGTTGATTCTTTCTCTGTGAAAGTAGGCATGATACATTTCAAGACTTTGCATTCTGCATGCCTGTCTGGAAATATCTTGAAAGATCTTAAGTTGCATTGAAAGCTACACTGAAAAAATATAATAAATCCCTTGAATATACCCACAGATGAATCTTCTACCTTTATTAACTACACTACTTCAAACAATAGTGGTACTACACTTTTTGCAAACGGATTAAGATGGATAAGTTGTGTGGGAATGGAACTTCCTTATAATTTTTTTCAGCATATCAACGTTATTTGCAATAGAAAATAAGAATCTCTCAAGATTTCTGAAACAATATATTTTTTATACCATCTTGAAGTCGGGGTTAAAACAAAGAAAATGAGCACTGATAAAGTTGAAAAATTGAAAATTTGTTAACCAACCTCTTCGACTGGAAATTGGTCTTTTTTGATTTGAAAATGACTAGTTTTCCTTCAAGAAATTACAGCTTATTAAAAATAAAAATAGTTTCACCATGTTTCACAAAAAAAAAAATGGTTGAAAGAGAGAAAAATAAAACTAAAAAAGCTATTTTAATCGTTTTCTCGTTTTTCTCGTTAATCTCGAGATGTTGAGAAATGATTGATGATACCAAAGCTCTGGATTTTTTAATTATCTTCAACTTTTGCTAGAATTTTTTTCGATAGGATGCAAATTTAGCCAGAAATTGTAAAAAAAACAAAATCCAACACTCAAAACGCATATTTAGCTACCCATATCTCCTCCGAAACTTTAGTAAGTCGTCTTGATTACTTACCATTACTCTACCGAATTCTTGCGATGCTATCAGAACTTGGTTGATCGGAGTCGGCTAATGTGCATCCCATTAAGGGTCCACGGGAACATATACATCCTTGTGGCAAAGGACTATTTCAGCAAATGGGCTGAAGCCCATGCCCTACCCAATCAGCCGCTACCGTCGCAGCAAGACATCTGCGACGATAGGAGCTGCATTTGGACCAAGGCAGAAACTTCGAACACAACTTGTTCCAGGAAATGTGCAAAATGCTGGATATTTGAAAGACAAAAACTACAGCACTACTACACCCATAGATAGTCCAACTGAATGGTAGAGCGAATGAATAGGACACTAAACCGCCACCTGTCCAACGTCGGCAGACAGACTGGAACCAGTGCCTTCATCTCTACCTGAGGGCTTATCTTTCGGCAGTGCACGAGTCAACCGGACAAACCCCTGCCAGTATTATTATGGGACGAGAGCTACGATTCCCTTGTGACTCGATGTTTGGGATGCATCCAGGGTAAGACACCGCGGGAGGAGATCATGTCAGTGAACTCAGAAAATGGACGACATAAAATTGTTCTGTGGGATCGATGGGCTAGATTAGAGAGTTATTAGAAGCATGTCGAAAACAATATGCAGATCCGACATTAAGATTTTGGTGTGCCGTAACCATCTTCAACGACCGAACAGGAAGACTGTGAAGTGTCACTTCCATCAGACTTCACGGTGCAGATGTGAGGAGTCGTGCAGGGGTGTTATTCTCGAGTTTGTACGTATGCGAATTCGATTAAGTATTCCACATCAATACACATGGATTATGTAAGTTTTTCTCTCTTTTTTGTACACGATTTGAAACCGAACGGTTCGAGAATAGACCCCCGGTACCGATACACTCCAAGAATGCTATTTCAGTACGAAATGTCTTGAAGAAGGGGGCAATGTAGTGACCTGAATCTGACTATGGAATTCGTAACCGACGAAAGAATTAACGGAACTCTGCCAACTCGTTAACAAGATGATGATGTCACTGCGCACGCACGTCGGCAGGACTCGAGCAATTATACAATTATTACTTATAGAGTACCATATCAGTTTACCGAAATGAATGGTCAATACTCACAAATAGAACAACCATTCCATGAGCTATCATTTCTAGTTCGTTCAGTAATTATATTACTGCCTAGAGTGCCTAGAGATGAACGGCCTACTCTAGCGTCCCCATTTCCAATTTCTGGTCCACATCAACAATTTTTTCGACCCAATTCGACGCATCCGACAAATGTCACCTTGTGAATTCGTGATTCCAGTAATCCCGATGGCACGTACAAGCCTCCTTGATCATATCCGGAGCTGGGCGTGTGATTGATGCGCAGCGCCAGCCATTACTCTACCGGATTCTTTCGATGCTATCGGAACTTGATTGATTGGAGCCGGCTAATGTGCATCTCATTAATGGCGTAATGCAAACTTTAATGAGAATCGTTTCGGAAAGGAAATGATTGGTGGAGAGCGAAGAGAGAAGTTTTTCGATTCGAAAAAACCGGAAAAATATCATCAAACTGTGAAAGCATGAAAAGGAAATTATTGCGACGAGTTTCTGTATCCATAGTATGACATCAACATACAGCGTGACTCATTCAAAATGGAAGCACCTTTAAATTATTTTCTCGATTCGGATGATTTTCTTTATCAGGAAGACATACAGAAAGTTCACAAGGATACCAAATTCAATGAACGAATATTAATTTTAACGGTCTACTACTCTGAATTTTGAAGGTCAAGAATATTTGAAAAATTACTAGCGATTTAAAGAAATCGGACTACACCACTGGATTATGGAAATAGTATTTGAATATATGCCGTTTAATCCACCCACCACTTCCATTTTATAACTTTTATCAACATTCTCACTGCACCACTCAAAATCTGTCAATCAATGAAAAATTATGAACATTTTTTGCTACAGTGCCTCAGTAGTTGCGATGATATATATATATATAGACTTATGGGTCTCCGGCCTCTTGCATGGTATCAAGGTTCAAATAAATGAATGTAGTTTATAATAAATAAAAGTTTAGTTCGATTCAGTTTTCCAGTCATTCCATAATCCTCTGATTTCACAAGAACTATTTCAATTATAGAAAAGGGGAACATGAAAATTGAAAAATGAAAAACGTGATTTATTTGTAATATCTAACAGAAAACAACTCCTTCCCCGGCTAAAGCCACGCTGGACATTGAACTACATCTGATAGATATTGTTTTCATTGAAAATACATTGAATAAATTAGATAGGGAGAATTTATTGAAAAATATCACTCACAGAAATCGTTCATTTCATTGAAGCAAGGTTCGCTTCTCTCGCATTTAATCCCCAATACATTTTGGTCGACAAGAATAAATTTCGCTTTGCCAAGCTCTTCAGGGGAACTGATAGGATTGGAAAAAACAGACTCTTCGGAAGCAATTATAAACATCAGGGTTGGATATGAGGGAAATATTTCTTCTGCGGTAACACTTTGAAAGTTATTTTTTGACATAGACCTGTAGCAGATATGCATACATAGGGAGACTAACTTATTCTTCACATTTTGACCTTTAGAAAATAAGTTACATATTAGGGCACTGGGATCTTGGACTATACGACTTCAATATGAAAGTGGTATGCAAAACTTCGCATAAACTACAACAAATCTTGTTAAGATAGTATACAAAAAAAGTCAGAAATATATGAAATTGGCTGTAAAGATTGCGAGAAGTATGTGGATCCAACTGGAAGCATCATTGCTTATATACGGCTTCCGAAACCAGAAACATGCTATGGATCACGACATCAGATTTGATGACACAAAAGTTTAAAATATTAAAGTGTATTTACATACCAAACACGGACGATGTCAACAAAAGCACGTGATCGTGGTAATTTTAAACAGAACGCAGCTTTGATAATTGTAACGGAACCAAGCTGAATACAAATCTGCGAAAATATTTCGTTTTGTGCCGTGTCAAATGATGTTTGAAGGACCAACAGCGTTGCGAGAATTGGCAATGACGAGGTGGACACGCTGCAAGCATGGACTTATAATTTTTCACATCGTACGTATTTGAAATGTGAATATACCATAGTCATGTTAATGACCATAGAATTCTCGATGCAGTTTAGAAATTGTTACTAGCAAAAATAGTATGAATACGGATAGGACCCAATTCCATATAGCCCACTGTTCAAGATCATAGTGAAATTAAGGTTTCTCCTGTTCATAATTTATTATTTTATTCGTTGTGTGAACTATTGATTTGTAAATATTACAATGATAATAATGCATTAGTCATTGGTTCCCAAAAACGTATGAGTCATCGAATCCAAGACTAGTAATTTAGAGCAGCTAAATTCTAATAATTGAACCAAACATTTTCAATAAAACTGAAAAAACTGAAATATAATAATGAGTTCAGTATGCTTTTTCCTCCTGAGGATGCCAAATTTGTTGGTCAAAAGCCGTCAATTGAAAATTGATGTAGTGTTGGTATTCTGTTCATAATTTTTCCATTAGAAATACATTTTAATTTTTAAATGATTCATCAACTGTTAGTGATAGTGCAACAACTTAGTTTACACCCTGTATTTGTGTGACCTAGCAGAATTCACACGTGGATATTATACTATAATAATAACGAACATGCGCAGAACATTTTCATCGATTCTACATAATATTATTTTGCTGACTAAATATTTCACTTACAAGGCTTGATATTAAACTTGCATCAAAACAGTAATCTCTCTCTACCTCTCACTGATTCATGTCGAACATAATAATTTTGTTGAACATTTAATTTACAAAATTATGAATGAACCTTGATCTAGAGCAATCCGAAAAAATTGGTTATTGCTAAAGAAGGCCTGATTACTGAAACCAGTTTCAGAATGTAGATAATTGACAATATTGATATCAAACTTTTATTTCAGAACAGAAATCCAGAAGAGATGTAGATCATAAAAATCCAATAAAATGCTGAAAACACAAATCAACTGTGGACGATTATATTTCATGACCCAGAGCACATGAATTGAAAAATATAACTTTTTCCGTATTTCATCGCAGTATCAATGATTGCATATTGCAGGCCTATTGGAACTGTATTTCGAATTTATATGATAAATTGTCATTCGTTTGATGAACACTCAAAATCACGCTTCCTGTTGATATCCTGTGCCAAAATCGAAATTGACGTGCATGAAACTATTTACCGATAAGCAAGATGAAATGTTTGACATAACCATATCCAATTTGGGTAGAACCTTTTTTTTCATATTATTATTATTCCATAACTTTTTCATTAATGATAATAGAAGAATTCACTTCTATGAATTATTAGAATTATTATTGTGCACAAATCCCTAAATGTTTCAAGTACTGCTCCTTCATATGCTTCGTTTGGATAGTTTTCCATGTTGAATTCATAGCATATTTGATATTTATTTTCGTTATTCTTGTCATTGCTTTGGAACTTGGTTATAGATATATGTGAAGTGTAAGAATGAAACAAAAAACATCAAAATCCACAGATATTCCTCAAGACTCGATACTAGGTATATTGCTATTTGTTTTATTCCTTGGATTCAGGCTAAGTGTGAAAGTTTATGGAGAGAGACAAAATGGAGCTATTACAAATAATGATGCAATCATTATGCCGTTGAGAAGCATTGGACAGATATATGTTAGATGTGATTCAATAAATTTCGCGACATCATCAAGGGAAGTAGTTGTTTTCTGCCGAATGTCAGCCACTCTGTGAAGATAAAAAGGGTTTTCAATTGAAATTGATATGGCACCCTTGTGAATATCATTTATAGAAAGTACTTCGAAGTTTATAATGAATAATGAATCTGGTTCCAAACTTCACAAATGCTGTATTCGTACCATTGTAAGTGGCGGCGTGGTGTAGTTTTTAAAAAATCCGATTAATGAGCCGAGGGTTCGAATGATATTTGTGATATTTGTGTGTGATATTTGTGATAGTAGGGTCAGTGGGAGAAATGATTGTGGTAGATGAAGTGGCTATAAGCGATATCTTAAGTCAAGTTATCATGAGATGTAAACTTCTGGATGGATATTCCATTCAATTATTGGCTGTACTGGAAATTAATTATGAAACACTAATTTTGACGAGGACTCTAATTTATCTTTTTCACTCTCAACTCTCAAGAGTCCTTTCTAGCAATGTTTTTTCCAATAATGAAACTGTCGTTGGCCTAACGGATTCGAAGAGAGTTTTCCTAATTTTTTTCATGCCATTTACTCTACATTTTCATTCTAGTGTTCAAAGAGCTAATAAAACGAAAAACCCCGGTGTTAGTTTGATGAAAAATTCCCGGCTGGTAATAATAATTCTGTAAAAGCTACAAGAAGGGCGACAAGTGGCTGAAGTCTTACGTGAGGTCATGGATGCGGAAAAAGAATAATATTGAGTCGAAAACAGGACCGCACTAGATGCCTGGTAGTTTCAGTCGTCATTTGTTTTTTTATTGCCAACGTCGCATCACAAAATCTTGGACCCTTTTTGCCTTGCTCTGGCCATACAAACAAAATAATGGAAGTCATATAAAATATGGTTATACAAATCAGTAAAACGCAAAGTCGTCTCCACAATTTAATTTCCCATCTCGTTCAAAAGGATGGTGAAACGGTGAATGACCGCTATCAATCAGATAGCCATCAAAAAGTAGAAGTAGAACATGTTTCGGTCCTATATAGAACCATCATCAGCTATTCAAGAAAATTATGGAGAAGAAAATAAAGTAGTGTGATATAAAATGTTAAAATATTATGTAATTAAATGATTTTTTCAAAAACCACATTGTTAATTATTGTGGTGAAGTGAAGTAATAATTAACAATGTGGTTTTTTAAAAAATCATTTAATTACATAATATTTTAACATTTTATATCACACTACTTTATTTTCTTCTCCATAATTTTCTTGAATAGCTGATGATGGTTCTATATAGGACCGAAACATGTTCTACTTCTACTTTTTGATGGCTATCTGATTGATAGCGGTCATTCACCGTTTCACCATCCTTTTGAACTAGATGGGAAATTAAATTGTGGAGACGACTTTGCGTTTTACTGATTTGTATATCCATACCACTCCACTTTGAGACATAATGGACTTCTACCACAGGATAAAATATGGTGATTGTCTCACGATGGGTAATGATAATAATAATGATACTGCAGTGAGCCCGCCCGAAGAGCATACATGACGAGAATGTATGAGCAGAGGCAGCAGCACAGGTGGCCAATGAACTTGGTCCAGTTTTCACAATGACATATTACGGCTGGACTGCGTTATTCACACTTTTTACCGCGGTCAACACAGGGTCACATTCTAAGCGCAAGGTTCTTTCTGCTTGTTTCGCGACAATTGTCTGGTTATACAGATTCAGCAATAATTTTTCTTTGCATTGGAAAATAACGCGCGCAACAGAGAACGTATTAGTATAATTGATAGAGATAAGCATACTAGGCACCGATTCGAAGCAGTCTCTAACTGGTCAACTACATTGAACCGATTTTATGTTATTGCACTTGAAATAGCTGTAGTGTGCTCTATTTTCCTAATGCCTTCTCGTTGTTTCCCTATGTATAGAAGAATTATTGCTGAATCCGTATAAGCAGATAATTGAGCAGTATCTCAGGTTTGCCGATTTTTGGATGCCAGGCAAGTATGTTCCGCAATAAAAATTTTGCTGGGAATGTGACCGCGGAGTCTAACCAGTTTTCGTCACTGAACGGGACGACACTGTCACCGAGTTAGAGTCCGTTCAGCAAAAAGCTCACATCAAAGCTGCGGAGACTGAGGTCCTTCTGCAACTTCACAGGGAAAGCCTATGCATGGTGTCTTCTTTAAGAACATTGATGAAGACCTTGGCTTATCAAAAATTTGACCTACGCATTCCTCAGGCCAAGTGAGCTGAAGTCGGAAACCGAGGGATTCATAACGGCCTGTCAGGAAGGCGTCTTTGGAACCTTGGTATACCGCAGTCACGTGATGGGTATAGAGGTTCCGGCACTAGATGCAGAGCGTGTCGTGGGGCGCCTGAGACCATAATGCATTTGCTGTCTGTTTGTCAAGCTTATGGGGTCTCAGCCTATATCCTCAAACATAATGCGGCGCTACGTGTTGTACTACCATCTGCGACACTTGGACGGTATAGACAAGATACTGGTGTTGCCTTATGCTCCAGGAGATATTGAGTCCGTTGTGGAGAATGGGAAGTGCCGAATTTATTGGAACTACTCATTGCCTACCCTCAAGCAAATACAAGCAAATAAGCCTGATGTGGTCCTCCTCAACCATCAAAGTAGGACGAAACGAACATCATCCGAGAAGAGGAGGAAAAACTGACTAACTATTGATATTTACTCTTGGAACTCCGCAGGCTGTACCCAAACTGTCAAAATGGTGGATTTGATTAAAGAAGTTCTTGGTGCAATGGTGGACACGCTGTTCTCCAACTTAAAAATCATATCGGCTTGCCGTGATGCGGCAGAAATCAGCTGGACGAATGCAAAAGGCTATCATTCTTGGTTCACTCCGTCTGCTCCGGGCACATGATTCTCAGACCCAGTAGTTGCTCACCCCACAGACGTATGGAGTGACTATCTGGGTAAATGGCACCAGCGCGCCCTCTGGATGTGTCGGAGCTGCCAAACGGATATAATAATTATAGTAATAACAATAATAATAACAATAATTTTCACATACACCATGAATATTTATTGCAATATTTTGAAACACATATACCAAGAACTAATCGTGTCTTTTGGAGAATCTACCTACGATACACAGTGTGTCTTACTTTTCATGGAAATACCACCGTTACTTCCGTACTGTTTGATGTAGAATTGTGGAATTTGAAGGATCTATAGATACAGCAAAAAAATTCACTGAAAGTCTTTGAAGAGGTCATTTCAAGTTTCATATAACTGCACGCTAGCAGCGATGGATCCACCGATATTCCCAAAAAATCATAGTAGGAGACTAGGAGACAAACTGTATTTGGATTGGTAATAATAATAACCTTAATGTGGGAAGCTGAATACACTTGCGTAGAATAAATGAAGAGGAATTATAATTTCTTAAATTGCAAAGCGCTTTGTTTTCGATTGCTAAGATCATTTGCCACTATCAAAGTCAGAAAAGTGTTTGTGGAGTATTGAGCGGATAAAGAAAAAAAATATAGAATAATATGTTTCATAATCCATCAAAAAAACAACCCAGATAATATAGTGTTGAAGGGATCCCCAACTGAACATATATCACTGAGACGTAGGTATACAAAAAAGTATGAAATGGTCCATAAGTAACCATTAAGAAGTTTCTTCGAGACGAAATCGTCCCAATTGTAAGAAAAAATCTGGAATGCATCACATATTTCTCTAATGAATTTTACTTCGTATCAAAACTGAGCTACGGCTGAATCCGACTCTGCCTCGAAGTAAGAGTTTAGTGTGTCGTAAAGCTGCACATCGAGGCATTCCCGGGAAAAGGCCACTGGAGATTCCATCGGAGTCCTGTCATTAAAAGAGCAGACCGGATGATTGGATCTTTTGAATTGAAGCCTGGAATAACAATCGAAGTTCATTTTTCCGCTATATAAACACCTACTCAAAAATAATGGAACTTCCTTCGATAAAGGCTTATAAACGTATCGATAGATTTTCAGCTCAAGTGCGTCTTGAGAAAAAAGTATAAAGCCGAAATCTGTTTGATGTGTATTCCAAATAGGAAGATATATTGATGGATATAACGTAGGCTGCAGTTACTGGAGTTCGATAGATAATATTGAAAGGTATGTTAAATTATCAATCCAGTCTACTATGAATGTTACAGTAATGAATAATTTCATGATAATCGATATCCGTAGGTTTTTCCAAGAACTTCCTAGGGAACTTCCTAGGGGGCTGTTTGGTGCCAAAGGAAAGAGAAATTCTGTTTCTGATTAACTCACCATAAGAATTGATAGTAATCCTAATCAAATTGTAGATGAGAGCAAGAACTTGGGTATATGGATAGATACTGATCTAATATTCACAAAACACATCAATCAGTTGTGTGAGGCCTCATACAATACGACAGTTATATCCCAGTAGGCACCTGATGACTAAAAAACTCAAATTGAACCTTTGCGAGTCTCTGATCGCTTACTGCGATATTATTTATGGACCTGCCCTAAACCAACATAATGGATTACGTTTGCAAAAAATCCAAAACAATTGCATTCGATTCGCATACGGCATACGTAAGTAGGACCATATTAGTAACTCCTTTGATGACTCTGGCTGGTTGAAACTGAAAAAAATTAGAGAAATATACCTCCTCACTATCACCCATAAGATTTTGCAAATAGGAATGGGCATATCTACGTGAAAAGCTCATTTTTCTTTCATGACATGAAAATTCTCGGAATAAACATCATTTGCTGATTCGTAGACATACAACCGCAATATACACTAGAAGTTTTTCATACAATTCAGCAAAACTTTACAATAGTTTATCACATGAACTCAAAGACCTCAGTTTGGAAATTTTAAAAAACGTTTGATAGTCGAAGTTCCAACAAGGCAATGATGTACTATTGATGATTCTTGCGATGGCACATGTACAGAGAGTAAGCAATTGTTAACCATTCTCATTACTATACTTATGTAATTTTTCACTACATTTAAGCCATATTTTATTATTATATTTCTCATTAATTTTATACGGTATATATACTTTATATTTTTTCAATTTTTAAATTCATATTTTATACATATTTATGTATCTACATATTAATTTAGTTATTTTTTGTAGAGTTAAGTGTGTTCGTACGTTGGGTTTGAAAGCAGCTTCAATAGCTGAACCCCGCCCATTCATCATTCGTGTTAAACGTTCATTTGTACAACAATCGAGATGATGAATAAAGTCCTGTTATTGTTATTTTTTCCCTTGAAAGGATGTTCCAGTCAGACACTGTCTCCGAAGCCCCGATAAATCCGGAGGGCGTGCTTGTTAGTTTACCCAGATAAGCACTCCCCACGTTCGTGGGGTAAGTGATTACTGGGTCCGAGAATCATGAGCCCTGAGCATACGCAATGAACCAAGGATAACGGCCTTCTGCATTCGTCCGGCTAAGATTTCTGCCATATTACGGCCGGCATAAATTTCAAGTTCGATAGCAGTGTGTCCATCATACCACCAAGCACCCCTATTATAAGAACCAGCATTTTAACGGAATGGTTCGGGTAGAGCCTGCGGAGTTCAGAGAGTAAGTCTCGATATTTGGTCCGTTTCTCCTCCTCTTTTCGGACGACGCGACATTCGTGTCGTCAGTGGCCGAAAACTCCTTGACGAAAATCGTCGAGGAGGACATAAGGCTTATTGGCTTGTATTTGCCTGAGGGTGGGGAATGAGTAGTTCCAATATATTCGGCACTTCTCATTCTCCACAACGGACTCAATATCCCCCGGAGCATAAGGCAACACCGCTGTCTCGTCTATACCGTAAGAGTGTCTTAGGTGGTAGTACAACACTCGTACAGCCGCGTTATGCCTGTGGACATAGGCTGAGACCGCATATGCTGGACATGCTGACCGAGATGCTGACAGCAAATGCATAAGGATCTCAGGCGCCCAACGACACGCTCTGCATCTACTGTCGGGGACCTCTGTACCCATCACTCGGCTACGGTAGACCAGGGTGTTGACGACACCATCCTGGCAGGCCATTATGAATTCCTCGGTCTCCGACTTCAGCTCACTTGACCTGAGGAAAGCACAGGTTAGGTTTTCAGATAAGCCAAGGTCTTCAATGTTGTTGAAAAAGACCCCATGCATTGGCTTATCCTAGTGCAGCTGCAGGAGGACCTCAGTCTCCGTAGCTTTGATGTGAACTTTTTGCTGAACGGATTGCAACTCGGTGATAGAGTTTGGGTTCGCCCGTTCAGTGTCGAATACGATACCAAGTTCATCAGCTGCCCGGATTGCTGCCTTGAAGGGAAATGCTTGTATAGAATCGGGACGGCAAGCATATTGATCGCAGCAACTTTGTTGTTTCATGACAGTTCTGATGACCATATCTGTCGGAGTTTGTGCTGATACTTGCGCGGAAAGAGTTTTTAACTGTGTTTACCTCTTGGGGGCGGCGTTGCTCCACTCCCAAGTAGGTATACGTCTCTCCTGCATCAAGATGATGTAAGATGCTTCCGTCTACGAGCTGACATCCTCTCCGTATCACTCGCAGCGTTATTATTATTATATGATTGAATAGATGGGATTAAAATATCAAATGTACTTTATAAAAAATTCTTTCACGAAATTCTCCTACGAGCCGGGGTTGCGAAATGAAAAAGTTCTTTGATAATATTGAACATTCATCAAATTTTGGTGATCGAGGAATACAATGAATGTTTTCAATAAGGTGTGTAAGCTGTTCTGCTACAAAGTGATGGTCATGGTCGGAACCCAAAAAAATTTGAATTATTGAGATTTCTCAATAAAATTATAATTTCGTGTTTTATAATATAATAATTTCGACTTTGTTATATTTTCAGGTATTTAAGAAACTTTTTGTGAATCATTACCATCCTGTAGGAAAACGTAACATCCATTATACTCTACACATCTTTAAACTCAAATTGAACATTTATCGCAAAAAATTTCGAAATACAGTTTCTCGACATTCCTCTTTGAATAATTAAATCGATATTTTCTCTATCTCAATTTCTGGAATTGGTTGTGAAGTAATGATAAAAAAACATGAAATCCAATAAAATATTTGTTCCACTGTTCATAGTGCATGAAGTGATCAAATCAGAGTTCTCGCCGAAATAACTTTTTCATAGTTAAATTCTAAGCACAGCCAATATCTATTTTTTACACACTATTACTACATGCATTCTCGAAAAATACAGCTTTTTGCATCAAACTTTACTCGGAAGTCATCATTTGATGATACGAAGACAATTCATAGTATAAATCATTCAAATTATTGATTGCTAAAATTTGGCAATACAATAATTATTGTCGTAGAAAAAACTTTGTGATATACACTTTCGTGAATACATTTTTTTTATTCGTATCAATAATAACTGTTTTGTTCTTGTCCGTGTCTAAGCTCGCAGCAGTTACTTTACACCTATCCAAATATCATGATCACTCCTGATTGTTAGTCGAACACACAGTTTACATACAGTTCCATCCATTCAAGCCATATTAATGATTGGACTGGTGGAATAATATAGTAATGTAATGTGCGAGTAACAGCAATATCATTAAAATTGACTTTGTGCTTCGGTGCATTGTGGCAGCTTCAGCAAACAATGATCGTTCATACAGAACATGTGGTGCTTTCATAATAAGCAAAATACGCAAAATTTATCGGAATTTCACCTAATCTACGGCAATAAAGCTTACTAGAAATAAAGTAAATTATTTTCTACTACCCTACTATGCAACTTGATTGTGTTGTAACCTAGCAACAACTTTTCTAGGACTGAAACAAAAATATTCCTCACTCTAATTTTCTCAATACTTTCTCATGAACAAGAGCTTTTTTCACCTCGGATTTTGATTCTGTGAGTAGAGTTTGGGTAATCTTTACATATTCGCGTATATTTCCATGTTTGAAACAAATAAACATTGACATAAGTATTCTTGAAAAAAAAAATGTATTAGATAAAATAATAAGAAGGTTTGGTTACCACAGGATTGCTTTTTGATATCCATTCTCCATCAGAGTGGTACTCAAATACTGCCAATTTTTTTTTCTAGAAAAATGTTTTCGCAGAAAATCGAGAGTTGACATAAAAACAGTTCGTGACTGAGGGATTGAAAGATATTCAAACATCCGTATTTGAAAGATCTGGATCCATAATGCACTATCACAAATAAATTCAAAAAGCACGAAAGCTCTGCTTTTGAGGGGTTTTCTCAGAAAACCTATTACATTCGTAAATGAAATTACTAGTCTAAGAATGTTCAATACCTACATCATGCTTTCAAGGTTAATGTTCAAATTTATGAAAAATACAAAAACGAAACAAAAAAATTATCAAAATGATTTAAAAACACGTGAAAATTAAGTTGGTTCGAAAAAATGCAGATGGGGTGAACGTACCTGAACTGAGAGATACAATATAGGTGATTCATTCATTCAGTTTTCGAAGGTTGGCAAACAAAAAATTGTATAAATGATCAAGGATTCCTCTGACATTGCACAGGTGTGTCTCTACATGATAGACGAGTACCTCATTTAATTTTTCTGGTAACTGGTCGTAGTCCACCACGTAGAAGAAGCGGTATGTCAACAACTACCTGTACTTTGGATGTGATATTATAGTCAGTAAACTCTCGGAAACTATGGAAGGCACATGATAAAAGTCTAGAACAATACGCAAGATGAAATCGATATCCTTCATATATAATTAAAACTGGACTATGGCTGCATATAGTAATTACGGTATAACAATAGAAGAAAATTAAACTTTTGAAAGTGAAATAACCCAAACACATCTTAGGTACCACCACTACACCAAAAACTTCGGAAAGGCTTTGAACAACCCAAAGTACAAATTCGAAAATTCAGAAAATTCAAAAAATTCGAGTTTCATGAAATTCGATATGACTGCGATGCAGAATATGATTGAATCAGAAGTACTTTTTCAAGAAGCCTCATACACTAAAAACTAAGTTACTGGCTTCGAGGGTATAATGACCCAGGGCAAAAAAACACGAAACATGGTAAATTCTTTCTTAGGTTCTATAAAATAAACAGCGAAATAAATTATACATTTCAATTTGGTTTCCTATAAAAAGGACTGTGGCATAAAAAAATATAAGTAAAACTTATATGCAATTTGTTTTTTAAATGCCAGGCTGGTGTCGACGCCAGCAAGCTCATGCAACGCATACAATCGAATGTATCGGAAAATATCGACGATCGCTACCATGAAATATGAATTTTCACGGCGACTCTTGCTAGTTTTACCGAGGATTTTGCGGAGAACTACATTGGTGGGTAAGTTGTGTCCTCGTGATATAATTCCGAGTCTGATACTGAAATTTTATTCACGTGTTTTCTTGGTTTTACTGTGTGGTCGAGATTTACTCTCCTGAAAGAGGAAACCAGGAGAAAATAGAAACAATAACAAACACCTACATAACTTTTTTATAATGGGAGATACAAGAAAGTTCGAGTCACAAACATAACAACAAACAACAGTCCAACGCGTCATTCGCAAATCAGATTCTTGACCCTTATAATTTTCACGGAACGAATTCGTAACCATTCACGTAGTTGTTTTCTTTTCAATCCGATTTATGTCTATGAAAAGAACCAGTTTACGATGAAATAACAACGTTATAACCGACATCTAAATAACGTTGTTGTTAGCAAGCCGTTTTTACATAAAATAGCCCTAAAGCACCTATACGTTCTGAGGATGTCTCAAAAGTCGTTGAGGATGAAATGAGGTTTTGATTATTTCTGAAACTCTAACAGTGTCGACACAGATTATGACGTCATAATATCACCTCTTCACGACGTATATTCTCAGCTACGTTGTCATGGGTTCACGAATCAACGTAAAAAAACCTCCCCGGGATGTTTCTTGCTCAGTGGGCTGTTGTATGAAGACTGGATCATGTAATCAATTTTTCATTATTAGATGATTTCGATAATTGAATGAAAACGAAACGCATGTTCCTCAAACCTTCAGTAGATTTTTTATTCAGACAAAAACACCCACTAGAAAAATATCGATGATAGCTACCATGAAATATAAATTCTTATCTAACACGACGACTCTTGTTGATTTTGCACTTTGGAACATTTATGGAGGCGTGAAGCACCTTTCGAGTGGACAACGGTTGGCGCTAGCGATCATACCGAGCGAATTCGATGATATATGGCTTCATATTAACCAACTGTAAGGAGAGCATATCCTGCAGTCCTGCGGAGCACTGTTACATTGGTGGGGAAGTCGTGTCCGCGTGATAAATGGGTCTGCGGAACGGCCCGAGTCTGATACTGAAATTTTATTTACGTGTTTCCTTGGTTTTACGGACCGGTCGAGATTTACTCTCCTGAAATAGAAAATCCCAAGAAAATAGCCCAATGTAATAACAGGAGATTTGTAGTATCATTGATATAACTCATTCTCTTTCACCCTGCTATTACTGATAGAAACAATGGAAATCGCTTACCAGAGGTATTTTCAGATACTTATCGGATCTAATTTGACATTA
Organism: Chrysolina haemoptera; assembly: GCA_958298965.1. Classification (NCBI taxonomy): domain Eukaryota; kingdom Metazoa; phylum Arthropoda; class Insecta; order Coleoptera; family Chrysomelidae; genus Chrysolina; species Chrysolina haemoptera. Next base: position 13,431,990 of record OY282587.1, read on the forward strand.
GCTATATAATTGACAGGATTCTTAATTTCATCCTGAACTTCATAATGAAAAAATCACACTATTGAGATAGGTACGACGAGAAATTAAGTTTCGATTATCAACCCATTTAATCAAGAACAAACAAGCTAAAATTGAATTCTTAAAGAATCTCAGAAACTTGTTTTACTCTCAACGATCACATATTTGTTACATATCATGATTAAGTTCAATTTTCCGGAACGCTAGGAGCAGTGAGAATCTCTGATTATAGATATATATATATATATCTCGGAAATTTGGATGGCTTTAAGTAAACACTAACTCACAGGGACTTCGCGGAATTTTCGGAAATTGAATGAGATGCTATACGTATATCAGTGAGGGCAACTGTTCGTTTCTGTAAACTGAATGCCCCTCAGCTAACTGACGTTACTAAAGGAATAGAAAGGGAAAAATAATCAGCATAAGTTGATAATAAAAGAACAAAACAGATGAAAAATTCTGCTTTGCTGCAGATGGAGAAAAAACAGCATATGTCAATTTAATTAGTAATGATGAAAATTATGTCAGTGTTGAACTCAAAAAACGAAATTTTAGCCATCGGACGTGTGCTAGGCATGTAGAAAACCATCAATTTTTTTTGTGTTAAAAAATTTGTTTTTTTCAATCTCGCATTCATGACATTTTAACACATCAACAGGTACGAACAATATAATAGTGCAAAACTATAGCCATCGGGTTTACACGTTCTTAAAGGGTTGAAATAAGGGCTTTATCTTGTAACAGAATACTCGGTTGCTGACGCATTTTCTCGCTTATGGCAATCGACAGAATGAAATTTGATATCGTTAGGAACCGAAAAAAAATTGCTATAAGCCAGTCAGCTGTTAAAGTAAATTTTCCGGCCGGAAAATTTTGGAAATTTTTTTAAATGTCTAACATATCCGATCGCAAAATTTTCATTTTTTGAGCTCAACACTGACATAATTTTCAGTAGCTAAAATTCCCGAAGACAGAAAATGAGTCAGCAAAATATGTCATTATCTGACGGTCTATATAATTGATGTGTGTCTGAAAAATGGATATTTTTCAAGAGCTTGGAGAGAATCTGTAAATTCATTGCCAAAAGTGTCGGACCTAAGCACTATCTGTATTCTACCTATATTTTCCAAAGTAATGGAAGAAATCATACACGAACAAATATATGAATTCATCAAAAATAATACGATTTTACCAGAAAATAAGTCATGATTCAGGAAAGGACACAGCAGTGCTTCTGCACCCTTGAAAGTTGTTGACAACATCCTACAGCGTGAGATGAACGAAAAGCAAATGCTGGATTTTTCAAATGCTTTCGACACCATCGATCAAAATCTACTGCTTTCCAAATCAAATATTATGGTCCCAGCTGGAAGAAAAAGCTCTGGGAAAACAATGTTCCGCATGCCTTCAAAGTGACGACAAATGGATGTGAGGACTGAGCTCGGCGGGTCAGCCTAGATGGAACCGCTAACTGTGGAACAATTGATAATATTTTAGAAGAGCAGCGTGAATTGAAATATTTACAGTGACCGCCAAAAAGTTTGTACCATATTGGAAAAGAGTTTATTATTAGAGTATTAGAAAAAAAATTCTTGGGAAAAGTTTGTGCATGTCCGATAACCTAAAAATCGATTTTGACACATGTCACGTGATCGCTGGTATGGCGGCAAATTGAAAAAAATTACTATGAGAACGCAAAAAGTGGGGTAAAATGGCGAAATATCAAAAAAAGTGATTTGAAAATGTTGCTTAGAATTAAATTTTATACACATACACGAAGTTTGAAAAGATAATGAGAGAAAACTGAAAATGGAATTTTTTTTTAAATATTTTCCTAGCTGTATGAAAATATCAAATTATTATCATATGAATAGCTTGACCATACTGAAATATTTGTATTTCAATGATAATGACAAAACTTTCTCATTTTCTCTACACCAGTAAGCACTAAATTACAAAATTGGATTTTGTTAAAACCCTGGCTGTTACATTGGTTCGTATCTAACAGTTACATCAGAATTCCACGACCATTGTGATGACATGACACTCCAGAAACATGATGTTTTCCAGATTATAATCAAGTTTCGATGATAATCGTGCCAGAGCGTTTCACTTCGCATGCAATGTTGAAAACTCAAGCCTCTTTAATTTGACGCACTATTTTAAAGATTATGTGCGAAGTGGAACGTTCCTGCACGATTATCATCAAAAATTGATTATAATCTGAAAAACACGATATTTTTGGATCTCCCTATCATCGCAATAATAGTGGAATTGTGATATATATATTAGATACGAACCAATAACAGCAAGGGTTCTGACAAAATTCAATTTTTTCAATTTAGTGCTCTCTGGTGTGGAGAAAATGAGAAAGTTTTGTTATTATCATCGGAATACAAATATTTCAGTATCGTCAAGCAATTCATAAGAAAATAATTTGATATTTTTCTACGGCTAGAAAACTATTAAAAAAAAAATTGCTGTTTTCAATATTCCCACATAATTTTCTCAAATAACTTTTTTTGATATCTTGCCATTTTATCCGACTTTTTGACTATTCATGGTAATTTTTTTCAATTTGCCGCCATACCAGCGATCACGTGACATGTGTCAAAATCGATTTTTAGGTTATCGGACATGCACAAACTTTCCCAAGAATCTTTTTTTCAATACTCTAATAATAAACTTTTTTCCCATATGGTACATACTTTTTGGCGGTCACTGTATAAACTGGAAAAAGATTATCAAACGTTCTGAGATATTCCAGAGCGAATTTGTTTGACTAGACGAATGTCTCTTTTTCAAACAGAATCTACCAGTTTCAGAGTGTGTGTTTAGGGACTGCAGCCCATAAATGGGAACAGTATTCCAGGATAGGTCGGATTTACTTATACCTTATAAATCATAATCACGTGACGGTAAGTGAAATACATCTTGGCACGAAACAGAAATCGATCACCTTACGATTTTCATTCAAACCACACACCTACATTAAGTATTACCATCCGATATCCGATTCCATAATTTAGGTACTTGTCAGAACTCTAGTTTAATACCCTGGATAACTGACACACACATAAATCAATTTATCTATTTCCCCGCGAGGTCAAAATATATTAAAACTGAAATGCAAACTCTGCTCTCGAAATGCATATAACTCGCTGATAGCCTTAATTAGGTATCCAAAATGGATTACGCCAAGAGCAGTGGCATGTTTCTGCCACATTCAGCCATAAAGAGAGCCGTCACCTATCTCCAGTTGTGTTAATAAACTTCTCGGCCGCTACGGTATGGTTTTAGCGCTACTAGGCCAATATATATAGGCAATCAATTCAAAATTATGTGAAAAGTTTTCAAACTTCAATACAAGATCGGAAAGGTCGGGAAAGGTTTAAAAACAAACTTTAAAAATTTTGCAACTTGTTCCGAAGTCCGGAACATTGTAAAAATTGCCATTAATTTGAATTATGTTGCATACTCGTTAAAAAAATTCCAAAAGTTCTGCAAACTTGAAGCAGTATTAATTATATTATTTTATATCACGAATCAAGTTTGCAGAAATTTTGGTAACATGTATTCTGGTGCATTCGCAAATTTGCAATTTTTTTCCAAATTGAATGAAGTTCCGGATCGTGAACAGACTGTTCTATGAATGAATCAAAATAAATGTTTTCAAAATTTTCAACAAAGTTTCAGAACTTTTGTAATTATTCCGAGGCCATCCTGATCAAAAAAATTACCACGAATTAAAAAAAAAATATGTGTTTCTGGTCAACGAGGTTGAAAATCTGTTCAACCGTTCGGAATATTTGAATAAAAATTGATATCTCCTTTTGACAGTTTCGACTAGTCAGTATGCAATGTCATAACTTTGTAAAAATTAGTTGTTGAGCTGCAGAATGAAGAAAGGAAAATTTGGTGATACACTGTGAACATTTCATTTCTACGATTTCGAATAAGTGTCTTAAGGACGTTGATATAAGATTCGATTCGATCATCAATTGATTATAAACAAATCAGTTGTACATGATTACTAAATCTGGATGATTTTTCTGATAAATTAAGATCTTTAAATATTCAAGGAGAAATGTGCAAAATCGAATTTCATAGATTTGAAAGAATATGCCAAATAGAATCATTGAATCAAATGAAAATAATTATATCAAAATAAACGATCTTTCATCTCTTCGTTGTAAGTAAAAAAAAAATCCAAAACGCTGTGAACCATTTCAGAGCTCGCTTCAAAAAGGGCCGATCTCTTTATCATGCCGAAAAAGTTCGTCTTTCTTCCCCCTCTTTTACCTTTTCTCTCAGGTTCCAACGTTGTACATATACTAATTGACGCGTTCCGCATCACGGAACAATTATAGCTTGGAAAATCCAAAATGGAACAACATCTACCGAGAGGTAAAGTTGACAGGACGATATTGATGAACGTTATAGGAAGCAACGAAATGTTTTAGATATCGTTACATATCTTTCCAAAATATCTGTCAAGTTTGCAGAACTTTTGGAATTTTTTTCTTGTGTTATATCAAGAAAAAACATTAGTTTTCAATAAAAAAAAAATGTTCGGTACACCTAAATTGGTTGCAAACTCGATTAGTGATATTAAATAATATATTTAATACTAACCCCACTTTGCAGAATTTTTGGAATTCTTTCAACAAGTATACAGCAGAATTTAAGTTAATTACAATTTTGACAATGTTCCAGACTTTGGAACAGATTGTAAACTGATATTTATTGATTTCTCGATGTAACATTCACTTGACCAAAGTTTGTTAAATTTTCGATTTTTAATGCCTATCTCTACTGGTCTATAGGGCTACACTGCACCATCTTATACATGTTATATTTACAGAGGAAATAAATCACGCTGTTTGATATTTATTCAGTAGCTGCGGTGCAGATGAATTCTGCTCGGACTTTACATTATGTAAGGGGAATGTAGACCATAATACAACAGTCAGCTAGTTCATAAACGTGTATTTCGAATAATTCGGATGTTTGTACATAAATTCATTGAATAAATATCTCACTTGAAATATTCACAGTACATTCAGGAATGTGAGCCGATAGAGCCCTACAGAGGAGAGCAGTGATCATGGAAAAGCGGCGGAAAAAGAACCAGTTGAATATTTTGCAAAAACGAATTCACTTTCAAATTATATTTATATGTACGAACGGGCTTAGGATAGACAAAGAGACACTGGGTCTAGAGCGGTTGGTGAGAACTTCTAACTGTTTACATTCCGTCATACTACTTCATTTTATTTTGCAACACGGTCCAAGAAGACATTATGCTTCCACTTATAATTTATTTCACATCCAACTATTACTGTTACTGTTAGTTGGGGGTGTATTTTGTACCCTTCTGCTCTTCAGCCATTAAAGATGCCTCGAAGGCTGAGGGAATTCCTTCAGTCCTACATGTTAGTACGTTTAGGATTCTGAATGTATTCGGTTTTCTGAGATTATTTTTAATTTTGCTGATGCACGCATTTCTTGTTATTCCATCCAATATTGGGATCATTTGTTGTGTACTCTTGTTCTTCGAATACTGCACCCAGTCCCGTTTCTGCCCTTCACTTCAGTGTGCCCAGATATCCATCGCAAAGTAACGGGAATGCACTTGCTCAATTCGTTTAGTTTCTCTAAGCAGTTCTAAACCATCTTGGAACTGATAATCGTGATAATCTTTTGTCTGCGATACTTTTTTTTCTACTGAATTGGATACATTCTTCCGAGCATTCTTCGATAGCGTAAACTTCTGCATGGAAATTCTGTTGTTCTCGATCCATCTGCGTACCATTTGACGGCATTACTCTTTAATTTTGGGACTGTTTCTTAATCCCATTAATTTTTGTTGGCAATATTTGTGTTGATTTGTCTCACAAATCTTGGGGCATGTGCCAGGTTTGATGATTTTTAGCGAGGAATCGAAATCCCGAATTAGTCGGATATGTAATCGAACAATTCGAAAATCCACTTCTACAACCCACTCACCCCAAGACATCCACCACCACAAGAAACACGAGTCAACTTCTACCAACAAGATCCTCATGGTTTGTCCAGATAGGTTCGAATGTGGTGTCTCCTATTACCCCATGAATAAATTTTCATGCCAACGTGAAGAGAGTTTGGAGTCGAAATATTTAGAAGTAAGTGGTCGAGGTGTTAAAAGCTTTTGCTCTCACCCAAGCGGCCCGGGTTCGACCCCCACCGCCATCACGGAGCTAATGTGGTTCGGAATCCACTTTTTAAGATGCAGGTCCCGGGTCTCTCTTGTTCGGACAAGCTCTGCTTTTGAGGGGTGTTTTACGAAAACCTGGAAGATTCTTAATAACATATTGAAAAAAAAAAAAGTTGTTGTTATTTTCGTCAACAGCAACGAGCAACCCTCAGAAGTCCTCGATAGACTTGTATAGGCTTGGGAAGACGCAGCCTTACCTCTTAACGTGTGATAACACTTGGCACACCTTGGCATAGCAAGCGAGCACACTACCTACGCGCCACCAAGACCCATCTATTCACCTAATGAATTAGCTATCTCATAACTCGAAGGTAATGAAAAAAGCTGTCAACATGGAGCTCATGAAATATTGGTAGCGCCAAGGAATTGTGAATGATCGAAAATAAAGTTTCCATCAGAAGAGAAGATCTGGTCCACTGATCAAAATCACACAATTCATATGTAAACGAATTCATTTCTAATTTTCAAACAATGTGGATCGTTTATTTAAAAAAAGAAACTATCCGATGCAAAACATTTGAAAACAATAGAGGCTTTGAAACAATTCTAAATTCAAGTTATTGTCGTATGACTGTGTGGAGGTATGAGTTCAACTTTGGAACAAATATCGTTTTTTTTAAACAGAAATAAATGGATTGTATCTAATGAATTTTAACGAGTTTTTGATGAGACAGATTGGTAGGCCATCCTAAAATTTATGTTTTTCTAGATTCATTAACATTTCGAGTTAACATTCCGAATGGAGTGATAGGTACAATTTATGGGAATGCCATTCTTAAAGTTCTTCAGTTTAACTAGAGAATAGTGACGATTATAAGTTATATATGAGTCGCTCTTCCCTGACCAAGTATATCTTGTTTCAAGAACAGCCAACAGTGTCACTGAACATTTCAATTGTGAAGTTCAGGTGACATTTGAATGAGAATCTGAAACACTAGCCTTCACCAAAAAAAAAACAAAAACAAAAACCAAACTCTTTCAGTTTCTGTCAAAGGGAAGTACTTATTAACTGACTCTTTAATTCTCTGATGATTCGTGTTGACGGCAACTGTTTCATGAACCATAATTATGGAAATGATTGCCACATGAAATTATATGAGATTTGCATAATTATCATGCAACTAATACGGTAACAAGCTTTTATTCAATTTTCGCTTTGATTTCCGAAGCTATATAGGAAGTCACTTACTTCGACTGTGCATAGGCATCATAACATTATAGAGATCCGCTAGTTGGAATAACTTTGAAGACAAGCAACCCATTTCTGCAGAATTTTTCCGGAAATATAAGTTCTTAAGCCAGTATTTCATGCCCCTCACAATCCCTCAAAATGTGTACAACATTTGAAATACCTACAATACATTCAATGGTCAGTAATAAGTCAACTCCTTTCAGAAATATTCAAAACTCATTATTATCCAAACTTTTTTTGGAAACAATGAAGGGATGGATGAAAGAATGTTGCAAATAATCTGTACTACCGATCAGTCAATTATAATTTTCATTTTTTCATTGACGATCAGTTGAGTTTGCATGTTTCATCTTAGTTTCATGCTTATTTTACAGAATTTGATTTCAACTGCTACGAAGGAGCTTTTGAACCGATTAATTAGAATTATTTATGTTTGAATTTGTATCATGAGAATTATTGTTGGAATATTTCATATTCAAAGTTAAAAGCATGTTTAATTTTTAATCTATTTCAGGTATTCTTTCTCTGTTTCTCAGTGATTGGAAGATTACTTTTCAATGTTAGATAGTTAAGTTTATTTTTGTACACCTTGTAAGTTATTTAGAAAAAAAAATTCACGGACAGAAAATAATGAATTTGTTGAAATAATTGGAAAAAGTGATTGGTGTACAAAGATCTTTTGGAAAAATATGTTTTATTTGGATATAACTAGCACATACAAAAACAGAAGCTATGCTACATACTCTGGATTTGAGATTTTTCGCTTATTTCATCCCATTTGAAAACTTATTCCTAGCAACTCTGACGGTTGTATGCATCGATACTTCACAAAGTTCAACTGTTCAACTGTCTAATGTGTCTACAACTGTCAAAATCACTCAATATTCCTGAAACGACAAGAATCGCTAGTGTTTGGGGGAAGTTATTCGACATAAACGTCAAATTATGTTTAAATGTTTAAATCGATTCTCTCAATGTCAAACCTTAAAATTTTGGATAAAAATTTGATCCAAGGAATTATTTTCACTAAACGTAATTTTTGAGACACCAATTGATACAGAAAACCCAAAAAATAAAACTATGCGTGATCCCTTTTGCAGCAGCTTATATTCCGCCAAGTTCGCCACAACTATGCTCTGAGAACATTCCCATCGGGCTATTATTCACTCCCCATTATGGCGGTCTTAAATGCATTCCCAAATTATAGAATCAACTGAAGCAAACAGTTATTTTTTCCAAGGTGTTCGAACCAAAGATCGATATTTCCCGATCCCGTGCTAGTCGCGAACTAGTGATGAGTAATCAGTAACGCTTGTGAACGTTGTATCACTTCTGACACCATTTGGAGTCATTGTCCACATATTCAATTGGATGAAGCAGTCGCTTTTATTTTCATGAATGCAGGAGATTCTGAAGAGCCAACGAGTTTGAATTATATTTTTATTTATATGGTTATTATTTCATTATGTTTTGATATTGCAAATAAGACAAGCTTATTTTTGCGATTATGTCTGAGAGACTTTGCTTTTCTAAGAGCTCAGTCATTGGTGATATTACTGTTGTTGGTTAGCTGTTTTTTAAACCAGTTAAGAATTCAAGTGCCGGGCCGCTCGGTCTAGATTGATGTAAGGCAACAAAAGAGTGCCTTTGATACAATACTTGTCACTTATTTAGTACGGAAGATATAGTACGGACGACAAAGTGTTCTCATAACAGTCACATGGTCCCGAGTTCAAACCGAAGTGGAAGCAAATAATCAGACATATTTTTATTCAAATTTTCATTTTTGATGAAAACTTTGTTGAGTGTATTTTATATATTGTTTTTTATGTATCTATCTTTGTGAATAGTTCAGTTTAACTCAAGGTTAGATATTTCTTGTAAATGTTTTATAACATTTTTGTTCGATAGAAATTAAAAAAAAATAACTATATATTATTTTGTTTCATTTGTCTGTTCATTGTGTTACAAGACGAATGATATTTATATTTACTACTAATCGTATGAATAAAATTTCTTTGGCGAAATAAACTCCAGTTTGATGCCATGGGAGGAGGAGTTAAAAAAATAAAAAAGTATATTTACCAATATTGATTTGCTAATAAGGTTCAGTTCATCTTTTGTCACTGGAGATGGCACCCTAATTTCATCAATATGATGATCCTCATTAAGAGTTGTTCCTTGAGCATATTTTTAATTTTTCTACAATACGAAATGTATCTTCGATTTGAAGCTGTAACAGTTTATATCCAATTTCTGGAGGTGAACCATTCTTTTGAGACTTTTCATTCTTGTAACAGAGCGCTTTAGATATTCATTCTCCTAAAAACGTGGAAAACACCTGGACAGCCAGAATCAGTGTTCCTACGTTCATCCCCCTCAATCGAACGTGGAAATAAAACTGTTGATTTGAATTTGAGTTTCAGCAGCACTCCCAATTGGAAGTTGCAAATAATTTTTGCAAAACACATGACATTACAACCTAGAAAATTCAAATTTCGTAGTAAACACAATAATAAACCAAAAATGACAGACTGTGTGTATATGTTAATTTGAAGAGAAATAAATTGAATATCGATCGACAAGGCGGAGAGCTGAAACATAGATATTTCATTCAGTAGCGTTGGAAGGTTGACGAAATAAAATAATATATAAATCTTGGACTGATTTTTTTGAAATTCTACAGGTGTGCTTCCACATGATACATGATAGACTTGTATCCTCAGATCAATAAAAAACTCTAGATAGGCATGACACCAAATATACGAGCAATATTTTGAACAGGAAAAAACTCTTGTGGGGACAGTTATGTGTTGGGTATTTGGGAGTGCCGTGTTTTTTTGAGAAGATCAAAACCACCTTTATCCTCATTTTCGTGACAAAATATTGAAAGTATTTGGTTGAGCTGCAACAAGCGGTTTGACAATTAATTTTTTTTGAATCAGTACGACTGAGGAGCATTCGAAATGGGTATCTATAGGATTCTTCGAGGAAGCAGGCGAACAGCTTTTTTATTATTATTTTTTTAAAATTTATTACCGGGTGTTAGGAATGAAGAATCAGAATTTGTGGATTCGAGTTTTGTGATATATGATCCCATTCTACCCAAAACTGGAAGCTAGGAGTATTTGGCGATCATAAATGTCAAGCAGTAGTATTCTTCTGCCTGAAGAAGCCATGGTATTGGCGAAACATATATCGCGGTCTTGTAAACTAAAAGTTTATGAAAATCAACATTGAAGTTCTAGAATACAACTACTTCCCCCTACGAACATCGAACTACATCCATTTGTGCATTGTGCCTCCAGGAGGACAAAATTGCAAGTGCAAATTGCAAGTAAGCATTGAAAATAATGTTACAGAACTGAAATTTGATAAAGACTTCTCAAATTTTTCGAGATCGATCGATGAATTAGATGGAAAAATCTAGAAGCACTAACTTTTGTTCTGGATCAATCGTTGAACATTCTTATTGTGTTCTATTGATTTCTTTATTTTTCTAGAACTTAATTGTTATATAAATGCATTTGTGAGACTGAGTTGGAGTTACCTTGGATACAAGTATTTTGGTATCAGTTTTGACAGTGACGTTAGTAACAGTGACAAGTATTGTATTACAATGTTGTCAAGTGAAGTTTGAATAATAAAGGCAAGTCCACACTAGGGTACACTTATTTTTGAACCCGAAGACGCAAAAATAATCCTCCGTTGGTTAGGAATGAGCTAGTACCTCATTTCATTTTCGGTAAGCAGTCATAGTTCACACTGTAAACTACTTCGCATTTCAAACTCCAGGAAACATTGTTGAGAAAGAAGCACATATTAGCCAAGCATTCTAATCTAACCTAATTCATCATGGCCATCATTGTCGTGTTACGTTTCGTTCCGCATTATCATTCTTAACATCCCGTACCATTGCAAACCTTCTAATCGCCCCGATAGTTGTGCAACTGGACTACTAAGGATGTGATGCTTTCAGCGCATCATCGATTATACGGATTATTCGGCTAATCCGCCGATTAGTAACCAACTTAACGTCAATTAACGATTGTTAACGCTTTTTTCGATGTAATAACAACATTGGCAGAACACGGTCGGCGAGCTGTGTAATTTCGATACATCACAAAACAGATCCCACGCCGATTTGTAGTGATCAATATAGTAATTTTCTGATCAATTGAAGTAATGGTTTTCGATATGATTTAGTCTACATTACCGATGTTCTGATATTCCGCTCTAGGGGATGTTATCGGCTATAGATGAGCACTTTCGATGATTGTTGGTCATTAAATAATTACACATTTCCGATGGCACAATTACTGCATGGGGTTACTCACGAACAAGTGGAATATTTCATCCACTAGCAATCTCTTTCTCTGGTATTGGGAAATATGATTTTTTTAATTGTACAGTGTGAACTACCAGCACTGACCGAAAGATAAATGGGGTATTGGTCTGTTCTGTGTAGAGACAGCTGTAAGATTTGAGAGATATCCGTGATGATTCAAATTTTTTTTTATATGACAACATTCATACAGTGTCCGTCATAAAGTTGGCTACATATAGTGAAAAAATTTGTTATTGAAATTACTGAAACACTCTTCTATCCGTTCGTTTCTGTATGTCTGACAACTGAAAAATCCGTTGCGACTTATATCACGTGACCTCAGACTTGGCGGGAATTTCAAAAAAAAATTATCTATGGTGCCGAATAATGGGTCAAATTGACAAGACATCGAAACATTTTATGAGGAAAATGTGTTTGGAATCCAACGAGCACCCCATGTACCAATTTTGAACAAGATTGAAAAAAATAATCAACAATTCCATTTTATTTCTGTACTTACTCTTACTTGGAAACATTATACATTCTGGTTTTATCTGGAAACAGGTTTGAAAACATAAATATCATGAATTTGGGTCAGTACTGATCAAATATATGTGAAATAGACATTTTGCTGGAGATTCATTATGAAAACATTTATTAGTCTTGTCACTAGGTGTATGCATGCCCTGTATATTGATGCACATGAGCTTATTCAATATTCTTAACCCTTTTTCCTGTTACTAGTTAAAATGAAATTTCATTTCACATAAACAACTTCATTTTGACGTTTGATAAAGGAGTGGCGTAATCTTTCACTGACAGAAAGTATTTTTTTTGGCACACATTTTACTTAGTTTTCCACTTCTTTTGGTGGGGAATACACTTCAGGATTTTCGGTAAGTGGTATAGTTAACTATGTATAATACAGAAGAGGAATTCAAATGGGATTTGTGTAAATGTCCCTTTTACCGTGCATTTAAACACGACAAAAAAAGTATCGTTTATTACCCTGATAGTCACTTGAAATAAGCCGAAACGTCGGCAACAGAGACAATGCGGTTCAGATATCTTGACTTTATCTCAACCAACTATAGGTAAAATGAATAAGATAGTAAAACAAAGTACAGATTTGGAGAATACTATATAGGAGTAAATATCAATTATCAGCATAGCTTCATAGTTGTAATGAGATTTGAGCATATGTGTGTGATATCGTAAGCAAACATCACTTATTTGGTGAGTAGAATATAATAAAAAATCATTAATGTGAATTATAAAAAGACGGGGACCTGATACGGAACCCTGGGGCATTAATTTCACCAACTCAAAGTCATTTACATTTTGAAAGAACCGAACGATGTTTTCAATTATCTGAGTAGAGTCTCAACAAAGAGATTGGAACTCTTTTCGCACCATAGTCAGAGAGTTAATGTACCATAATATGGTACAACTTCTCTAATGACTCTGGATACCGTGGTGAAACAGGTTTTAACGAAACCATATTGACAATAGTAAAGGTGTCTACTCTCTACGTAACTTCAACCTCTACTTCAAAATAATTTCGAAAATCTTGCCAAATATGGGTTTAATTGATATTGGCCTATGTTTTTCAACTTTTTAAAATCTCACTTTTTGAATACTGGTACAATTTGTTTAATCTTCAGTTTATTAGGAACAACATTTCAAATACATGCATTATAATGGGGCTCAACTAGGAAAAATATTGTTTCTTTTATTATTCTGCTGTTTGAATCGTCAAGGTCCATGATTTTTTCAAGGAAAAGTACACTTTCAGATTTTTTCTTTCCTTTTCAGTTAGTCTTTTCACAATATCTATCAGATGTAGTTCAATGTCCAGCGTGGCTTGTGCCGGGGAAGTAGTTGTTTTCTGTTAGATATTACAAATAAATCACATTTTTTCATGTTTCAATTTTCATGGAGAATGTTTTCCTTTTCAAGGGACCAGCGAGTTTCATCTGGTGATCAATGAAAAAAAATCAGAGTTAAATAAATATATAGAGTTAAATATTCGAAAATTACTGAGGAATAACCCTGTTTGATCAGCTTGCATCAGCCTTTTGAACGATCGATGCATAATTGATTTGGTTTATATATCCCAAAAAGTATCTTCAACCTGTATAGTATATATAAATTGATGAATCAAAAGCGTTAGTGCAAATGAAATATTTTATCAGCATCACGAGTAATAATGAGTTATACAATATATGAAGAATTCGAACCAATTCACAGAATCTTATGTACATTAGTATAGTTCAATGTAAAAGTGAAGTTTGTGATCTAGTACAATGACTAGGCACTCTCATTGTTCAGCATCAGAAAATCCCCGGAGTATCGTCAAACAAACCTTCCTAAAGGTGCTCATAAATTCCGAGTGGCTACATCTCTAAGCAGAATTCGTATGTTTACTATTTTCCAAAATTAAATCAAGCCTGCCTCATTCCGGCCCAAGGAGTTTGAATAAAGCCAAATTTCATAATTCAATATTTACCGATAAAGTTTAACTACCCGAGGGAGTATACTAAAAATTAAACGGATCCTCCTTTTGTATACCTCATTCGCTTTCAGTATTTGTCTAGAACAATTATTTTCAAGCCATGTTAAGCGAAACGTGAAGAAGGGGCATTAGGAGAGATTCCGACTCATTGTATTATTCCGTCCATGTTGACTTTAGCGATCGTGCATTCTCTCCGATATTTGTTGTGGAAAGAATGTGAACGGCGAGTTCAAATGGAATAGTAGACTATATCGTATTTTTATAAATATCAAGAACAGGAACCTTGAAAGTGGTATCGACCATTACTCAATTAGGTATAAAGTGGTATCTTAACAAAATATCTGGAGATATCACGTTAAAGTCATTGTTTCTTCATGAAAATATATGCGTTTGATGTTCGAATAAAAAAAATCTATTCATATATTTGGAAAAGTAGCAGATGTAAAATTGTGCAAATAGGTCTCACAGAAATTTTCCGAAGAATCAGAACCCATTTACGCTGGTTTACGACCAGTAATATTTTCCATTTGCATCATATACTTTCTGGTATAACATGGTGAAACATCATCGTCATCAGCATAATGATGCCATTAGGAAATTGAGATTATTCAGACTTATCCAAGATCGCCAATAATGATTTGGTGCCTCATGGAGTACCCCCAAAATATATTTGGACGATTGTGTTAGAGATATAAATACTTTTCGTCAAAGGGATGTGATGCAATTATAAAAAAAAACAAAATTATTTGCAGGAAACACAAAGAATAATGAATACACAAAAAAGGTGGAGTTGAAAAACATGAATTTTCCAAAAATTAACTAAAACGAGATAACTCGGGAGATGATCAAGTTGAACGACATTGAAATAAAACTTCTTGAGAAGTATAGGTAAGCAGTGAAACCTACTTCAGTATTTTTGAGAGCTAAAACAGGAAATAGGAAAATAGCAAAAAAATCCTGACTATGATCATAATATTATACAACATATTTGTGTATTTTACATTAATAAAACAGGCAAGGCAAACTTACATAAACTGCTAGAATTAATAGTGATTTGATATAAGCACATGAAGAAAGTTATCACCCTGCGGTTTTTCTCTATCTAAAATATGTTCCCAGTTCAATGAGCATTCAATTTCAAACGACTTTTTGAAGAGGAACCAATTCACCTAAAAACGCTACTCAGCAGATTGTCCATGAATACTTTAAACCGGTATATACGCTTTCATCTATTATACTAATATAAACGATTTTCAAGACTTTCATATGGTCGTAACGGAAGCTGACTCCGAAAAAGATAATGTTATCAATTATATCCATATTTATAGCTCATCGACCTATAAACTAAACAACTTTGCATCTAATCCTAGGACATCGTTTGGATTTGTGCATAAAGAGGCGACACATGTTGAACATTTGAAACTAGTTTTTGGAATTCTGAATAGGATATTGCATTGGAGTTCCAGGGTGGGTACGCAAAGTATTGTGAAAAAGTAAGAAAACTACTGAAGGAAGAACTGAAATCCAACTTCCAAAGTGCCTCTCAAAGACTTGATTTGCTGTTTCGTGTCAAGACCTGTTTCACATTTTGTCCCCTGATTATGATTTATAAGGCACAGATCCGACCGGTTTTGGAATACTGTTCCCATATATGGAGTACAATCCCTAAATATTGGCGATTTTCTCGTTTCATATTTCAAGAAGAGCATCAATTCACAATGTTCTTTGAACATTACAGAATTTTCTGTTTCGTGGGAAACAGGACATAATAATTAGAAAGCACAATTAATACCTTCCATATGATATCGATATGATATTCACATAGCAATAATTATTGATGATGAAACAGCAGCAGTACCATTCAAATTCTACTTTCTACAGAATGTTTCCACCACGTGAACCATTCCACAAAAAGTAGGGTATACTAGTAAAATATGAATAATTCTGCAAAAAGATGCACAAATGATTTGCTTTTCTTCACAAAGAGTTGTTTTTAAAATGGAAATGGAATATGCATGAATAATTTTATTTTCGGAATATTCAGAATATTCGGTTAAGTTGATTCGGAGATATCATGAATGAAACAAAAATTACCGAATTCAACTAAAATTTTCGAACAGAACCATTTTCACTGAAGTTGAAAAATTGAATGAATGAGGCCTTGTTATATTACCACCGAAAATAATCAAAAGAATTGAAGTTATCGATCTCAAATAGTGAAAATTGAAGAAACATTCCATAATAACCTTCCAACAGACATAGGTAGTTTTAGTATACAGCGGGTATCATAGAGTGCTCGTACTCTCTTAGTCCCCAATATGTCAACTTTACTGGGTTTCCCTATTTTTGTTTTCTACTAGCTATTATGATGTTCTTTCATGAGCATGACAGGGTATCTATGACTAGCCAAAATAATGGTTTACACTTCTCATATTAGTTTTGAAAATTACTTATATGTATATCTCGGGGTTCCCATGCTGGGAAGAAAATACTCAAGGTTCAATATTTTCAATAGTTATTACACAAGTACAAAAAGTAGTTTTTGTGATGAACAAGGAGCACGATGGGAACTAATTTTTTGTATGAATAAAACAGATTTTATTTTCTGGAAATACATACACTGAGGCCAGATTAATTAAACAAATAAGAATATCAGGAAAAGTACACGATATGATTACTGATGCTATCGTTATCCATATTTTTTTTGTGAACAAATCATTTCACCTGCTCAAAATATTTTACGTTTTCGACAACTTAAACATCTTGATGGTACAAATAACACATATTTTTTCACTATTGATTGTTATCCCTCGGCTTCAAACAATGCATAAACCCTAACCACACACTTTTCTTCTAAGTGATCTGAATGGCATATTTTGGACGAAAAACTATGAAATATCAACGTCATATAAGTGTAGTAGAAAAAAAAATTGATAAAATTATTAAGAATGCGGAAAGGACAACAATTCCATATTCATTGACCATCACCAAGAACTGTAGAAAATCTCCAAAAATACGACCATTCTTTCCGTTCAGTAAATACAGGATGGCCCACGAGATTTTGGACAGGGAATATTCCGGAACTCGAGAGAAGCAAAGAATTGTAATTTTGGAGTTGTTAATTAAAGCAATTGGTGCAGCTTTCTCTGATATTATGTAAACACCTTTTTGTTTTCAGCCACGGGACATCAGATTCACTATTATTAATGGGACAACCTGTATATTTTGGCATTTCTATATTGCTCCCGTTGAAACGATTCCAACAAGTTTCACACTTGTGGTTTAAAACCAGTTGCTTTAATTTACAACCCCAAAATTACAATTCTGTACTACTCTCGTGTTCCGAATATATTCCCTGTACAAAACCTCGTGGGCCACCCTGTATATGAATATAAACAGAACATAATTTACGCGTATATTTCAAAACAAACCATTTACTCAGAACAGTCGGAACCGCCACTGAGTCGTTGGTCGTTAACAGATGCTAACAACATTTATCTTTAGTTTTTCAAGATTTTGTTCTTTTGGAAATTGATTTCTCGCCCCTTTTCCAATACCTCATAGTCCTCTTCGCAATTAATCGTAATTTATTGTTTTCTGGGCGTGCCAGGTAAGCGAGAGAAAAAACCTGAAAATACCAGATGTTTTATTTACCTCACCATGACTTGTTATGAAAAAGAAAGGAAGAGTAACATGTGTGTAACGATATTTTGAGAGCCACCTCATTCCGAAATGTAACTTTATATGAGAGGAAGGAACGTATAAAATATCACATCCTATACACGTCAACTGTCAGCAAACATTTGAAATCGAGCCCGATCAAGTATCTAAATATTTATGAAAGTTCTTCTCGAGTAAAAAAAAATGAGGAGAACCATGCGGTGCATCTGATTTTACAACTGGTGATGATTTGATATTATGCAAATGAACGAGGCAAAAAATGAAAACCACATTAGGGAAATTTAAAAATATCAAAGCCATAATAATGATACAGTGTCAGCCATAGAGTTAGATACCACATGGACAACTTTGATTTCTCAGAAAATATTATTTTTGCTTAATGTAGGTAGGTATCGTTCAAATGTACGCCAGATTCAGAATAAGTAACCAGTGGCGTAACTGTTGAGAGGAAAATTGCAAATATCTGAAAATGGGCGAACCTAAAATTTCTCTAGTTTTCAAGATATTACTTAGAAATTTTCGATAAAAGTAGTCACAAGGAATGACAATACCTATCCATATCTAAAATCCCGAGAAGACAGAAAATTTGAATATTTTGATTGAAAATTTTACTCTTAATATTTTGATGCATTTTTGTCCACAACCCATCACAATACTGGTGTTAATGATCAAATCATGTCACCATTTATAGCTTTAAAAACTGAAATATTTTTATATTCGAAGGCAATTAGTGCACTAAATTATAAAATGTATAAACATTGTCCTTTATAAATTTTCTCAACTGAAACAGAACACACATGCTGCAAAAAAAGAGAAGTTATTTCATGATTTCATATCCAGTTCTGATTCTGATGGAGTTCAATGAGATGGAAACGAAAACAATAAATATTGTCAAACGTACACAATGTCAAAACACAATAAACATTTACCATCGCTTTCTGAGCGTTTTGAGGAATTCTATCACCTTGAAATTTTCCCCTTAAATTTCTATATTGCAACTTTATATTTGGAACTGTTAGTATATAGTGTTTAACTCACACACTTTACCGGGTTTATTTGTGCACTTTTTGTGTACCTGTGGCAGATATAAAATCTACTTATTTATCTTTATCACGAGTTTCTCAAATGTTATAGATATAATGCAGGTTTTAATTCAAATTTTGAAAAGAAAAGAAAGGACGGTTGTGTTTCTCGAGTATGAAATAAGAAAATGTAAGGAGGAATTATAATTAGTAAAACCACGATTATACTTCCGAGTCAGGAAACGTATTCTGTGTATTAAGGAATACGTAGAGTTATAAGTATAAGTATAATCGATTACTTTTGCTAGAGTGGTATTTGTAATGATAATAAATGATAGAACTGTCATATTTCGAGGGTAAGTATATCACTTATCAATACGTTCAACTACGTAAAATTCGCAGTTGAAATTGACTGATTTTATGACGATTTGAATAATCAGTACTTGCACTGTACTGTTTGAAACCTTTGTTGTAGTAATGAATATACTGAAGTTTTATCCCAACACCAAACCGCTATTTTTAACACCCCCACACGTGTTTCAATCACCAAGTGATCATCTTCAAGAGCAAGATTAAATCAGTAGTAATAATCAGAATTGGTCTATCTTGGTTGGTACGGTTAATACGTAGAACACGTATATTCATAGTGCTCCGTTGTTAATGAGTTTTTACTGAGTTATACAGTGCCAATAGACTCAAAAAGCGTCCAATATCCCATTTTCAATTGTGCATAATAGTGCGAACTACATTTATCTTTGTAAGTCTTTGATTTTATTATGATTGACAATGGTTAATTGCACGGAATGTTCAACGGCGATAAGCAGATCAAAGCCAGCAATTTTTTGTGAGTCCTGCAAAAAGTCTGTTCATTCTGCATGTGTTTCTAAGGTTGTTGATACACTCGCAGCAATAAATGCGGTGCCCGGTCTCTTTTGGAGATGTCAGGAGTGCATTAAGGATTGCGTTTCCATTAATCAAAGGGAAATTAGTCAGCTGCTAGATACCAAAGTTGAAGATGCGTTGTCCAAAATCAACGTTCAATTAGCATCTATCAGGTCTGATGTAACAAAAATAATCAGGGAGCCCGCAATCGATAATACTCCAGCACCATACGCTGATGTTGTTAAAAATAAAACACAGCCTGCAGTTATTATTCATCCCAAGAATGTAAATCAGCCTATCTCAAAAACTAAATCTGAGCTCATGACCAACATCAATCCATCCGAAAATGATTTCCAACTGGCCAAAGTCAAACATATGAAAGATGGCGGCATACTCATTGGTTGCAAGTCTACAGAGGATAACGAAAAAGTGAAAAAGCTTGTTGAAGAAAAAATGGCGGAATCCTATGATGTCCGGGAGTTTGTTGGTGTTAACCCAAGGATACGCGTAGTAGGAATGTCAGTTCAGTACTCGAACTCTATCTTGCTTCGTTACATAGTAAAATGTAATCCCGATATATTTTCTGAATCATCTGATTGTAAAATTGTTAGCATTACCCCGACTAAGAAAAATGACTCCATTTTCCAAGCTGTGATTCAGACTAAGAAACATTGCTATGACAGAATAATGAAGGCCGGTAATCTGTTTGTTGGCTATGATAGTTGTAGCGTTTTTGATGCAATTGATATTTCGCGATGTTTCACATGTAACGAATTCCATCACTCCTCAAAAAATTGTAACAAACCGATTTCCTGTCCACTGTGTGGTGACAATCACGAAGTTAAGGCGTGTAAATCTCAAATTCGAAAATGCACCAACTGTGTTAAACTGGCTAGAAATGATGTCTCAATAGACCATGCGGTGTGGGAGAGAGACAACTGTACTGCATACAAAAGTGCAATAGAAAAATTGAGGAATGACGTACTCGGCTGTTCGTAGCAATTACCCCCATCTCTTGACATATTAAATAACCTTCCACCCTCTCATGAAGTTACTACCCCACGAGTTGAAAACTACATACACATTTTTTATCAAAACACTCGGGGTTTGCGATCTAAGACAAATCAACTCTTCAATTCAATTTCAGTGAATGAGTATGCGATTATAGCGTTGACAGAAACTTGGCTGAATAGCTCTGTCAGAAATGAAGAGCTATTCCCACATTATTATCAGGTACACCGCTCTGATAGAAACTTCGATGAATGCAATTGCTCAAGAGGTGGAGGAGCTCTCATTGCAGTTGCAGATTCGTTGGTCTCCTCACGCGTCGATTTAGCACTATTACTTCCCCAAGAACTGTTCACTGTAGATATTGTCATGGTTAAAATATTATCTGATACATCCTCATTATTCGTGATCAATATTTATGTTCCCCCTTCATTGTCTAACGATAGGTATATCATCCTCTTCGAAACACTTACCAACATCCAAGTTGCCTATAACGATGCCATTCTCATTACGGGTGACTTCAATATCCCTTCTTATGCAGCGTTTGTACAGGGCGAACAACTAAATACGATAAATACCATCCTAAATAACTTTTTGGAACTCTCTAACTTATCACAGTATAATGCTATTCATAACGAGTATGGCAGAATACTTGACCTCATACTATACTCGAGAAGCAATGAGTGTCAAGTCGAAAAATCATCGGATCCTCTAGTTCCTGAAGACAATCATCACCCCTCCCTGATTATACATTGTAAATTGAATGTCACGCATAACTTGAAGAGAAACTTTGCCTCTTCTTATAAAAATGAGTACAATTTTAGAAAAGCTGATTTTCCTCGTATGTACGACAGTATCGGTAACATTGACTGGACCTTCCTTGAAGCATTTGATAGATCAGAGGATGCATGTACTTATTTTTACGGAAAAATTTATAACGTTTTGGATCAATGTGTCCCCCAACAAACTGGTAATTTCAAGCGTAAATATCCACCGTGGTTTAGCTATGAAATTATTCAACAAATTCGCACTAAGGCTAAGTATTGGCGTTCATTTAAAAGCAGCGGGAATGTTGTGGCTCGGGAGGAATTTAACCGACTGAGGGCTAAGATTAAGTCTGACGTTGACTATGCGTACAAGGAATATGTTAAATCTGCTGAGAATGACATAAAAGAAAATCCAAGTAAATTCTGGGCTTACATAAACAGCAAAAAAGGATCCACTAGCATTTCTGACAGGATGTCTTATGAAGGACACTCTTTAGACAATCCTCTGGATATTCTCAATAGCTTTGCTGATTTTTTCTCCAAATCGTTTATCACCAGTTCACGTACAGAATTTAATGATGACAATGCGCACTCCCTAGTCTTGAATATTCAATACTTCGAAGAAGATGAAGTGTTAGCAGCCTTAAAACAGATAAAACCTAAAATGACAATGGGTCCAGACAGCATTCCTGCACTAATTGTCAGGGATTGTGCCTATGTTCTGGCACGTCCATTGACCATACTAATAAATAGTTGTATCAAAACTAGTACCATCCCAGATCTATGGAAGTTATCCAAAGTTCGCCCGATCTATAAAAGAGGGGACAAGTCCCATGTGACAAATTTCAGACCCATATCAATTATATGCAATTTTGCCAAGGTATTCGAAATACTTCTCTACAGCAGGTTGTACCCTCACCTGAGCAATCAAATCACTCCACTTCAACATGGTTTCATGAAAGGTCGCTCAACAACCACCAACCTTTTCAACATAACTCAATATATTGCCGAGACCATTGACAGAAGATCGCAAACCGATGTTATATATACAGATTTTTCGAAAGCCTTCGACAGACTTGATCATGGAGTCCTGCTGTCGAAATTGCACAGGTATGGTTTTTCTCAGACCCTCATTCACCTTTTTATGTCATATTTTACTAATAGGCGGCAGTATGTCACTTTTAATGGCTTCAAATCAGAAGAATATGCAGCTACTTCAGGTGTCCCTCAAGGTAGCAATCTTGGCCCGCTTCTCTTCAACGCTTTCATCAACGACATAGTTGAAGTGGTTGACGTCAATTGTTTAATATACGCAGACGACTTGAAACTATACTCTGACATTAATGGCATAGAAGACTGTATTCATCTCTCCCACAATCTGAAACGCTTAGAGGTTTGGTGTGTCCACAACAACCTTTCTTTAAATGCTACTAAATGTAATGTTATGACATTCACACTGAAGGATCAACCAGTTTTATATCATTACACAATTGACGATACTCCACTTCAACGGCCCAATACATTCACCGATCTAGGTGTTACTTTTGACACAAAACTCTCCTTCGTGCCACACATTGAGTCTACTCTGTCTGCTGCAAATAAGATGTATGGATTCATAGCTCGAATCTCAAAAGACTTTTCCGACCCATCTACATCAAAAACATTATACTATGCATTCGTAAGATCAAGATTAGAATATGCTTCCATAATCTGGAATCCATCATATCAGCTATATATAGAGAAAGTAGAATCAGTACAACGGCGCTTCCTTAAACTTCTTTCCTTTAGATCGGACAACATATACCCACCAATTGGTTATCCCCAAGAAGCATTATTAGCTAGACATGCTATGAACAGCTTGAGTTCCCGTCGTGACTGTCATTCCACAATGTTTCTATTTAAATTAATCAACAATCTGATTTTTGACCCGCACATCTTGCAAAAACTTGATTTTAACGTACCTAGACAAACGTCGAGAGTAGTCAATCCGTTTTATCTGCCAACGCCACGAACAAATATCCTGAAATACTCACCGTTGCATAACATGTGTGTCAAATACAATTCGGCGAGTTATCAGCTTGATATTTTTCATTGTTCTGTCATTGCAATAAAATCATTTTACTTTCGTTGAATTCTCGTAATTTATATAAAATTGTTTAAACTAAAATTCAGCAGTTTGGCTGTTGGCTATCTTTCTTTTTAATATTTCTTATCGTTATATATGAATATATCTGTGATACTTTTTAATTCGGATGATTCTGTATGTAATGTAGTATTTTTATTATTGTACTGTATTGTTGTCCCGTTACTAACTGAAATTGTATTTTATATTAATTGTAGTTCTATCCCCTGTTCTGTAGTTGGGTTTAACCTGTAGAACAGTGTAAATAAATAAATAAAATAAATACAATAAGTACTTCGAAATATTCGGGTTATACATCGATAACTTAATGAATACATAAATACAAAGATTGTAAGTTTAACATTTTAAGTTATAAGATCGCGAAACGGGAGGTTTATTATGTTAAACTGGTATGATGTGTAATTATGCAGGAAGTTTGAGATGTCTAACAATATTTTGAAGTACGAATTGAATTTGATGCGATTAGTTTTTGAGTGACACAATGATAAAATAAACGTTAAGACGAGCATTGTTTGTATACAGTGTATAACTTAGATTAGATTATTAAATGATGTCATTAATTTCAGGTGGTGATTCCTTACCACATTTTATCAAAAAAAGTTCATATAAACGTGTGTCCTTCGTTCCCGAGTAACGGGGTGTCGAAAGTTCAACAAAAAATCGGTTTTTCATGAATTAGGTACTCAAATTTCTTTACGCCGATTCTGATTAAACTTCGTGTGTTTGTTAGTAGTAACGAGGGTCTTCTTTTCATGTAATTATATTTTTAAGTTTAATTCCAGTGGCGTCGCAGTTGATACCCCGTTACACAGAAACGAAGCAAGTTAGGACATTCGTTTATGTGAACTTATATTCTCTAAATGTGACAAGAAATAACCCCCTGAAATTAATGCCATCATTTGAGATACACCCTGTATAGCGATTTGAATTGGTTTCATTGAAAATTCAAGTATTTCTAAAATTCTGATTTGTGGACGTTCCAATTGGTAGAAAATTATACAAAAAAACAATCAGTCATAGTAATACAACGAGAGTATCGAAAATAATTGGTTATACTTCCGAGCAAACGAGACGTATTTTGCGAAACACCACGTGCTGTTTGAATTGCGATTATTTTTCGTTTGCTCGAGTGGTATTCGTTACGATTATATATCGAATATACTTGCTTTGCCGTTAATCGACAAACGTCAAATAATTTCAATAGAACCGATATATTTAATACATTATAAAAATTGAAATAAATTGAGTTTATTTTTTTTGCCGTTACCACTACTCACATATAGAGAAAGAACCTCTTCATCATTCCGTTAATAAATGCTCCGTTTCCACAGAAAGAATAATTGTAGAATGTATCATTACAGAAATTGTAAGAGATGATTACAGTCATATAATTTTCTACCTCTCTAATTTCTTCCAGTTAATGGATGAGGAAGCAAAAGTTTTTCAAATTTATTTTATGTAACTTATATTCTATTCACCTGTAAGTATGTAGTATTATTGGCGACGATAGCGAGCACGAACACTTTCCTTGGGAAAGTGCACAGTTGTCCTGGGAAAGATCAATCAATAAATCAGCCATTATTACTTTGTTAAAAGTTCTGATGAGAGTTAGTATTTTGTTCAGTTAGCTA
The DNA here is from genome assembly GCA_958298965.1 of Chrysolina haemoptera. NCBI lineage: Eukaryota > Metazoa > Arthropoda > Insecta > Coleoptera > Chrysomelidae > Chrysolina > Chrysolina haemoptera. The sequence goes on from OY282587.1 coordinate 13,457,435, forward strand.
TATCGTGGAAAAAATGGTAAAGTGTTTTTTTGTGTTGAAGACATCGTCAAACTTATTTAATTGAATGAAAATTTCATAATTCAAGTATCATTATTGATTTCAGAAAAGGGTATATGAACAATTATTGCCATGCACGCATTCGTTAAGTGATTGTTTTATGAAATGATTGTTTGGGTCGCCAAAAATGTAATCAGAAATATGAGCAACATTTTAATAATGTGTAGTAGTAATAGTTTCTCTACATCGAATTGAAAGTTTTTTTTTATAGAGGGTCCATCATAATGCGACACGTAAGGCACTGCAGCAGCACGCACTTTATTATGTTCCTTGCCATTTTTTAAGATCCAACATTTTTTAGACGTGTTCTTCCAGATGAGCATCACTCTTAATACATTTCAACTGCTTACTGCTTCGACCTGACAAGAGTTAGTGTTTTTTTTCCTTCGCCAGCTACACCTCAGCCTCTTGGGTTTGGGTTGGTTTTCCGGGTTAGTTTTACAGCACCCACTCCGTAACTCTACTCCCCTGTACCAGTCTATACAGGTTCTGCTGTATTCTTCGGGAGTTACTCTAGGTTTCCCAAATATTGCGGTCTAATGCCCCTTTACCACATTGTCGGTAGGAAAGTTCTCCGTTGTACAGCCCCATTTTATGCAGGTGTTTTCTCATCGTGATGTGACTAGTGAGAAGGCCTGCTATTGTTTTAACTTGATTCCTGCTCAACTTGAGTAGTTCTTCAGTTCTGTGTTTTGAGGGTCCTTCAATGAATGTTTTCCCGTGGTGCATGAGACGGGCTTCGTTCCACCTCTCTCTCTGTTTTCGCTTGACTCAGTCTCGAATGCATCCTCGAATATCGGATTTATAAATCTCGAGTGCTGGTTGTGGGCCAATGTATGAAGTTGATGAGCCCACTCTGGCTAGCTCATCAGCTTGTTCATTGCCCTCGATTCCACAATGTCCTGGAACCCACATCAAAGTTAATTTGTTGTGTTCTGTGAGAACACTGAGTTCTTCTCGGCATTCCCATACCAGTCTTGGTGTCACTTCCGGATTTATGAGGGCCTTCAATGACGCCTGGCTGTCTGTGCATATTTTGATCCGTGCACTGTACATTATATTGATTTCTCTCATGCAAGATGGCGAAAATCTCTGCTTGGAATACGGAGGTGTTTGTTTTCAGTGAGATGCTTATTTGGGAGTTTCTCCTCTCACTGTTTTTTCCAGCAACAGTTCCTTCCCTGGTTTTGGATCCGTCCGTGAACCAGATCCTCTCTCCAGGTTTGTCCCTGATGTTGTCATCTGTCCATTCCCTTCAATCATGTATAATAACTTCGAAGTTAATGTTGCAAAAGTCCCTGGGAGTCATGAGGTTCGTTGATTTCATTTCGAGAATGTTGTCTCCCACTATATCCTTTATCTTATTGTGATCCGATCTCTTGCTCGTGCTTTGTTGCCTTAGAAGTCCCATTCTTGCCTCTTCCATGATTGTTAAGTCAATCGATGGAAGGTCTAACAGTACTTCCATGGCTGATGTTGGTGTTGTATTCATAGCTCCCGTCATGCTTAGGCATGCGAGTCTTTGTTCCTTGCTCAACTCAGCCGCGGCCATTTTTTGTTTCATCTCTGTCCACCATACCAAAGATGCATATATGTGATCATGGGTTTCACCACGATGTTGTATATCCATTTTACCGTTTGGGATCGAGCCCCCATGTTTTCCCGTGTGCCCGCCTGACCATCATCAATAACATTTCGGCTTTCTTCTTCACTTTTGCGAGCTGTTGGTTCCAGGTCAGTTTCGAGTCTAAAATCACCCCGAGATATTTGACTTCCCTGTCAGTTGTATGGGGTACCTTGAAGTTAGTGTTGCATTCGTTCATATATTTCATTACTTACTTTATAAAGAAGGACCTGAACAGATGATTCACATCTGTTTGGACAGTCAGGCAGCACTCAGAGCCATTTGCCATCCTAAACCGAGCTCAGTCCTGGTACGAAAATGTGAAGATGTTTTCGAAAAATTACCGAAACGAAGGAAGTTGAGCTGGTATGGGTTCCGGGTCACAGGGTGGTGCTGGGAAACGAGGTGCCACGACCGGTTCCACAGCGTCGTTCTGTAGGCCGGAGCGTTGTACAGCCCCAAGAAGTCACATCTCTTCTGCTCTGGACGATTGGGCGGAAAGAGAACTGAATGAACTCTGGAGGAATATTGCCGGCTCAGGCATACAAATGACTTTGTGGCTGGCTCTAGCAAGTCAATGACGATATGGCTGTTAGGCGAAAATCTCCAAACACTACGCCTCCTGGTAGGAATACTCACAGGTCATAGCAAATTGGGTAAACACCTATCACTAATGGGCATAAAAGACAGCCGCACTTGCCGTATGTGTTAGGAAGACGAAGAAACTCCGTCTCACTTCTTCGGCGAGTGTGAAGCGTATGGAAAGTTAAGATTTGAAATCTTTGGAGTTCAGAACATTCAACAAGAGGAACTTATCGAAATAGAGCGGACGGACATACTGACCTTCATGAGAAGGTCAAAAAGGTTCGAAAAGGACGACTAGGAGAGGCAAAGTAGTTATGTGGAGAGCAGGGGATGGCAAAAAGAACCCATAGGGGCCTAATTGCCTGGATGCGGCAGCGGCCTCCCCACGATTACTACTACGACTACAACTACTTCATACTTACATATGTAATGGTTTAGAATCGTGGAGGCGATGATTATGAATATGAAGACCCAATGAGATTTTCACTTATATGATTTGCCAAATCACTATGTATACCGGGTGACAAAGAAATCATTGGCTTAAGCGTCAATCAGAGTATTGTTTGGGTTCTAAAGGTCCAATCAAATGGACTCTCCAAAAAAAAATTGTATGCAACTCATTCACCATCTTAAGACATACTTGAAAATCAAATAAAACAAACTATTGACTTAATTTCGGAACATCATTTGAGAAATTTACTTCTCTGAAAATATCAGAATTCAATTGTATCAGCAAGAAAACTGTCAGCGGAAAAAACATTATTTGATTGATTGAGCATTTTCAACCTTCTGTTTTTTTTGGTGTAATCTTTTAAAATAGGATTATTGTTTAAAATTAAACTGACAAAACCTCAAACTCATATAGACCTAGACATTTATTTAGGTCTAATGAAAAAAACAATTTTGATATTTTTCAAAAAATGAACAGGGTATTCATAAAATCAGAAGTGAAATCATAGGTTTTTCCATTTCCAGACGAAATCATCATATTTGAATTTTTAACATGAAAAAGAAAACAATCAATGATTTTTTTAATGAAAATAAAAACAAGAGGAGTAGTATGTCAAGCACTCATCTGTAGATTCTTACTCATACTTTAATGTAATGTACCATTTCCTATTTAAAATATACGAGAAAATTCAAGAAAAAGAATGTCATTTATAGAAATTACTGTGTCATCAGGTTGCTTAATGGAAATTTGATCGATGATGTCAAAGTGCCGCCATATTGATTTTAGTAAAAATGTCTACTGAGCCACCATTTTGAAAACAAATGTCTACTTGTGACATGTTATTGATGAGGAAATATTTTGTTCTATGGAATGGTTCCTTTTAAAGTTTTCGGTCTATTTCCAGTGAAACCGGAGGTGATGTTCAATTATCTTTCTATGGAAAACATGGGTTCTAAAGAACTATATTTTCTTTTCAAATGTCAAAAGTCTAACTTAAACAATTACTGAATGGCGCTCTGGCCAATGATTGTATAGGCGTGTTTTATTGCAGTTATTTAACACAAATCTCAATTCAGGTCGAATGAACTATTTCAATTACGTAGTTAATATTTCAACCAAATATAGGGTTTTATGCAGGAATCACCATAATTAATTAATTGATCTACGTCATTCTCAATTACTTATCGATTATGAAATACCTTGAATGGTTATTGATCTCATTATTATATGCTTATTTCATGCAGTTCTTGTATTAATAAATTAAAACAACCGTCGGATAAGAAGCCGCTCTGCGTGGGAAAGTTTGCAGATGCCATACCAAAGATCAATCAATAAGCATGGCAGTTTGTTGGTCACGATAACAATTTCAGTCGGAGTTACGTCACTTACAAACATCTCTATTTTCCTTTATTATGACTTATTCTTTCTATAGAACAGATTCCATAGTACACAACTTGGCCGAAATGCCCCTTTGAGGACACTCGAGAGCATTATTAAATAAAAAGGAAACGTATGAGTTTAATGTTAGTTTATATTGGCTGTGCACCCCTGGACCATAAAGCTCCCTTGTGCGGAAATTTCGAATGGAAGGAACCTATAAGCTGTTTCGTGTCACGCCAGGTGTCGCCATCACGCGAAGTTTTGTTTTTTCCTCCACTCGAGAAAAGGCGAATATAAATATTTATATATTTGATTGTTATTCCTCGGAATTGAGGTGGCAAATGAGACAATGGTGATTTTTGAGACCTTTCTTGTGCTTTTCTTATCAATAGAGTTGCTGATTATACAACTCATCATGAAATTAGCCAATATCTGCTGTGAATTTTACCTAGTTACCTCGCATTGATAAGTGAATATACCCTTGACGACGTGGTATAATCGATTTGGTATTTCGCTGCTATATCAACAAAATGAATGTTGCCATTAGCAACGTATTGATGGCGTTTATTGATGAACGTCAATAACCATCACGTTCTTCAAATTACGCCATGAAAGACAAATCATATAGGTTTTGAATTTTATTGATATTTGGTTCACAATTAACGCCAATATTGAAGAAACAACACCCATTAATTCTATTGTTTAAGAATGGTAGATGATTTATTGTTCCTATTTGACCATGCAAATATTTGAACATATTTGACTGGTTATTGGAACACAATAGTTATAGTGAGATTAATATACAACACTTTCGATATTCAATTCATTAAATTATTTTGTCAACACACACCTCAACACGCTTAAGACATACAATATCCTCTAACTGACTTCTTTCATTTCAGTTCCAACACACATACTTCATCTTCCGAGGAAATCAGTCATCTGTCATCTGTCATTCCGTGCATGCACGAGGGGTGGGTACGTATCGCTTCTCTTGAGTCACTGCTTGCAATGAATCCAGCATCCGCTGAAATTTGTCGAGGAAACACGTGGATTCACGCCTACATAGAATTGAACACTGGCTGTCTGTCAGAATGTTCAGCAGTTGGCAAACATTCGTCTTCATAATTTCTGTTCTCATTTGCAGAATTTACACGAAAGGGGCCAGACAACGGTGCCAAGTATAATTTTTCATGCACATATTGCACATGTCAGAGATATTCAAATTCGTTTGATTCCATTGAATAGGTAGTCAAACATTTTGAAAATAATCGTTTGGAATTGCTTTCCGTTTTGGCTCGATAATATTTCTACATAACGAAAAATCCATCGTCAACAAAATCAGCAAACGGAGAATTAAAGTTTTCAACTAGTTGATAAAATACTGCATTGATGCAGAGAAAATTTCGATATGGTGCAATGATAATAAGTAATTTTTCTCTGTTTCTCCCTATATATGTTTTCAGTTTTTGACAGATATTTGAAAATGGCCCACCAACGTTTCTGCTTTGGTTTCTTTAAAATGAAAAGGTTCTTATAGGTTTAGTACGAAATGATCAAAATATACTGACGGTGTTGTCATAAGAGTACCGAAAAATATAGAAGTGGCACAATCTTATTTTTGGGAACTAGTTTTCTAAATTTTGTGGTGAGAAAATACTCACAATATTTGAAGAGCAGATAAGTATGGCCATGACGAAAAATATGGTGTTCTTTCACAAACTGGGCTTTTGATGTTATGATGTTGTGGATTATTGATGTTGAAGACATTGTGGAACTATATGGGTTCAACTCAATGAATTTTGGAAATACCTACCAACAAGAAAATGAACGGATGTTCCACTGGTGGAATATAGTTTGATTTTATGAACATGAATGTGAAAGTTCTCTTGTAGATGATATTCGAACAAAAATTGTATCCATTGGTTCATCAAATCGCTACGGAATTATTTTGTTATGTAAGAATATAATAACCAATGCTTCCACACACTGACTTTCATGAAGCCTGAATTAAACAATAATAATAATATTTACATCTCATCATGCGACATGCGTTTTCCAAAGTGAATAATGACTTCCCAATGGGCACACGTACGTTTTTCAAACGTGTTATAAACGTTATAAACGTGTTCACAACGTTATTTCAACGTCCTTGTGCCCATTAGGAGCTAACTATTACTGTTACGTTAGTCTTCTGTTAACTCACGTACACAGATAATATATAAAAAAATCCATCTTCCACAAAATACACCTACCACAACTGGTAAAAATATTGATAGTCATTTCTACAAGCGGCTTTATGTCCAACTAAAATGGTTATTTGCATATCAATAATTTAGCGGATATGTTTATGATCGTGATAGCATCAAATAGCGCTGTAAGACATAAAATAGTTAACGAGTGCTATAACATAACAAATAATATCGAAAAGTATGCATGGGAAACGAAAAATAGCGACAATGTATAGTATGAACGAAAAAATAATGGGAAGTGCCTTTTGACCAAAGGAAACCAGGAAGATTGCTTCCAAAATATTATCAACATTTGCAAGTTCAAGACCTCGATATTCAGTGAGTAAATTACATACTTTATTACATACTTGTGTAAAGATTCTACAAGACTAACTCTGCAAGTACTTTCTTCAAAACAATTACCGAAAATATTGTATGTTCATTAATTATTTATCTTTTTTCAAATATCTAGTTATTGTCTCTGAACTTATGTACTTACTAATATTTGGTACTTATGCAGACAAGCCTACGAAGTTTTTCAATCTTGCTCCAGATGAAAGTGTCTACTATTTTGCAAATCGAACAAAGGGTAGGTATTTGTAATTACAATCTTGTAATCAATTGACATAAGTTGTAGTTGATCTAGCAAGGTAAAAATCATTTTTTGATCTATTCATAAATATCATTTGAATCAGCAAGAACCAAACACATTATTTTTAAATATTTTTAAATATTTTACAATATTTAATAAGAAATGCCAAGTAACAGAATACTTTCTGTAGGAATATTTGATGGTTTTTGTGTGAAATAATTCCATTGTCTCGATAATAATACTGCATACGTTATTCGATAACTGCCTATCTATAATAATGAAGCCTTGTCATTTTGTTAGGCAATTTACGTATAAATGATATAATAGATTATGCACAGTTGATATGAAAATACGGATGAATTAATTTGTTAATGAAATCACATTTAAACAAATGAATACAATAGAGCCTCTGAACGAATGCAATATATTAACAATTATTCAGTATATATCCATACGTTTGAAATAATCAAACAAATATATTCATTGAATTATTTTTCATCTCTCGGTATTATTCACTCATCTGTAATCAGTTGAAATACAGGAATAAAACAGATTAGATATTTCAATTATGGGAATATGATGAGAACAATATAGAATGCGCCATTTGAAAAGCTTCACAGATGCCATGATTCAAACTAGCAAACTTGATAAATTTGATTATGATAAAAAGTGCCGGGCTAAAATATGGACCATATAAATTTTTTAGAAATCTTTTGATATTGGTAAATTCCATTCTCCCACCGATGTTTGTCGGTATAGAGGACAACTGCTATGCTAAAGGCAAATCTCTTTGGCAATCACTTACTAATATGGATCCACCCATAAATTATCCTATCTCACAGAAGGTTTGGGATCGTCCTTCACTCAATATTATAATCGATAAAGTACTGTTGTCCACCAATTTTTATGAGAAGGCTCGTCTGAAAGCAGTCGTGGTCAACGAATCTGGTGCTTGGTTGAACGCTTTACAGGTCGCTTCTCTTGGGACCATATTGGATGATGAATCTTTCAGAATTGCAGTCGGTCTGAGGTTGGGATCAACTATTTGCATGCCACATACTTGTGAAGTTGATGAGGAAGGTGTGCACGGTTTGAGTTGTATCAGCAGGCATCCCTGCAGTTTTGGAACCTTCTGGTACCAGTCGTGATGATGTTGAACGTCCAGATGGTATCTGTTGACACAGTAGCGGCTTCCCACTTATCTGGAAGCTCAAAGTCTGCTGGATCCGCAGCCATTTATGGCGAAAAGTTTAAGCGTAAATATACCAGAATCTTGGTAGAAACAACTTGTTTCATCCGGTGGCTGTTGAAACTTTCGTTGTTTATGGTCCTGATTCTCTGTCATTCATTCACGAACTTGGAAGGAGATCAAGCCAAGCAACGAAAGATCGTCGTTCAACTACTTTCTTGATAGAGAGAATAAGTATTGCCATCCAACGTAGTAACGCTGCTTCTGTTTTCAGAACAATTCCCCCTTCTCATTGTTTGGATGAAATTATGAATATCCGCAATTTCAGTAAGAAAGCAAAATATCTTTGCGTGAAGCAGGAATCAGTGCATTTGAAATCTACAATGTATGATGAACATCTGACTGTTGGTCCTATTTCCTTTTCAGAACACTCAAGAATCAGAATCACTCCCTCAGACCATAAATTATAGGTGTTACAGTGACCTATTCCAGTCAACTAGTTCAAACGGAAAACGAATTGATACCTCTAGAAGATTCCACTTCACTAGGAAGGATTGATTACCGTATGCAGAATGGTTTGCTCAGAGATGTTGCTGTTCATGATCTGGCAGTCAAGTGTTTGGAAACTTCAACAAGTCACCTTGAACACCACAAGCGTAAAGTTGATTTAAACAATTTGGGAAACACTCGTTATAAAAATAGCACCTTACAAGCGCTATTTATGACAGAGTCTTTTAGGGAAGACATATTAACCAACAATAATGATATTACCCCATTATTCTCGAAACCGAAACATTTGTTCGAACAACTTAAATTTTCTGAAAAGGTGTCTTTTTCTCCGTATGATTTCATGCAGTCTTTGGGCCCAACTAGTTTTACGTCAGGACAACAAGACAGTTTCGAATTTTTAGGATACCTGCTGAGTACACTTCATGAGCAGGAGAATAATTGAGTCAATATTTTTGAATGCCCTGATGGTGCGGAATTACAACCTATTGCTTCTTCAGTACAAAAACTTTTGGAGGAAGGATCCTTACAGTTTCACGTTCTAGCAAATGCAGAATGAATAGCAGGATCTTCAATGACTTTTTTGAATAAGAGCTCGCGTTTCAGAAATTCAGGCCATACAGAATCTACTCATTCATCACCTGAGACCAGAATACCTAACAGGTGATAGTCAACTGTACTGTCAAATCTGTGCCACAACAACAGACAGCCATAAAATAACAAGTATAGTTGAAACACCTGCAAATCTGATCTATAACTCTGAAGCTCTTCAGTTATGACTCAGCAACCCAAAGATGTATCAAACTATTTCAACGAATCAAGCTAGAAGAACACCCCAATCTAGCCGACTGCAACTACAAGCTTTACGCAGTCATTGTTCACTGTGGTTCTGGAGCTGATTTTGGCCACTACTACACCTTAGCTAACGATAGAACGGACTGGTACAAATTTGATGACAATTGCGTGAATAAAATACCTTCTTTGGAACTGGACCTTTTGGAGCCTTCGAAGACACCATACATCCTAATTTACCATAGAGCAGATTGTCACAATTCGTCGGACCTCTTTAGAAGTTCTTTACCAATGAATTCCAACTCTTCAGATGATGTTGTGTTGCAGGTTTTTCCGGGTTTCCCTGCAGCTCTGAAAGCGAATGCGCCACCAATATCATTTAAGCCCCCCCCGGAGCGCCGATCAATCATTTTGATGTTTTACTTTGTTATTTTTAGTTTCAATATATTTCAATATATTAATTTGAAGTAATAATAAATTATTTACTTATTTTTCCTGGAAAAAGTCATTGCATTTGGTCAATTAGTTGAATTTTTAACCTGGTAGAATTAAAGTATTTTATATAATAATTGATGCTTTTTAGTAAAATCATTAACAATCTTCTGAGAAAATAAGCTTTCATTGATAATTTTACATCCAGAAGTTTTGGAACATATTGTATAATAATAAATGTATAATATTGTGAATACCTAAGCTATAAGAATTTCATACACTTCATTGCTTTTTCGCCAATGAAAAAAATCACTTGCCTAATCATCATTTAGCTACTATTATCGTTGTACGGTATTTCACTGTGTGTTTTTACTGTTCAATGAAACAGTACATTTATATCTGTTTGTGATTTCTGTAACTAACGAGTAAGTAGTAAACACCTGAAGTTGATCATTTTCAATTTTAAAAAATGTTTAAAATGGTTATAAAATAGGTTTACTAAATTGTGTGACTTTTATTTTTGTCGATTTCGAGGATCACAAAATAAATTCGTAACTTCAGTTGTGAGTTACAAACCTGATCGTAAATTTGCCACTTTATAGTCTTTGACATAAATTACCAATCCTCACTGACTCTAATTTTACATTATTTTGTAGGCACTTAAAATACAATAATACAATCCAAACTCAATCATTTTCGAAAAAAATATTTCATCCCATGATTTAGCCGACAGACCTGCAGAACGAATGTTAATCAATTTTGTAATGTCGCATTCAACAAAGAACCGAGTTCCATCCAATAAGATACTTCCAATATCCTCCAAGTTTTTCCGAGGAAATTATTTCACTTGGTTTGCCACAATTCCACATCCGAATCGCGAGAGAGTTTAATTTAAAAATGTCAGAAACTTTTGTTAGGCAGTCAGTCGCGGTAAAATACCAGTTGACAAGGACACGGAAAATTTTCTTCAAGCTCCAATGAATAGAAAATCAATACGGTCGAATTCAAATTAGGAGTCGAATGAGTTCGAACTTCTAATGAGTAAAACTTACCTATGACGAGTTCCTCTGACGAAAAAGTTTTATCGCAAATATTATCGTATACTGAAACATGGCAAATATTAGAAGGAGATTATTGATGAATGTCAACTCTCGTGAGGAATATTTAGAGTATTTCAAAAGAGGACATTGAAACGATAATTTTCGGAGGCTAAACGTATGAGTTTTGACAAGTTCTCCAGTCGTTAGATATCAAAATATCCCCCTTAGAGCTTCGCGAGACCAAGAGACTAGTCTTGATCTTGTGTCTTGGTCTTTTTTTTTCTTGGATGCTGTCCCTTCGCCAGCTACACCTCAGCCTCTTGGGCTTTTTGTGTTTTCCGGGTTAGTTTTACAGGACCCACTCCATAACTCTAGTTCCCTGTACCAGTATATACAGGTGCTTCACCAGTTTCTTCGGGAGTTACTCTAAGTTTCCCGAATATTGCCTTTAATGCCTCGCATTCTGACAGTCTGGCTGTTTCTGTCCCTTCACCACATTGTCCGCAAAAAAGTTCTCCGTTGAACAGCCGCATTTTGTGCAGGTGTTGTCTCGTTGGGCTGTGACCAGTGAGAAGGCCTGTTATTGTTCTAACTTGATTCCTGCTCAACTTGAGTAGTTATTCAGTTCTGTGTTTTGACGGTCCTTCAACAAATGTTTTCCCGTGGTGCATGAGAGGGGCTCCGTTCCACCTCTCCTTTTGTTTTCGACCCAGTTCCGAATGCATCCTCGAATGTCGGATCCATTATAATCCCGAGGGCTGGTTCCGGGCCAATGTATGGAGTTGATGAGCCCGCTCTTGCTAGCTCAAAGGAGACAAAATTCTCAAATTGTCCATCTTCAATTAAGTCATAAGGCTGAATATGGAAAATTTTAATTGAACATAATTATGACATATTGAAAGCTTCGTTACAGCACCTTCATCGATACGAGAAAAAATTCTTTTTAGAAGTGGATGGTTGGTTCAAATAACTATCTGGTATCATTACGGCACAATAGTAGGAGATTTGAGCCGGTTCTGGGCCTCCCCCCACCACTATGACGTCATCAGTGACCTTGACCTATGACCTATGACCTCGACCTATGACCTTGACCCATGACCTTGACCTATGACCTATGACCTTGACCTATGACCTCGACCTATGACCTCGACCTAGGACTTGACCTAGGACTTGGGCTTGCCCTTAGCCTTGACCATGATGTATATTGTTGGGAGGTGTTCAGGGTTTGTGTTTGTCCTAGAGATTGTGATGACTTGATTTTTTTTCATACACGGACAAGTACCTTTTGCCAAGTACTTAATATATTTTTCTTACCTCAATGTCTTTCATGTATACTTACTCTGCCATTGTGTATGATCTAATGTGTGGAGTACGCATAAAAATCTAAACCGAAGTATAGAGACGTCTGCACGCCACGGATATCCAGTCAGATATGTGAACTGGCGTCACACACCCATACACTGCGGTGACTCATCGACTACTCTCCGTCCTCTCTTCATTGATATGGTGGGGATGGTTCTGCTGTGACGTTGTATGAATAGTCGAAGCGGATAGAATTTGTTCACCCTCTCTCCCACTCATCGATATTACATATAAAGGAGGTGGGAATGATTGTGAAATCAGTATTTTGTTGAGTTTTGTGCTGAGAAGACGACATAGATAAAATGTATTCCTGTGGTTGTGGTAAATCGTTCACTCGTAGTGATAATCTCCGTCGGCATCAACTTCAAAGTTGCCAAGGTGGCCCTTCTGTGAAAAGGATTAAGTTAGATGTGGCTGCATCGACACCAATGTACACATGCAATTGTTGTAATGTGACAATTCCTACATCCCAAGTTAATTCTCACAAAAGAACTCTCCAACACAGGAACAATGCATGTGTGCAAGTGAGTGATGGCATACAGATTATAAGGAATGCTTTCAAGTGTAGAATTGTGAGTTATAGAGTGGAAAGTACCAATGTTTACACTGAATATATGCCATTCTTCAATGAGATCAGGGAGAAGGTTATTGGATTACTTGAAGAGGCAATAAAGGTTCACAAGATCTTTAAAGTGAATATGGAAGTATTTGGCAGCTACATTGTTCAAACACGGGATTTGAGTGACACGAAGTCATTCAATTCACAGAATAAAATTGTGGATCAGTCTACGGATTTGGGTGCATTATTCGATGGATTCCGTGATGTCATTATTGCTCAGACTACGGAATTTGAAGAACGTGATTCAGGTATTTATTTAAAGTTTCATTTCTATTTATATGAATAATAAATTATTGTTATGTTTCAGGATGGAGTTGTGAAAAAATTAAGTTCCTCGAAGTGAACATCAACAAGTATAGTCCACTCAGCGGATGTTCGTATGTGAAGCTGCCCGAGTTCATTGAGACAAGAAAAGGCGTTGTGAATATTCGTAATGAAGATCAACATTGTTTTGCATGGGCCATCACATCTGCATTGTTTCCTGCGAATGGTAGAGTGTCAGAAGTTTCCTCATACCCCCACTACGCCAATGTCTTGAATGTAACAGGTATGGATTTTCCAGTTAAACTTCAAGCTATAAAAAAGTTTGAGGACATGAATGATATTTCAATTAATGTGTATGGGTTAGAGTCAAAACTTGATAAGGGTAAAATGAAATATGAAGTGGTTGGTCCGTTGCGTTACTCACAGAGAAGACTTAGAAGACATGTTAATTTGTTACTTATAACAGATGATTCTGGCAATAGTCATTATTGTTGGATTAAAGACCTTTCTAGGTTAGTTTCAAGTCAACTATCTGCGCATGAGCATAAAAAATATTTTTGTGATGGATGTTTATTGTATTTCTCTCACGAGCGATTACTGTTACGTCATCAGTTGCATGACTGTAATCACTTGAGTACTACAACACCATCAGTCAATTTCAGAATCAACAAATATGGTAAAATGTTACCGGGTAATGCACTTATGTTTGAAAATTTTGAGAAACAAATGAAGGTGCCATTTGTAGTTTATGCTGATTTTGAATCAGTTCTCAAACCCATTCAAACTAGTCAACCCAACCCTAAACACTCATTCTCGAATAAAACATACAAACACGAACCTTATTCATTTGCTTATTCGATAAAATGTTCATACAATGATAAATTATCGAAATTTGTTACATATAGGGGTGAGGATGCAGCCGAGAAATTTGTTACAAAACTTGAAGATGATTTGAGAAATATTTATCACAATTATTTGAGGTATCCAATTCCTATGGCTGCACAAACCCCCGCGGAAGAAGCAGAGTTTTCTTCTACACAATTTTGTGGAATATGTGATAAACCATTCACGGGTGGTGATGTGAAAGTGAGAGACCATTGCCACCTCACTGGAAAAAAAAGATCACCTGCCGCACATTCCAATCATTTTCCATAATCTGAGTGGGTATGATTGTCATTTGTTCATAAAAGAACTGTATAGAAACAAAGACAAAGTGGATGTTATTCCACAAACTAAGGAAAAATACATTTCTTTCACTAAGCATCTATTCACTCACACATACACTGACAAAGACGGAAAAGAAAAAAAGAATTTTTTGAAAATGAGATTTATAGATAGTTTCAAATTCATGTCGAATTCTTTGCAGAACTTAGGTGCTAACTTAACATCCGATCAGTGTATTGAGATGCATAAACATTTTCCACAAATTGACAAATTCAATTTGATGAGACAGAAAGGTGTTTTTCCATATAACTTTGTTGATCATATTGACAAGTTGAATTATCCAACTCTACCCACTAAAAATCAGTTTTATGACAATCTTAACGGAGAGCATATATCAGATAAGGATTATATGAGAGCGAAACTTGTTTGGCATTTATTCGAGTGTAAGAGTTTAGGGGAATACTCGGATTTATATTTGAAGTCCGATGTTCTTCTATTATGCGACATATTTGAGAATTTTCGAAATATATGCTTAGATAAATATAAATTAGATCCAGCACAGTATTATACAGCGCCCGGATTATCGTGGGATGCAATGCTGAAGTATACGAATATTGAATTGGAATTATTGACAGACATTGACATGATTAATTTTTTCAAAAAAGGAATACGGGGCGGAATAAGTCAGTGTAGTGAAAGGAAGCATATAGCTAATAATAAATTTTTACCCGATTATAACCCAGATGAACCTTCATCATACATATCATATTTAGATGCAACTAACCTATATGGTCACAGTATGTCACAACCATTACCCACCAACGATTTTGCATGGCTAACACCCGATGAAATAATCAATTTGGATGTAATGGGAGTGGCATCTGATAGTCCATACGGTTATGTTCTTGAAGTAGATGTTCATTATCCCCAAGAGTTACATGACAAACATGCTGATCTTCCCTTTCTCGTTGAAAGTTTAATACCACCACACTCGAAATCAAAAATTCCTAAATTAATTCCAAATTTAAATGACAAAAGAAAATATATTGTACATTATAAAAACTTACAGCAGGCTGTGGCCAATGGTCTTATTATTATGAACACACATAGAGTGTTGAGATTCAAGCAGTCATGTTGGATGAAACCTTATATTGATTTGAACACTGAAATGCGAAATCGATCTAACAACAAAGCTGAAAAAGATTTCTATAAACTCATGAATAATGCAGTTTATGGGAAAACAATGGAAAACGTTGATAACAGAATTGATGTTAGACTGGTTACGCATTGGGAAAGTATCAAGAGGAAAATTGGTGCTAGCGCCCTAATATCACGTCCAAATTTCAAAAGCTGTTCAATTTTTTCAGAAAATTTTGTTGCTATTCAATTGGGCAAAGTTAATGTATTGTACGATAAACCGCTATATTTGGGATTTTGTATTCTAGAATTATCCAAAACAGTCATGTACAACTTTTTCTATGGATGTATTAAACGTCATTATGCAGAAAATGCCACCTTACTCTACACTGACACGGATTCTTTAATTTTGAAAGTAAATACCGATAATTTTTATGATTTCATGACCAACAATATATGCGAGTTTGATACTTCCAATTACAACGTAGGAAACCAATTCAATATTCCTATTACAAAGTCAATTCTGGGTAATTTCAAAGATGAATTTCCGAATGATCCCATAATTAGCTTTTATGGTACCGGTGCCA